>CM051004.1:8623620-8628620 GCA_027704905.1 Muraenolepis orangiensis | reverse complement strand
GCGACGGGCTCAACGTAAACTAACTAACTAACTAACTGACTGACCTCCTATGCAGATATATTAGCGCTGTACACGGTTTGACGTGGCAGAAATGGGTTGCTATACGTTTCCGCACGCTCATTAACATACGGGCGCATGCATTGGGGCCCCTCTCTCTCCCCACCCCCCAAACCCCCAACCCCAACCCCAACCCCACCCACCCCAGATTGTGAGAGTGTGACCCGATTGCGGGGAATGTTTCACGTGGCCGTCAAAATATTGGCATGCTAAGAAACTGATTGTTTCAGGGTAATGGTCGGGGCAAGCCCTTTCTGATTGGTGCGCTTGACTGAACCCGCCCCCCCCCTCACTCCCAATCCCCCGAGAAGCCGCCCCCCCCCCTCATTGGCCTCTCGCGGATTTAGCGATAGGAAGATTTGCATTAGGGTTCACTTTAGTGTTTTTTTTCTTGTGCGTGCGTTTACTTCCAGTCTACAGAGCAGCCGGTGACCCATGCGGCCGGACGCCGCGGCCTCGTGTGGAAACTCACTCAAACTCACACGTCGTCTTATTTATGCGCCTATGGAAATTCTAATGACACTTCATGTCCTCATGTCCTCCATTTTTTTTTTTTGGATTATTATTATTCTTATAATTTTTTTTCTATTTTAGGGAAGGCAGTGGATTGGACATGTTGATGTTACTTAAAAATCACACAGTGACGTAGTGTGCCTCTCATCTCCGTTAGCGAAGCAGGGCCGGCTTGGGAGTGATTGATTATCATGGCTCTCGAGGCGTCTAGTCAAGTCAAGGAAGTGTTGATGGTAATTGGGGGGGGGGGGGCGTGGCCTACTTCACCGCACTACTAAGCAGCCCCTAATCTACATTCATTAGGCCTTAGGAAGAACGCCTTTAACAAAGAAAATAACATGTTACACCAACACCACCACCCCCCCACCCACCCGCCCCCCCGTGGGGGTCCCAGAAGGAACAAAAATGCCACACCTCTTGTATGATATGCAGTTACATTTTCTTTCTCTCTCTCTCTCTCTCTTTCTTATCATAATTTTTTTCTTTATTTAAAATGGTACTGTATGTACTATTTGATTGGGTACACATTATGCACGTGGGGGCCCTCGAAAAACCTTTTGAAGCCAAAACAAACGGTTGGCCCTGGTCCACGGTGGAGCACCCTGGTCCCCCCGTCCCCCTCCAGCCCCCTGAGTGGGCTTGGCCAAGAAAATGTCAGCGGGGTGGAGGAAGCCAACACCGGTCGCGAGATGCCTTCATCTGGTCGGCCGGCCCGAACACTCGCCGGTCGCTTAGCGCACGCCACAAACAAATAAAACACCGGCGGCTCAATTACGCTCGCCGTGCTAATGAATTTATTTATGTCACAATAATGAGATAAGAATAATATGTGGAAACGGGGGGGATAGAAACGCAGCTGAGGGAGGTGGGTGGGTGGTGGTGATGTAGGACTGCGTCGGGGGGCCTCTGGGAGCAGCTGGTAAACCAGAGTAAAACCTGCAACCACCACACGCTCTGGCAGCCGCTATTGTTCTTCTGTTTGCCCGCTTCTACTTCTACTTCTTCTTCTTCTTCTTCTTCTTCTTCTTTTTTTCCCTTTTCTTCTCCCACACCTGAAGGCGTGTGCCTATCGTTCCCTCGGCGACTGCCAAGAGCCGATATGAGAGGAGTGTGTGCAGAATGCCACCCATGTGAGGTTTAGGTGGCACTTGTTGTTATCACAGTGGAGCGCATTGTTGAGTACATGCAGCGTAGGCCACTGTTGGCCTCTGATGTTACACACACGCCACGCACACACACACACACACACACGCGCGCAAACACACACACACATGCACACACGCACGCGCACACACACACACAGCAATCCGTCGGATCTCCAAAGCTGTAATGTGTTGGGCCGACAGATTTCCGCTGAATATTGATGAAGGCATTAACACACAGTTAATCCATTCATATGGCGAGCTACGCACAGGCCCTTTGAACCTTGAAACAGAATCTAGGTTCTGGTGAGCATGTATAGCATGCTAAACCAATCCCATAACAAAGTCACCATATGTGTCGTCACTTAGCGGCACAGATGTGTAAAACAATTCATTTTTAATTTTTTTTCTGGCACAGAAATATTTCTATATTATTTCTGTTCCTGGGCAGTAGAGAATGAATTCCCAGGGATGTATTGATTCACGGATACCCCCCCCCCCCCCCCCCCACATTTGAATGTTTGCGATGGTTGGCGGGACCCCAACCGATCCATATGTAACGTGTATGGGTCAGGAAATCGAATTCAAGTGCTGCGAAAGCCGAGGTATTCACGAGATTCACTTTGATTTATTTTTTGTTGTTGTAATTAATGAGTTGTCTAGTTTCCACCCTCCAAAATGCATCTATCTCATGCTTGATCTGTCACTAGCTGGTCAACGGCTGGAAGGTCACTGTAACACTGCTGTAACACTATTCCAACACCGCTGTACCATGACTGTAACATTGCTGTAAAATGACTGTAACACTATCGAAACACGGCTGTAACATTTATATAACACTGCTGAAACATTACTGTAATACTGCTATTACATAATTGTAACACTGCTGTAACATTACAGTAACATTACCGTAACATTACAGTAACATTACCGTAACACTGCTGCAACATTACTGTAACGCTGCTGCTACGTAACATTATGTAACACTGCTGTAACATTACTGTAACGCTGCTGTAATATTACTTTAACACTGCTGTAACATTACAGTAACATTACCGTAATACTGCTGTAACATTACTGTAACGCTGCTGTAACATTACTGTAACACTGCTGTAACATTACTGTAACGCTGCTGTAACATTACTGTAACACTGCTGTAACATTACAGTAACATTACTGTAACACTGCTGTAACATTACAGTAAGGCTGCTGTAACATTACTGTAACATTACCGTAACACTGCTGTAACATTACAGTAACATTACTGTAACATTACCGTAATGCTGCTGTAACATTACTGTAACACTGCTGTAACATTACTGTAACATTACCGTAACACTGCTGTAACATTACAGTAACATTACTGTAACACTGCTGTAACGCTGTTGTAACATTACTGTACCTGTAACATTACTTTAACGCTGCTGTAACATTACTGTAACACTGCTGTAACATTACTGTAACATGACTGTAATGCTGCTGTAACATGACTGTAACGCTGCTGTAACATGACTGTAACGCTGCTGTAACATGACTGTAATGCTGCTGTAACATGACTGTAACGCTGCTGTAACATGACTGTAACATTACTGTAACACTGCTGTAACACTGCTGTAACACTGCTGTAACATGACTAACATTCTGTAACACTGCTGTAACATTACTGTAACACTGCTGTAACATGACTGTAACATGACTGTAACACTGCTGTACTGACTGTAACATTACTGTAACACTGCTGTAACATTACTGTAACACTGCTGTAACATTACTGTAACACTGCTGTAACATGACTGTAACACTGCTGTAACATGACTGTAACACTGCTGTTTTTCCAAGGCAAGGACTGGTACGTTTTTGCTCATATCATGCTCATATTTTCAGTGATCATATTGTATACATTACAACACACGGCATTATTTGTACTTTGTTGGTACATTCATTTGTTAAATAATAATAATAATAATAATGCGTTAAATAAGAAGATGTTAAAATGAGATACAAACTCTGTTGGCGACAGCAAGTCACCGGAATGCCCTTATTATTCCTCCCTGGGCGTGAGGGCGGGCGCTACCATTGTGTGCTAGTAGGGGTGGTCCCAGGGGAACTGGTGAATCATTTAAATATGCAGAATTACATTCTGAACTTGTTTAATATGTAAATATAATTTCCATAAGTTTAAGTGTAACGTTCTTTTAGTTCATTATTTCAGGTTTTCTGTGTTTTTATTTTGCGGCTTTAATTTTTAATCAGTCATCAAGTCGGTAGACTTACTTGCCCAAATGCTCAGTGTTATCTTTCGATTGCTGAATTTAATTTATTTTGTATACATATACATATATTTTAAATTCAATATCAGCATTCTTCGTATTGTGGTAAACCTGAAAATATTGCATTTATTATTCAAAGCACTCTTATCAGTAAACGGTATGGGCAAGTATCCAAAGGTGAGCACGGAAATCCAACAAAGATGTACTGTAGATGTTCGCATCAAATCGTACCGAATCGTTTCAAAATAAAAGTATGGTCTCCGTATGATATCAAAGCCCATGTATCAAGATGCCTGACAAACTGAGCTTGAAAGGGGAGATCCACACGTCCCTAATCATTTCTAATGTGTTTTGGCAAGAATGATTTATTTATTACACCCGCTGAAATGTACACTTTGTGTCATGTCAAGACAGGAGGTCAGATCACATTTCTTCATTGAAATACAACAACAATATGTGTTGTTGCTTCTTCTGTAGCATTGGTTTCATCGGTTCAAATGTGTTATATTTAAACTTATATTAATATAAACTTATATATTTAAACTGGTCAAAAGCCCATTGAAAAACACACGCTCATTTTATGCAGAATTGATTAGTGCCACATTTTTAACCAAATTCTTAAGGTTAAAGGTGAGCATTATAATGTGATTCTTTAGTTTATTAATGCAACATTATTTCATGAAATAAAAGAAAATCTAAAAAGAATTACAAATGTGTATATAAGTATATGAAATATAGACATAAAACAGAAATAACAACATTTTTATATATATTCAAACACATATTTGCAACAGCCTCTTGTTCGGTGCTCCATCTGTTTCTGTTGATCTATATATTGAATCTACATATGATGTATTTCTATGGTAGATTAATGTGTAGAGTGTGTGTTTCTTTGTTCTTGTTCACCTTTCCAGCTACCTACCATGGTTCGAAATCTACTACAAGCTGCTGAACACCCTGGCAGACTACCTGACCAAACACCAGGTAATCAACCCCACCCAACACACTCTCTAACCCT
>CM051004.1:8616120-8621120 GCA_027704905.1 Muraenolepis orangiensis | reverse complement strand
AGGCATGTATACACAAACGCATGCGCACACACACACACAAACATAAACAAACAAACACACACACGTACACACACACACACCATGCACGCGTGTATACACAAACGCACACACACGCACACACACACACACACACACACACACACACACACACACACACACACACACACACACAGGAAGAGGAGGAGGTGGGGTTGGATAAGTGGACGTGGAGGTGGTGGTGGGGTGGGTGGGGGGCGGTGGGTGGTGGGGTCCACGGTTCCATGGTGGACGGCAGCCCTCTGATGGCTCCTTGAACCCTTACAACCACCACCCCCCCACCCCCACCACCACCCCCACCGCCCCGCCCCCACCCTCGCCTCTGGAACCATGGGGACGGGGACGGGGGGGACCCCCCCCCCTACTTAATTACTGACAGCAGCGTGTCGGGGCCGTAAATCAGGGCAGCCGGGATAACGAGGGTCTGCGGGCCCTGCCACCGCCGCCACCGCCTCTTAACCCGCGCCACGGCTCTCGTTAAAAACCCCGTCACTCGGATGTTTTTGGAGAGCCCCCCCCTTTTTTCCCTTCCCACCCCCCCCCCCTTCACCTTTATTTTTACTTCCTCACCCCCACCACCACCGCCGCCACCACTCCAACGATGTCTTAACAGCGTTTAGGGTTCTGTGTTTTACGGTACAGGTAGGATAAGTTACCAATGTATCCGTTCCCCTCCTATTGTGCAATTAAAAAGCGAAAAATAATGGACAGAAAGAGAGAAAAAAAATAACGAGATGGGCCCTCAACATGGAGCCGCATACCGCCCCCACACCTCCAAAAAGTCCCCTGGAACCTGATTCAGATCCAAGTTGGCTCTGGCCAATTGAGCCTAAAGTAGTAGTACTTTTAAGACCAAGTTTATACCCAGATCTCCGACAACTGTTCCTTGGCCCATAAGTAATCCAACCACCAAGTTTTGTCCAATTCCGTGCAAAACGTTTTGAGTTATCCCCTCTAACAGACAAAAAAACAAACATATAAAAACAAAGCATCACCTCCTCCCATCTTCGATGACGTCTATGTTTTAGATTAGATTAGATTAGATTCAAATGTATTGTCATTGCACAGCACAAGTACAGTACAGCGAAAATAATTTAGCATCTAACCAGAGTGCAAATGTTGCAGTGAAGTGCATGGTAATATATAATTTACAGTTTACAGTTGCTAAAAGACAGTCTACTAGGTATTAAGTGGGATATGAGCATAATAATAGGTATATATATATATATATACAGGTAAGTAAGTATTTGACAGGTAGTGATCAGGGGTATGTAATTATGAAAATCAGTATAAATATATATAAATGTATATACAGCAGGTAGTGTCAGCAGCTATGTGTCGGATGTCCGACCGCACACACGTGTGACGGTGTTGTGGTTGACTCTTCCCCTCTCCTCCTGGTCCCCAGGAGAGCGACTTGAACGACATGCTGAACTCCCTGTACGACATGCCGGTGCCAACGCCCTACACGCCGGTCAACCTGAACGTGGTGAGTTCACCGTGAGGGAGGGAGGGAGGGAGGGAGGGAGGGGAGGAGGAGGTGACTCTATTGGTCACAGTGTCTAAACCATTCATCCATCCATGTTCAAATCACTCAGCAAAACTCACCGGTTTAGAACGGCTTTTAATGTGTAATTAGTGTTGTTTGATATGCTTTTAACCTGTTGTTTCCTCTGAAATATATTTATGTATCTATGTATCAAATTTATTATTTAGAAATTAATTTTATTAAATTGATTAGTTTTCATGTAAAGCGCTCTATAAAATAAATGTATTATTATTACAAAAATAAATAATCTAAACAACGTGTGAGAGGATGTTATATCATCCTAACGTTATGGAGCGCGTGGAGCTGCACAGCGTGGTTAGGGTTAGGGGTTAAGGTTAGGAGCTGCACAGCGTGGTTAGGGTTAGGGGTTAAGGTTAGGAGCTGCACAGCGTGGTTAGGGTTAGGGGTTAAGGTTAGGAGCTGCACAGCGTGGTTAGGGTTAGGGGTTAAGGTTAGGAGCTGCACAGCGTGGTTAGGGTTAGGGGTTAAGGTTAGGAGCTGCACAGCGTGGTTAGGGTTAGGGGTTAAGGTTAGGAGCTGCACAGCGTGGTTAGGGTTAGGGGTTAAGGTTAGGAGCTGCACAGCGTGGTTAGGGTTAGGGGTTAAGGTTAGGAGCTGCACAGCGTGGTTAGGGTTAGGGGTTAAGGTTAGGAGCTGCACAGCGTGGTTAGGGTTAGGGGTTAAGGTTAGGAGCTGCACAGCGTGGTTAGGGTTAGGGGTTAAGGTTAGGAGCTGCACAGCGTGGTTAGGGTTAGGGGTTAAGGTTAGGAGCTGCACAGCGTGGTTAGGGTTAGGGGTTAAGGTTAGGAGCTGCACAGCGTGGTTAGGGTTAGGGGTTAAGGTTAGGAGCTGCACAGCGTGGTTAGGGTTAGGGGTTAAGGTTAGGAGCTGCACAGCGTGGTTAGGGTTAGGGGTTAAGGTTAGGAGCTGCACAGCGTGGTTAGGGTTAGGGGTTAAGGTTAGGAGCTGCACAGCGTGGTTAGGGTTAGGGGTTAAGGTTAGGAGCTGCACAGCGTGGTTAGGGTTAGGGGTTAAGGTTAGGAGCTGTACAGCGTGGTTAGGGTTAGGGGTTAAGGTTAGGAGCTGCACAGCGTGGTTAGGGTTAGGGGTTAAGGTTAGGAGCTGCACAGCGTGGTTAGGGTTAGGGGTTAAGGTTAGGAGCTGCACAGCGTGGTTAAAGTTAGGGGTTACGGTTAGGAGCTGCACAGCGTGGTTAAGGTTAGGGGTTAAGGTTAGGAGCTGTACAGCGTGGTAAAGGTTAGGGGTTAAGGTTAGGAACTGCACAGTGTGGTTAGGGGTTAAGGTTAGGAACTGCACAGCATGGTTCGGGTTAGGGGTTAAGGTTAAGAACTGCACAGCGTGGTTTAAGGTTAGGGGTTAAGGTTAGGAGCTGTACAGCGTGGTAAAGGTTAGGGGTTAAGGTTAAGAACTGCACAGCGTGGTTAGGGTTAGGGGTTAAGGTTAAGAACTGCACAGGGGTTAAGGTTAAGCGCATTGAGCGTATTGATGTGATGTTGAAAAAATTCAAATCATTCAAGGACGCAGGTTACTTACAGTAGTCAAAAGGAGAGGGTGTGTCGGCACAGGGGAGAAGAAGCAAGAGTTTGTGTGTGTGTGTGTGTGTGTGTGTGTGTGTGTGTGTGTGTGTGTGTGTGTGTGTGTGTGTGTGTGTGTGTGTGTGTGTGTGTGTGTGTGTGTGTGTGTGTGTGTGTGTGTGTGTGTGTGTGTGTGTGTGGTGTGGGGGGGGGGGCGGGTGGTAACTGACCCTGTTTGAAATAGGGGTGTATGAAAAGATGGATTCATGTAAGAATTCCATTTAGTATCTTCTGTGATTCTGTATTGATTCACAACTTCTTAAAATCTGGAAAAGTACAGTTTGTTTTTTCCCCCTTTGGTCTTTGGTTTGACTTTGTGTGTTTCACTAAATCACTTTATTTTTATTCAAATAACTTTTACTTTATAACATTTTTTTTTAAATATAGCAACGACATCGCCTTTCTTTGCGCACAGCGGACCTGAAATTAGAACTGAATAGAACTGAATCGAGAATCCATTTTAATGAATGGAATGGTGACCCCCCCTCCCTCCCCCTCATCCCCCTCATGAAAATCGGATGAAACCGGGAGCTAACCGGGAAGGATTCACACCCCCTGGTCCGATAACGGGAAGGCCTGATAACAAGTGCCGCTGACATCCCACGTGTGATAAGAGCCCACAAACCTGATTGGGCTGGGCTGTGGGTTCACGGCACAGCGGCGTGTCTCCTGCCTTATCTGTTCTTGGGGGGGGGGGGGGGGGGGGGAGGAGGAGGTGGTTGGGGGTGTGCTTCACCGAGCACACATTCCCTCAATGTCAGCGCGTGTTTAAGTTTACATCGGCCCTTATCTTGGCCGGCGTCCGACAGTCGCTTTCTGTTTTTTCGTCTTTTTTGTTATGTTTTTTTGTTCACTGGCAGCGCTCACACTGCCAGCTGTTATTTTTTGTTCACCGCTATATTTAGTTTTCCGGTTGTTTAGACTCCACGCCGCCGTTCGTGGGGGAATGACTGAAAGGCAGTTTTTAGACTCCGGTCCGTGTCCTTGAGGACCTCGTCTCGGTGCTTTTTGGTGTAAGGCTAATCACACAGACACTGTACTATAGGTCTCCGAAGAGCATCTAATTACAAAGAGGCCAGAGGATTCGTTAGCGTTGCCACACACTCGCACGAGGTGATCAATATATCTTTGCTGAGGTTAATACGCCTAATTGAGTATCAATGTCATGATTTATTCATCAGTTTTTTATAATTTATTCGGCTGTGTTGTTGTTTTTTTTGGACACAATAGAATTTGCTTGTTTTTGATCTCTGTGTTAAATAGCTGCTGGAGAACAGCGGCACAATGGTTGTTTATTTCAGTTTGTTTATTTAGATATATATATATATATATATATATATATATATATATATATGTAAAGTTACAAAGCCAATATTATGCTATTTAATCGATTAGGATGTTTTTACCCACTGAAACCTAAACGGTTATTACTTAAATACATTTGATTTGATCTTCTTCTGGTAGCCAAGGAACTGGATCGCCGATTAAAATGTGAATTCTGTTTTGCTCTCTCTCTCTCTCTCTCTCTCTCTCTCTCTCTCTCTCTCCCCCTCTCTCTCTCTCTCTCTCTCTCTCCTCTCTCTCTCTCTCTCTCTCTCTCTCTCTTCTATTTCTCTTTCTCCATCCATCTCCCATCTCTCTGTATCTCCTCATTGTGCAAGAGCAGTTGTATATTGCCACTGGCCATGTACTGAAAGATCGGCATGGAGTGGAGCCGGTGAGTGGAGTGGAGGGGTGGGAGGGAGGGATTGCATGGGGAGAGAGGGACGGGGGTGTGGTGGTGGGGGGGAGAGAGAGAGAGAGAGAGAGAGAGTGAAAGA
>CM051004.1:8606120-8611120 GCA_027704905.1 Muraenolepis orangiensis | reverse complement strand
ATGATGTGGTGGTTTCTCTGGCCTCCGTGTCTAGAGGAGGAGGAGGAGGAGGAGGAGGAGGAGGAGGAGGAGGAGGAGGAGGAGCGGTAGATGCTCAGAATGATGTGGTGGTTTCTCTGGCCTCCGTGTCTAGAGGAGGAGGAGGAGGAGGAGGAGGAGGAGGAGGAGGAGGAGGAGGAGGAGGAGGAGGAGCGGTAGATGATCAGAATGATGTGGTGGTTTCTCTGGCCTCCGTGTCTAGGGGAACTGTGTGGCCCCTCCAAGAAGTCAATGGCTGTGACCGAGATCACTCCCTACGACGTAATAAATAGTGTGCTGTATAGTGAGTTTGCCATTTTGTAGTGCTCGGAATGTATAGTGAGAATTATTAGACCCTATGTAGGGCACTCAATGTATCCCACAATTCATCGCAAAAAAAAAGCAGTGTACAACCGATGGTCAACTGCAAGGGAATATAGACCATCATGCAGTAGTAAAGAGTTTTGAAAAGAGTTTTTCATTTTGGCGATGAGCTCACTATACAGTCCTTTACATTGAACTACTAGAGAGGGAGTAGGGAATGAGGGAAGGATTTCACTATATAGTCCTCTACATTGAACTACTAGAGAGGGAGTAGGGAATGAGGGAAGGATTTCACTATATAGTCCTCTACATTGAACTACTAGAGAGGGAGTAGGGAATGATGGAAGGATTTCACTATGTAGTCCTCTACATTGAACTACTAGAGAGGGAGTAGGGAATGAGGGAAGGATTTCACTATATAGTCCTCTACATTGAACTACTGGAGAGGGAGTAGGGAATGAGGGAAGGATTTCACTATATAGTCCTCTACATTGAACTACTAGAGAGGGAGTAGGGAATGAGGGAAGGATTTCACTATGTAGTCCTCTACATTGAACTACTAGAGAGGGAGTAGGGAATGAGTGAAGGATTTCACTATATAGTCCTCTACATTGAACTACTAGAGAGGGAGTAGGGAATGAGTGAAGGATTTCACTATATAGTCCTCTACATTGAACTACTAGAGAGGGAGTAGGGAATGAGGGAAGGATTTCACTATGTAGTCCTCTACATTGAACTACTAGAGAGGGAGTAGGGAATGAGGGAAGGATTTCACTATGTAGTCCTCTACATTGAACTACTAGAGAGGGAGTAGGGAATGAGGGAAGGATTTCACTATCCTTTTCCCTCTTTTCACTGCTACTTTTATTGTTTTACTTAATTTATTCTTGTATTTTCCTTAGTTGTTTGCTTTTTTTTTTTATTGCTTGTTGCCCCTCTGTAAAGCGGCCTTGGGTCCCTTGAACGGCGCTTTATAAATGTAAGTTATTGTTAATATTATTATTATATAGTCACCTACATTGAACTCCCTAGAGCGAGAGTAGGGAGTAGGGAATGAGGGAAGGATTGCACAATATAGTCCTCTACACTGACCTCCCTAGAGAGGGAGTAGGGAATGAGGGAAGGATTTCACTATATAGTCCTCCACATTAAACTCCTTATGTATGTAGTAGGGAATGAGGGATGGATTTCACTATATAGTCCTCTACATTGACCTCCCTAGAGAGGGAGTAGGGAGTAGGGAGTGAGGGAAGGGACTTCGGACAGAGCCAACGTGTCCCCTGGTCTGTGCCTCTCATGCTCCATCTCTCTTGACTAGAGACGGGTGTGTGGGTGGTGGTGGTGGTGGTGGTGGTGGGTGTGTGTAAATCAGTATGAAGAGGCTGTTCTTCTTGGCATGGGAGCACAGATGTGTTTCTTCTTGCTGTGATTTACAGGTGGCGCCCTCCCGGCTTGTTTAAAAATGAATCCACGCAGACGTTTTTGAGCGCCTTTTATTTTGATCCCCACCGTCTATCTTGCTCTGGGAGTGGGGTTGTGTTTTGTGTGTGGGCCTGCTGTGTGTGTCTTGACCCTCCTATAGTTTGTATTCATATTTGGGTCATTCCCCCCGTCAGAAAGATTGACTTCCCCCCCCCCCCCCCCCGAATCAAGTTGCCTCTTGTTGAAATATGTACACACACACACACACACACACACACACACACACACACACACACACACACACACACACACACACACACACACACGCACACACACACACACACGTGCGTCAGCGCTAGAGATTTGTCTGATAATTGTTAACACTAATAGGAGTCAACTTGTGTCTTGTAAAAGTTGACTTGTGTCTCGTAAAAGTGAACTTGTGTCTTGTAAATTTGAAGGTGCTATGATTTATCCAAAATGCAAAAATATTTATGAGTATTTATGAGTTTTACATTTACCTTAAAAAGATGATATATTTTTTATTCCTCATAGATTCAACAGTTGACAAAGCCGATTTTAGATTAGTCTTTTTGCAATTAATACGTATGGACAGGTCAATATAGGTTTAATCTCTGTCGGCATTGCACTCATTCATTTAATCTCAATTTACAAGACACAGGTTAACTTTTACAAGACACAGGTTAACTTTTTACGAGTCGACACAAGTTGACTCCTATTACTATTAGCAATTTTGGAGTCAAATCTCTCCCTATATATCTATCTTTATACGTATAAGACCAGCAAAACGATCTCTTCACAATAAGAGTCCACACAATGTCTGTGGCCCTCGTTGGGGTGTGTATGAGGTGGGTTTGTACTAAAGGCTGCTTGTGTAGCAGACCTGTTGGCTTCTGGAGAGGTTAAACGTTGATGTTCTCTCAGAGAGAGAGAAGAGAAGAAAGAGGAGACAGAGAGAGGGGGAGGGAGGGAGAGAGAGAGAGGGAGAGAGAAGAAGGGAATGGGAGAGAGAAGAAGGGAGAGAGAAGAAGAAGAGGGAGAGAGAGAGAGAGAGAAGAGAGGGAGAGAGAAGAAGGAGAGGGAGGGAGAGAGAGAGAAGACGGGTAAGAACTGAAGAGACACAATCATACATTTTGCACACACACACACACACACACACACACACACACCACACACACACACACACACTACATTGCATGTCCGTGCGATCCTCCGGGTTAGGGCCCCCCCCCCCCCCCCCCCAGTGTCTTTGTGGCGGGGGCCACGGCGTCTCGATGGCAGTGGCCAGCGGGGAGAAATAAATCATGATCCTACAACAACGCATCAGTTGACTTAGCGCCCCGCGTGGTGTCCGGAGGTGAGCAGACCGAGGCGTTGGGGACGGGTGGTGGGGGTGATGGTTGGGTGGTGGGGGTGATGGTTGGGGGGAGGGGAGGGGGAGGGGAGGTGGAGGCGTGTGGGGGGGGGGGGGGATAACGGAGAACAGAGAAGAGGGGTGGGTGAGGAGCAGTGGAGCATGCAGCCTTGTCATAGGGCCGTATAATCGGGGGGGGCTGCATCACGCCCGCCCCTAACTAGTCATTTGGGAGACCCCCCCCCCCCCCCCCGACCACGCCCTGTCCCATCCCTTCTTTCATCTGACGAAAACCCCCCCCCCCCTCCTCTCTCCCTCTCTTTTCTCTCTCTCTCTTTTTTTCTTTCTTTCTTTTCTTCTCTCTCTCTCTCTCTCTCATCTCTCTCTCTCTCTCTCTCTCTCGCTCTTACTTTCTTGTTTTTCTCTCTCTCTCTCTTTCTTTCTTTCTCTCTCTTTCTCTTTATTTATATATATATATATGTATCTTTTCTCTCCCTCTGTCTGTCTGTCTGTCTCTTTCTTTCTTTCTGTATTTCTTTCTCTCTTTATTTTTATTTGTATTGTTTTTTCTCTATCTGTCTGTCTTTCTTTCTTTTTCTTTTATTTTCTCTCTCTCTCTCTCTCTCTCTCTCCTCTCTCTCTCTCTCTCCTCTCTCTCTCTCTCTCTCTCTCTCTCTCTCTCTCTCTCTCTCTCTCTCTCTCTCTCTCTCTCTCTCTCTCTCTCTCTCTCCACTCCATCCTGACTCCCCCCCCCTCCCCCCCCCCCCCACTCACCCCAGCCCCAGCCCTTCTTCCCCGTGGCCCCCCCAGCCAGAGCTCCCAGAGCCGGGGTCCCAGCCTGGGCCCCGGGCCCGGCTGACAGCCGCCCTCTCGTCAGCCTGTCAGACCAAACGCTAACAAGGAGCCATCCGGCCGACTAGCCCCAGAGTGCCAGCTGCCTCCCCGCTTCCTGCCTCCCCTCTGTTGCAACCTCCCCCCCCCCCCCTCCTCCCTCCCCCACCATCAGCACCTACCCACCACCCCCCCCCCCCCCCCCCCCCAGCCCCCCTACACCTCCTCTCTCTCATGCTCAGAGGCGCCCCTCTCAATCGCTTTCCTTGAACTAACTTAGTCTATCTTACGTGTTGACTCCCCCTCCCTCTCTCTCTGTGTGTCTCTCTCTCTCTCTCTCTCTCTCTCTCCCTCTCCCTCTCCCTCTCCCTCTCCCTCTCCCTCTCTCTCTCTCTCTCTCGCTCTCTCCGCTCTCTGTGTGTTGGAGGCCATCAGGCTGGCTGGCCCTGCATTCCTTACACTCAATAGACACACTATTGTGTGTGCGTGCATTCCCAGGTGCCTTGGTACCAAATGCCTTGTGTCTTTTGTAGGAGCCAGCTTGGTGGTTGTTGATGTTGTGTGTACTACACACTGTGTACATGTGTGGGTGGCCCAGTGCTGGCTGTATGTATGTGTGTGTGTGTGTGTGTGTGTGTGTGTGTTTGTATGTGCGCCTCCCTCCTCACACCTTCTTGTTAGTGGCACACCTGTGTTGCGATAGGCTCCTCTGACACCGGCGTTTGTCACCAGAGGTGGGAACCCAAAAAAATAAGACCCACCACCACCACCACCACTACCACCACCACCACCTCCACCACCACCACCACCACCTCCAGCACCACCACCACCACCTCCAGCACCACCGTCACTGACGACGACAACCAAAAATCCGCCGGGTGCCGGTTCCTTGAGAGATAGAGAGCCGCAGAAAGTCAGGGGAGAGAGAGAGAGAGAGAGAGAGAGAGAGAGAGAGAGAGAGAGAGAGAGAGAGAGAGAGAGAGAGAGAGAGAGAGAGAGAGAGAGAGAGAGAGAGAGAGAGAGAGAGAGA
>CM051004.1:8591120-8596120 GCA_027704905.1 Muraenolepis orangiensis | reverse complement strand
CAATGAGCTCCTGGCAGAATTCATTCCATGCTTTTTATCTCCTATCTCACTGGTTTACTTGGAGAGGGAGAGAGGGAGAGAGGGAGAGGGAAGGAGAGAGATGAGGGAGAGGAAGGAAGAGAGAAAGAAGGAAAGAGAGAGAGAGAGGGAGGAAGTGTGTGAGAGAGAGAGGGAGAGGAAAGGAGATGGAGAGGGAAAGAGAGAGAGGAGGGAGAGGAAGGAAGAGAGAAAGAAGGAAGGAGAGAAAGAACCAGAGAGGGAGGGAGGGACAGAGAGAGAGAGAGAGAGAGAGGGGGGGGGAAGAGGGAGAGAAAGGGAGGGAGAGAGAGAGATAACAAAGAGCCTTTTCCCGTTTCATCGTTTCAAAGCCAGTCTGCCGATTGGATGTACAGCGTCACCAGCACCGCTGCTGTGTGTGTATGTGTGTGTGTGTGTGTGTGTGTGTGTGTGTGTGTGTGTGTGTGTGTGTGTGTGTGTGTGTGTGTGTGTGTGTGTGTGTGTGTGTGTGTGTGTGTGTGTGTGTGTGTGTGTGTGTGTGTGTGTGCGTGTGTGGGATTTCCTCTGCATATGCATTTGTGCATAAATCTCTCATGAGCGTCTTGTCCCTGTACATGTGTGCATGGTTTTACACATGCATGTCCACACACACACGGCCATACGTATTTTCTTTGCTGTCTGTAGGCTAATGTGTGTGTGTGTACACACGTGTGTGCATGTACATGTGTGTGTGGGTGTGCACACGTGTGCATGTACATGTGTGTGTGTGTTTGAGTATACACACATGTGTGTGTGTGTGTGTGTGTACACACATGTGTGTGCATGGATGTGTGTGTGGATGTGCACACGTGTGTGTGTGTGTGTGTGTGTGTGTGTGTGTGTGTGTGTGTGTGTGTGTGTGTGTGTGTGTGTGTGTGTGTGTGTGTGTGTGTGTGTGTGTGTGTGTGTGTGTGTGTGTGTGTGTGTGTGTGTGTGCATGCTGTTTTCCCTGACAGTGTTTATCACGCTCCGCGTCGTGACGGTCTCTTCTCCTTCGCTACATAATTAGTCCGGATACGTGAACATCCGCTGCACGGCTGTCACAAAAGTGACAAACTAGAAATTCACACACTTCCCGTTGTCCCGCCCCCCCTACCCCCCCTTCCCCCAACTCAGCTCCCTCCAATCTCCTCACACACACACAAATATATATACACACAGATGCAGACACACACACACACACACAGACGAACACGCACAGACCCACACACACACACACACACACACACACAGACCCACACAAGAGCACACACACACACACACACATATACACACAGACGCAGACACACACACACACACACACAAACAAACACACACAGACACACCCACACAAGAGCACACGCACACACAGACCCACACAAGAGCACACGCGCACGCACACACACACACACACACACACACACACACACACACACACACACACACACACACACACACACACACACACACACACACACACACACACACACACACACACACACACACACACACACCTGCCTGCCTGCTTCTTTCGCCACACTGAAATAATTGTTGGATTTGTCGCCATCAGGATGCACCGAGCACAGCGGTGCCGAGGCGCCTGATGGAGGCAACCACGTTGCCATGGAGCCCAAATGAAATATACATCTATTTTGCACATCGTGAATATTTTTCCCTCCTTTCCCTTCCTTCTTTCCTTCTTTCTATTCTTTCTTTCTTTCTTTCTTTCTTTCTTTCTTTCTTTCTTTCTTTCTTTCTTTCTTTCTTTCTTTCTTTCTTTCTTTCTTTCTTTCTTTCTTTCTTTCTTTCTTTCTTTCTTTCTTTCTTTCTTTCTTTCTTTCTTTCTTTCTTTCTTTCTTTCACCTACTCTGTCATTTATTATTCTCCCCCCCCCTGTTCAATTCCCTTTTTCCCCATGTGTTGGATGCGTGTGTGCGTGCGTGCGTGTGTGTGTGTGTGTGTGTGCGTGTGCGTGCGTGTGTGTGTGTGTGTTTAAGGGAGAGGGATGTTGTAATATATCTTTCTCCTCTCCTCTTCCCGCTGCACCATTTGTCACACTGAGATCCAAAGGTCTGTGATGACGCCGCTGGTTTTTTGTTGGTGCTTTTAATGCGACCCGTCGCCGCGCGTCGTCTCTGTGAGGGGGAGGAGGAGGGGGGGGGGGGGAGGAGGGGGGGAAACCCAATTAGATCCTGGTACTGGCCTCGTCGCCCCGTCTCCAGCGCTAAATATTACAATCCAGTCATTTAGTACCACCCACCCCCGTCCCCCCCGTCCCCTGGTCACGGAGACACAGAGCTGGGTCTGGGTCTGGGTCTGGGGTCAGCAGGCTCCCGCTCTCTCTCTCTCTCTCGCTCTCGCTCTCGCTCTCGCTCTCGCTCTCGCTCTCGCTCTCTCTCTCTCTCTCTCTCGCGCGCTCTCGCTCTCTCTCTCTCACAACACGTTAGCTGGGCGTCCCCGGTGACTATAGACTGTATAGATCATGTGATTCCCCACAGAGTGTGTGTGGAATAACACACACTCTGTTAATACACTCTGAGGACCAAGGTGTGAGCAGTACGAGACAACGCCTCGTTATTTGATTCAATGTAGTTTAATGAAGTTCAATGGCTCTCTCTCGATTCTGTTGCATATAGACATGCCACTGCACCTAAAACATGCAAAGCTTGCATATTAATAATAATAATAATAATAATAATAGCTCCTGTGTGTGTGTGTGTGTGTGTGTGTGTGTGTGTGTGTGTATGTGGATGTGTATTTTCTTTTTGTATCTGTTTGGTGTTTGTACTATTTTACCCTGTGTTGTTCTGCCCTCTTGGCCACGCCCCCTCCAGCTTTCAAAACATATTTTTCGTGTTAAACAAAATTAAGAATTTTTTTTTATAATAATATGCGGTAAAAATATCTTGAATTCAACTTCGCTGAGTGATGCTTCACAATCAGACAGACAGACAAAAAACAGACGACCAGACCAGCTTTTTAATCACATCTATTATATATAATATTTAGTATATAGTATATCATATGTAATATATCATATATCATATGTAATTATATTTTATTTAATGATATAATATATCATCTGTCATTTGTGATCTCATATGTAACAGGTTGTGTGTGTTTGTTTTGGCTCTGTGTGCAGAGGGTGCTCAGCCGCTCCCTGGAGGACGTGGTCATCCTCAACGTGGACACCAACACCCTGGAGAGCCCTTCTGACGACCTGCAGAACCTACCCACCGACGTGGTGAGTCTCTCTCTCTCACGCACACACACACACACACACACCCTGGAGAGCCCTTCTGACGACCTGCAGAACCTACCCACCGACGTGGTGAGTCTCTCTCTCTCACGCACACGCACACACACACACCCTGGAGAGCCCTTCTGACGACCTGCAGAACCTACCCACCGACGTGGTGAGTCTCTCTCTCTCTCGCACACGCACGCACGCACGCAAACACACACACACACACACACACACACACACACACACACACACACACACACACACACACACACACACACACACACACACACACACACACACACACACACACAGGAGAGCCCTTCTGACGACCTGCAGAACCTACCCAGCGACGTGGTGAGTGTCTCACACACACACACGACACGCACACACCACACGCACACTATGACTACAATGACCAGAATACTTTGTTTGCAATTTCATGCAATACAACGATTCCCTGATTCTCTCTCTCTCTCTCTCTCTCTCTCTCTCTCTCTCTCTCTCTCTCTCTCTCTCTCTCTCTCTCTCTCTCTCTTTCTCTCTTTCTCTCTGTCTCCTTCTTTCTTTCTCCCTCTGGTTCTCTTTCTCTCCCCCCCTCCTTTCTCTCTCTTTATCTTTCTCACTGTCTCTCTCTCTCTCTCTCTCTGTTTCTCTCATACACACACGCACACGCATGCACACACACAAACACCCTTTTACTTGGAAATGGACACAAATCCACACACACACACACACACACACCCACACACACACCACGACCGTCCTAGTGTATACAAGCATGGTGCACGTACACAAGCGCATACAGAGGACAAACTTGTTGGAACCTCTCTCCCTCCTCCTTCCCCCCCCCCCCCCCCCCCACACACACACAGACACACACACACACACACACACACACACACACATCATTAATGCGTGCAGCGGACGTTGCTCTTGTGCGGTGCCACGGTCCGCCTTCGCTAAAGCCTCCCGTTGTGTCAGCCTGACGCTGGCAGGCGAGGCTCATGGGGGGCGAGGGCGGTGGTGGGTGAAGAAAAAAGAAAAAAGAAAAGAAAGAAAGAAAGAAAGAAAGATGGGGAAAAAAAGAGAAAGAAGATGGGGAAAAGAGAGAAGACATGAAGAAAAGAAAAAAAAAAAAAAAAGGAATGCCTTCATCTACATCCATTCTAATCATTAGCCTCACGACACGTCTGGCGTCTCTGTTCCGTCTGCCCACAGGCACGTCTCTGGGAGACGGGAGGATGGGGAGGGGAGATCTGTGTGTGTGTGTGTGTGTGTGTGTGTGTGTCTGTGTGGGTGGGGGGGGGGGGGGGGTCACAGAAAATAAATGAAATGAAAAGGCTGAGACGGGTGTGTTTTTAAGAGGGGTTGGAGGGGGGGGGTGAGGGGGAGGGAGTGTGAGGGAGAGAGAGAGAGAGAGAGAGAGAGAGAGAGAGGAAGGGAGCCAATTACCGGAGAGACCAGCATAGCCACCTGCCAGCGCGTCATGTCTTTAATTAATGGAGCGGCAGCCATGGTTGGACACTGCAACAGGAAGCGTGGCGACAGTGTCAGGGTTACACACGCACGGATGCACGGACGGACGGACGGACAGACACACGGACGGACACCAGCATGCACGCGTGCGCACACACACACACACACACACACACACACACACACACACACACACTGTCGGGGCACAGGACTCTTTCGTCGTCCCTGTGTTTTTCAGAGCAGGAATCTGTTTGTTTAGCTG
>CM051004.1:8573620-8588620 GCA_027704905.1 Muraenolepis orangiensis | reverse complement strand
CTCCCCCAGCCTCCCCAGCATCCCAAGCCTCCTCAGCCCCCCCAGCCTCCTCAGCCCTCCCCAAGCCTCCTCAGCCTCCCCAGCCTCCTCAGCATCCCAAGCCTCCTCAGCCTCCCCCAGCCAGCCTGCCCTCCTCCAGTCCTCTAGTCCTGAATGGAAGGATCCCCTCCCCCACCCCCCCCCCCCCCCCTCCCACACACACACACACACACACACACACAAACCCCCGGCTTTGAAAACCAACAAAGGCGGAGAAGAAGAAGAAGAGGAGCTTTTGTTTTTTTTCCTTTCTTTCTTTCTTCTTCTTCTTATTTTCTTCGGCGTGTAAGAAATTAAGCGAGAGACTCAGAAGATGTGTCTGCTTTGATCCACCACCCCTACACCCCCTCCTACCACCACCACCACCACCACCACCCTATGACACACACACACACACACACACACACACACACACACACACACACACACACACACACACACACACACACACACACCGTTTCATTGTATTTTATTTTCCCACCGACTAACGACGGCATCCGTAGCCCCTCGCGCGGCGGCGTTCGATTCCGCCACCTGACACGGGGAGCGCCGTCAGCGTCGCTGATGTATTTACCGTAGCAAATTGTTGTCGGCGTTTGTTTAAACTCCTCCTCTTCCTCATTTGGTTTCCCGTCGCCTGTTATATCTTCAACGGGGGTGAGGGAGCGGGGGGAGGGGCGGGGTAAGGTAGATTAATACGGGAGCAAGCAGGTACTAATTGAGCTGAATTCCTGGGTCCCTCGCCTAGCTTGCTCGTTAGGCGGTGAGGACATGCCACATGGCATTTGACGCTCGTGTTTACACACACAAAGGGGGGGGGATGTTTGAGGCATTGCTCAGTTTGTCAAGCGGAGGCCCCCCCGGAAATCTTAATTAACGCCGAGCACTTCTCTCGTCTCTCGTCTCGTCTCGGCTGCCGAGGCGTCGTGCCGCCGACGCAGCCGCAGCCGCAGCCGCCGTCGATGCTATTCAAGCCGCCGTCGATGCTATTCGAGCCGCTGCTGTTCAAGCCGCTGTTGTTGGCTTCCCCCTCATAATGGCGAAGGTAACACCCTGGACCTTTTTATTCAGCTGAAGTACGGGGAGCGGTCCGAGTGGTGGTGGTTATTCACACCCAGAGAGAGAGAGACACGCAGACGCTGTGGGTTTTTTAGAATGAATTTATTTTTGATTTATTTTTCTTTGTGCTCCAGTGTTCTCCAGTGTTCTCCAGTGTTCTCCAGTGTTCTCCAGTGTTCTCCCCCCCCGATAATCAAAAAACCAAAACATGTACATAAAGGCCGCCGAGGCAGTTCTTGTGTGTACTTGCGTGTGTTTCAAATAAGTTGTTTTAGGAAATGAGGGGTGGCCTTGGGGCCCCGGGGGCCAGGGGCCCTTTTAATAGTGATTGAAGTGAACCTTAAGAGATTGATCTAATTGTAGGCGTCACATGTGGACTCTATTAACAAGGGCTGCAATGACCAGTGGCCGTGCTTTAAAGCAGGTTCAGAGTTCACAGTTGTCCCGCATTACAAGGCCTCCCCCCCCCCCCCCCCCCTCTCTCTCTCTCTCTCAGACGCCCACCCCGCTCCTACCCAACCTTTTAATGGCTTTTTCTACTCAATTTCACACATAATATTTTTGATTTATTGACTATTTCGGAAATGCTACCAGGCGGGTAGCGGCGCTGTCCACCTGAAAACAAAACAAAAGGAAGGAAGGAAGGAAGGGGAATAAAGAAAAAATAAAAGGGAAGCAAACAAAGTAATAAGTAATTGCTCAAGGGTTGTGGGGACATGGCAGCGATCTCGCTCTCCTCACACACTCGACAACGCAGGATGTGACACCGCTGAAGTCCCTGCATCAATTAGTCGTTTGTTGTTCAGGATTTGTCTCTTTGGAAAATACCATAAGGTTTGGGCCTACGATTATTCATTTGCACATAAATCATTTTTTTAAATAAATTTTCATTCCATTTTTTTTTGTCATTTTCAATGTCATCAAAATGTTCTGATGTCTAAACCTGTGGCATATTTCTCTTTAATTAGTTTTCATGTGCGGAAAAAATTGAAAATAATAATAATAATATTTTGTGCACAACGTGTAAACACATACGCTACACCGGGATATTTGTATTTTTCAGCGGACGTGAAATTGTACCTTTTATTTTTTTTATTATCAATTTTGCGCTATTTTGAAAAAAAGGATGCAAGCGGCAAAAGTTGCCATAGTTTTGAAACATTTGCACAGCCGCCGCTCTCTCTCTCTCTCTCTCTCTCTCTCTCTCTCTCTCTCTCCTCTCTCTCCCCCTCTCTCTCTCTCTCTCTCTCTCTCTCTCTCCTCTCTCTCTCTCTCTCTCTCTCTCTCTCTCTCTCTCTCCCCCCTCACAGGCGATACGTGTTTGCCAATAAAATCAACGTGTTGACAAGCGCATTCAAAAGAAATATATGTTTTATATTTTTTTTTTTTGTATGAAAGACCCCCCTTTATTTATTTTTTTCTTCTCTAGTAAGGAAGATCAAGGTGTTTTTTCTTCTTCTTCCTCCGTGGGTCTCTTCTCTCTCTCTCTCTCTCTCTCTCTCTCTCTCTCTCTCTGAGAGAGAAGCCGTGCTTTCTCTCCCACATGGCGGCGGCGGCGGTGGTGGTACTGATAAAGTTATAATTGGCTTTTGGTTTCGGTGCAACTCTTTACCTCGCTAGTCATTATAACGGATCCAAGAATAGCAAACGAGCAGTGCGTTAATTCGGGGGTTGAGAGAAAAAACAAACACCACGCCATGGAAAACCGCTTCTTCTCCCCGCTAAGGCTGCTGATCTCAAACCAACGACAGATACGTGTTGTCTGTGTGTGTGTGTGTGTGTGTGTGTGTTTTTTTTTCTCCCTCCCTCTCTCCCTCCTGCACGCGTCTGTCTGTGTGTGTGTGTGTGTGTGTGTGTGTGTTTGTTTCTTTATTTCATGTATTATTCCGTCTGTGCGACACATTCAAGGTGACGCGCTTCCAACGCCCGCTCCTGCCTTTATTTGCAGACGCTCCCTGGCTCAGATCACAGGCTAATTCTTTCTGTACTCCGCCTCCTCCTCCTACCCATCTTCCTCCTCCTCCTCCTCCTCCGCCTTCCTCCTCCTCCTCCTCCTCCTCCTGCTGCTCCTGCTCCTGGCGCTCCTTGCGCTGACACCGCGTGTACCTGCTCATTTGATCATCCGGAATCCCCTAATCAAGGTTCAAATTGACAGTGCTCTCCCACTTCCTGTTTTCAACGCGTGGCGCTGCGGCGCTGCCGCATAGGAGGGAGGGAGGGAGGGAGGGGGGAGGGAAGGGGGAGGGTGGAGGGTGAAGGGTGGGGGGAGTACAAATGAAAGAGGGGGCTGAGCATGCGCCATCCCTCCGGAGATCACCTGGTGCCCCCCCCACCCCCCCCAGCCAGCCCCCCCTGCGCAATCAAACGCCGCCGCGGCGCTAATTTAGCCGCCACTCAAAACAAACAAACCCAAACCAAACCAAACAAACACACAAACACACAAACAAACAACCGACAACACATAAAGAAACCTCATATACGTAGCGGCGTGCACCGCAGATTACAGGCGGCGTTGTTAAAAATACTGGCGTGCAGAGGGGGGGGGGGGGGGGTGTAAGCGTTTTTTTTGGTGTATTTATATACGTGTCGCCATATAACTGCAGTTACTTGCGACTGCTTCCTGGCAGAGGTTCTGGTTCTGGTTCTGGAACGGGCTCAACTCACCCCCCCCAAGAACCCGGGAGCGCTACAGCATGACCCTCCTCTCCTCTCTTCTCCCCTCCCACCCACCCATCCACCCATCCACCCATCCATCCAATCCGTCCATGGTCGGCCGTGTAGCGGCTATAGGCACACATACAGTACGGCGGCTGGGGCAGAGCTCCTCTGCGCTAACTGGATGCTAGTTAAGGGAGATGGAGGCTGTGGTGTGTGGCGGTGGAGTGGTTCCACCTCACTTCCCGCTCTCTTCAGCCCGGGCCGAGAGGAGGAGAAGGAGAGAGGCGAGGAGGAGGAGAGGAGGAGAAGGAGAGAGGCGAGAAGGCGAGGAGGAGAAGGAGAGAGGCGAGGAGGAGAAGAGGAGAAGGAGAGAGGCGAGGAGAGAGGAGAGGAGGAGAAGGAGAAGAGGGCTGCGCTCTCTGTGGCTCGGAGCCCAGCATCACTTATTCGGTTTTGTGTTTGGAATCCGTTCTTTCTTTCTTATTCTTTATCTTTCTTTCTTTCTTTTTATTTCTCTCCATTTCTCTCCATTTCTGTGTGTCTGTCTGTCTGTCTTTCTTTTTTTCTTTCATTCTCTCTGTTTCTTTCTTTCTGTCTTTCTTTATTCCTGTCTGTTAGTCTTTTTTTCGGTCTATTCTAATGTTGGTTTCCTCCCTTTCTTTCTTCTTATTGTGATTCATTTTTTTCAGGTATTTTTCCTTCTGATTTAGATTTTTTTTTTTCCTTTTTCGTCTTCAATTTCTTAATTCATTTTGACTCTACTCTCCGCTCATCCGTTCGTCACTCTTCTACGTCTCCTTCTCCTTCCGATCTTAAATAAACCTAATAAACAGTCCAGTTGTTATTAGCAGGCCATTTTCCCACTGTGTCTGGAGGGGGGAGGGTGGAGGGGGGAGGGGGGGGAGGAGCTGCGGCCCACTGTGCCTTCGCCATTGAAGTGAAGGCTGACATTTAGCTGAGAGTTAATTATGTATGCAAAAAAAACAAAAACCTGCCCAGTGCTCGTCGTCCCGCACCGGCGCTGGAAGAGGTCGACTTGACAAAGTAACCCCAACCCCAGTGAGGATCTCACCGCCAGCCAGACCACCGCCCTATTACACACTCTGTGTGTGTGTGTGTGTGTGTGTGTGTGTGTGTGTGTGTGTGTGTGTGTGTGTGTGTGTGTGTGTGTGTGTGTGTGTGTGTGTGTGTGTGTGTGTGTGTGTGTGTGTGTGTGTGTGTGTGCGCGCGCGCATCATGGGGGATGGTGGGTGTGGGGCAGGGAAAGAGAGGCTGACTCTCCTGTGTGTGTGTGTGTGTGTGTGTGTGTGTGTGTGTGTGTGTGTGTGTGTGTGTGTGTGTGTGTGTGTGTGTGTGTGTGTGTGTGTGTGTGTGTGTGTGTGTGTGTGTGTGTGTGTGTGTGTGTGTGTGCGCGCATCATGGGGGATGGTGGGTGTGGGGCAGGGAAAGAGAGGCTGACTCTCCTGTGTGTGTGTGTGTGTGTGTGTGTGTGTGTGTGTGTGTGTGTGTGTGTGTGTGTGTGTGTGTGTGTGTGTGTGTGTGTGTGTGTGTGTGTGGTGTGTGTGTGTGTGTGTGTGTGTGTGTGTGTGTGTGTGTGTGTGTGTGTGTGAGTGATCCTTCTGGTAGTCTATAACTCATTTATTTTTTCACACACGTTCTCCCAAACCACCGCGTCTTCCCTTTCAATATTCATAGAAGCCATTTACTGCTGCTATTATTATTAGGATTATTACCGGAGATTCCTCCTAGCACCAGCTCACTGTTCTTCACATGTTCACGGGTCAGGGTGGGGGTATTAAAATGAAATATAATAATTCATTATGGGGACTCCTAGTTCCCTCGTCCCCTGGTGTCTTTAATTATATCTTTCAGAAAGTAAAAACAAAAAAAAAAACCCTGTTTAAAAGGATATTTTATAAAGGATATTAAGAGGTTTTTCACTCCGACTTAATAATGGCGACGGCCCTTGTACGTATCAACGACGAGGGATTATTCGTTTCTAAGAATGTGTGTGTGTGTGTGTGTGTGTGTGTGTGTGTGTGTGTGTATTTTGTGGGTGCTGCGTAGATGCTGTGGGTCGGGGTGTGTGTACAGCTGCGCAAATTGCGGGTAAATGTGTGCGTATATTTGTGTCTTTTCTCGTGTCTAAATCAGTGTGTGTGTGTGTGTGTGTGTGTGTGTGTGTGTGTGTGTGTGTGTGTGCCTTCAGACGGTAGCACATCAAAAGAAAGTGGGAGATTTTCATAACTATTTCTTCTTCTTTGTAGTTCTTTAATTGAGTCCCAATGGCTTTCTTTCCCTGGACAGAATCTTAAACAAAACCTCTCTCTATCTCTTTCCCTCTCTCTCTCTCTCTCTCTCTCTCTCTCTTCTCCTCTCTCTCTCTCTCTCTCTCTCTCTCTCTCTCTCTCTCTCTCTCTCTCTCTCTCTCCTCTCTCTCTCTCTCTCTCTCTCTCTCTCTCTCTCTCTCTCTCTCTCTCTCTCTCTCTCGGTCTGTCTGTCTCACTGTCTCTCATTTTAGACTCTCATACACGTCAGGGTTGTTATTGGCGTCTAATTCGGTAAAGAATGATGTAGCTAAATATGTAGTCCAGTTTTGAATTATTGATCACATTCAGGCAACAATCCCTTATTTATTACTGAGAATAATTGATGAGGTAGGAGTTAAACCAAGACAATTGTTTATAATGGTGTCTGATTGTAGAATAGGTAAAGCCTTTTTCCAGATGCAATAATCAATACTAAATTATTCCAAAGTTACCTGTCAGTTTCATGAATACTTAAGTTTAGTTGGTTAATAGTTTCTCTTGTACTTTTGTATTTTGGCATTTGGGGATTTAGGAGAAGAGTTAGAAAAATACATTTTTGCATTATTCATTGTGTGTGTGTGTGTGTGTGTGTGTGTGTGTGTGTGTGTGTGTGTGTGTGTGTGTGTGTGTGTGTGTGTGTGTGTGTGTGTGTGTGTGTGTGTGTGTGTGTGTGTGTGTGTGTGTGTGTGTGTGTGTGTGTGTGAGATAGAGAAGCAAGTGGCCCAATATGTAGCAGCCAAAACTTTGGCACATACGTGTACACACACACACACACACACGCACACACGCACACACTCCCGCAGATGCCCATTGTCACCTTCCACAAGTATCATCCTTACAGTGCCTGATCAGCACACCTGCTAATTACCATCTCCAGCTGGAGAGTTAAATGGAGATCTGTTCTCTGTCTGACCTCTGACCCCCCGTGCTCTTTATGTGACGCACTTCAAACCCCGGGGCCAGGGCCCTTAATGAGGCCCCCGTGTCTGCCCCTCCGTGTGCCTGCGTCTCTCGGACGCCACGCTTTCATCCAGCCGACCGACCCACCCTCCCTCCCCCCCTCCCTCCCGCCCTCCCTCCTCCTCCCTGACGCGGGTGGGAGAGATCACAGCTACGGGCAGCAGAAGACTCGCCCCAGGAAAAAGGCCGCTCCTCCACCGATGATGAATTTCCAAACTCGACATTTTTATTTATTTATTACGTTAATCTTTTTTTCCTCTTCTCCTCCCCCCTCCCCTCCCTCCCCTCCCCTCCCCTCCGCTCTACAAGGCCATAGTTTCTAATTGGACCCGACAGGGGGGGGGGGGGGGGAGTCAGCCATTTGATCTCGCCGCCGCGGTGACTTTACACTTAAAAAATGTCACCGCCAAATAGGGTTATCACCTGTAGCGCCGCGGCCTTTCTCTGATGCCGCCGTCGCCGCCGCCCGCCCGCCCGCCTCGTTAGCTCAGCTCAAGCGCTATTAGTTAATTAGCGTGACGAGCTCCGCTAACCGCCGGGGATTGTGCTCCGTTTACCGTAGCTCTGGGCGCCGCCCAGAGCTACGATGGCTCGACGGCGAAGCGCCACGCGGCTATTAGCCGCCGACCCCCACCGACGCACGCTCGGTATGTATTTAGGAATTAGCTTAACTATAAATCACCGCATGCTACTACTCCAAGGATGACCCGCGGCCCTCCCCCCCCCCATCCCCAATGCCGATAATCGCTAAACCTTTGGAGTTTTCCGACTGCTTTCGGCACCTTTTGTCTTCCTGTCCTAGTGGGGGTCAGAGCGCTGGCCACCCAGGAGCCATCTCATTAAGAATGTGCCACCGCCGCCATGCTCATCCGCTGTGTTTGAAATGCTTGCAACACAAGAAGAAGAAGAAGAAGAAGCAGGAGAAGAAACAAAAGATGAAGAAGAAGAAGAAGAAACAAGAAGAAGAAGAAGAAGAAACAGGAGATGATGAAGAAGAAGAAGAAGAAGAAACAGAAGATGATGAAGAAGAAGAAACGTAAGATGATGAAGAAGCAGGAGAAGAAGAAGAAGAGAAGAAGAAGAAGAAGAAGAAGAAGAACCGAGAAGAAGAAACAGGAGAAGAACAAGAACAAGAAGAAGAAAGAACATAAGAAGAAGAGACAGAAGAATAAGAACCTCTCTCCACTGTCAGTCTTTGGGGTATGCCTCCCCCACTTAGACTGACATGGTGTTTGCTTTGATTCCTCCAGAAAAGAAGGCTGTAATGACTAGCAGCATGGATGAGTGAGGGGGGAGAAAATAAACACCCAGAGAAAGGCAGAGAAAGAGAGAGAGAGAGAGAGAGAGAGAGAGAGAGAGAGAGAGAGAGAAAAAAAAGCACATAAACATGAAATATTAATTTCAGAAATGGCTTTACATAAACATAAAAGCATTTAGCACAGTGAGTCAAGACGTGGAGATGACACTTGTTAATTTAACCACAATAAACTTAGTTTGTTTGATGCATGTGCAGTGGGAGCGTGGGGGGGGGGGGGGGGGGGAGGAGAGAGAGGAGAGAGAGAGAGGCAGGCCGGCCCAGGGGGATCGATGCTGACGTTGTTCATTTAGTCTCTGTCCCAGCTCAACACTGCCATTGTCTCGCTCCTCCTATCGTTCTCTCTCTCTCTCTCTCTCTCTCTCTCTCTCTCTCTCTCTCTCTCTCTCTCTCTCTCTCTCTCTCTCTCTCTCTCTCTCTCTCGTCATCACTCGTCTCCGCCTGCGAGGGGAGTAGACGGAAGAAGAGACGGGGGGAGGAGTGAGGCTAGAGATGGATGCTAAATGGTCTGTTAATATGCCGCTTTACCAACCAAACCGCTTTGCAGGTTATGCCTCACATTCATATCCACATTCATACACACATTCATACACACATTCACACACACACATTCATACACACATTCACACATTCATACACACACATTCATACACACACATTCATACACACACATTCATACACACATTCATACACACATTCACACACACATTCATACACACATTCATACACACATTCACACATTCATACACACATTCATACACACATTCATACACACACATTCATACACACACATTCATACACACATTCACACATTCATACACACATTCATACACACATACACACATTCATACACACACATTCACACACATTCATACACACATTCATACACACACATTCACACACATTCACACACACATTCATACACACATTCATACACACATTCACACATTCATACACACATTCATACACACATTCATACACACATTCATACACACACATTCATACACACATTCACACATTCATACACACACATTCATACACACACATTCATACACACACATTCACACACATTCACACACACATTCACACACACATTCACACACACATTCACACATTCATACACACATTCATACACACACATTCACACACACTTTCATACACACACATTCACACACACATTCATACACACACATTCATACACACACATTCATACACACACATCATACACACATCATACACACATTCATACACACACATTCATACACACATTCACACACACATTCATACACACACATTCATACACACATTCATACACACATTCATACACACATTCATACACACATT
Source organism: Muraenolepis orangiensis (assembly GCA_027704905.1). Lineage (NCBI taxonomy): Eukaryota > Metazoa > Chordata > Actinopteri > Gadiformes > Muraenolepididae > Muraenolepis > Muraenolepis orangiensis. The sequence goes on along the minus strand of CM051004.1, from coordinate 8,578,936 downwards.
CATACACACATTCACATTCATACACACATTCACACACACACATTCATACACACATTCATACACACATTCATACACACATTCAAACACACATTCAAACACACATTCACACACACACACACACACACACGCGCACACACACACATTCATACACACATTCATACACACATTCAGTACACACAGTCTTGCTCAGGGACACCTTAGGACACTAAGGCTCGGAGGAGCCAGGGATGCCAGCAACCCTGGAACCCTGGGATGCCAGCAACCCTGGGTTCGCCCATGAGAGAGAGCCGGTCAGAGAAGACGGGAGAATTAACAAGAGTGAACGAGAGATAGAACATCTCCTAAATGTAGTGTGGTATGGTGTTGTCATGAAATGATGATGTCACCTTGTACTTCATCGTCGTCATCGTGCTTTGAATTCATAAGCTTATTGTGATCTTTATTGATATTGTGTCTAAAACCACCCCATAACTATTGTGATATTACATTACATTTCCATTTCGCCCAAGCCCTACCTACCCAGAGAGTTAATTGTGTGTGTGTGTGTGTGTGTGTGTGTGTGTGTGTGTGTGTGTGTGTGTGTGTGTGTGTGTGTGTGTGTGTGTGTGTGTGTGTGTGTGTGTGTGTGTGTGTGTGTGTGTGTGTGTGTGTGTGTGTGTGTGTGAGATGAACAGAGAGCATGCAGTACCGCTTACTGCATAGCGAGAACTGTACACTGCAACACACTGTAATTATCTCAAGGGGCTACTTGTAGTTAAATCGCTAAAATCGCTGATGATGCAATGTTAATAACTTAATATTAAATCTGAACGCCGTAAACGTTGCATCACATCCCCACAGAGCTGCTGAGCAGTCTGAGCCAATCACGAGTGAGCGTGTGTTCGTGTGGGACGACAAAGATCAGCACACCTTCTCTCTCTGTCTCTCTCTCTCTGTCTCCCTCTTTGTCTCGGTCTCTGTCTCTCTCTCTCTGTCTCTCTCTCTCTCTCTCTCTCTCCTCTCTCTCTCTCTCTCTCTCTCTCTCTCTCTCTCTCTCTCTCTCTCTCTCTCTCTCTCTCTCTCTCTCTCTCTCCCCCATACCTCACCCTCACTCAGTCTCTCCATTTCTGGCACTCTCTCCGGTCTCTCCCATGCAAGGAGCCTCTAGACAACTTCCTTCTCCAGACTCCCTGGGGTGCTCCTCCCCCCACTCCTCCCCCACTCCTCCGGATCTTTTGTCGTCCTGAAGCAAGCTGAGGCCTGCTGCTGCTACTGCTCTCCTCTCTTGTCCTGTGGAGTCCTGCTACGAGAGAGAAAGAGAGCGAGAGAGAGACATAGAGCGACACAGAGCCAGAGAGAGCGGGAGAGAGAGAGAGAGATAATTAAAGACATTTTCATGTCAAGAGTCCCCATTCTTGAGGAAGCCCCGGAGAGCTGACTACGGTAGTTGTGGGTCTAGTGTGTGTGAGTGTGAGTGTGTGTGAGAGAGGTAGCAGAAAGCAGTCAGATTGCGAGGAGTGAACGGGTGGCATAGTGGTGAGAGAGGGGGGGGGCGTGAGGATAAGGGGTGAGCAAGGGGTGAGATTTTCTATTTCCTCTCTCTCTTCTGCCCCCCCCCCAACCAACCCTGTTCCTCCCCTCAATTAGCAAAGCAGCAGGTGTTCTCAGCCGCACGCCTGAGTCTGTCTGTCTGTCTGTCTGTCTGTCTGTCTGTCTGTCTGTCTCTCTCTCTCTCTCTCTCTCTCTCTCTCTCTCTCTCTCTCTCTCTCTCTCTCTCTCTCTCTCTCTCTCTCTCTTACTTTCTTTTTTTTCAGATGACCCGCAAATGTAATACTTCACACCCAGAATAGGCTTGCAGCTTCTCCACCAATTTCAGAGGTGATAATTTCACTTTTACCCCCCCCCTCTCTCTCTCTCTCTCTCTCTCTCTCTCTCTCTCTCTCTCTCTCTCTCTCTCTCTCTATGTCTCTGCAGGTGGCCTCTCTGAAGAGCAAGCTGAAGAAGCAGTCGACAGCGACAGGATGTGGCGTGGCCCGGGCCTTCCTGCGGGCGCAGGCGGCCCTCTTCGGGTCGTACCGCGACGCCCTCCGGTACAAACCCGTAAGTCTGGTCTCCCGCTTTAATCCTGATTCCAATTAGCTCCTCTACGTGTTGCTGCTCTCATGTCCTTGATGTCCATTGGTCTGTGGTCTGTCTGTGTGTGTGTGTTGTGTGTTGCATGAGGGGGCATTCTCTGGATGGCGTTTTGACGGACGGACGGACGGGGGGTTGAGCGTCTTGACTACTTGGTGTAGTATATATTATACGCGGCCTTTCAGAGGCCTGAATGCAGGGCTGACCCGACCTGGCCCCCGGATCTCCTCCTGTATGCCTCTCTCTCAGTGTGGGGTGGCGGCGGAGTCACAGGGATCCCTCCACCCACTACTTTTTCATTTCAATTTTCACTGAAGTCAAAGCCGTGTGTTCAGCCGGCACCGAGGAGGGGCCTGTCTGCACCGCTCAAAAGTCAGAGGTGCTGGAAGGAGCCCGGACGTTTTGCTTTGAAGATCCGTTTTAGCCACCTTTGGTGTTTCTTCAAAAAAGCACTCCCCCCCCCCCCCCCCACTCCTACCTCCCACTGCACCTCTACCACCACCACCACCACCAACCACCTCCACTACCAACACCTCCTCCACCACCTCCTCCACCACCTTCCACGCCTCTGCCCTGGCTTGCCGTCTGCTCATGGAGTCTCCGGTCAGAGCGAGCGGGGAGAGCTAACAGCATGTCCTGTTTGTCAAATAGCGGAGCCTTTGTTCCTCCCGGCTTTGAGATTAATTGGACTGTGTGGACTCCGAGAGAGAGAGAGAGAGAGAGAGAGAGAGAGAGAGGAGAGAGAGAGAGAGAGAGAGAGAGAGAGAGAGAGAGAGAGAGAGAGAGAGAGAGAGAGAGAGAGAGAGAGAGAGAGAGAGAGAGAGAGAGAGAGAGAGAGAGAGAGAGAGAGAGAGAGAGAGAGCGCTACATTATTGATGTGGTCTTCTCTCTCTCTCTCTCTCTCTCTCTCTCTCTCTCTCTCTCTCTCTCTCTCTCTCTCTCTCTCTCTCTCTCTCTCTCTCTCTCTCTCTGTGTATACTGGCGCTATGTACTGTATGTGAACCGGTGGTCGGAATAGAGCATGCTATTCGCTTCCTTTTCGACTTTCGTATGGTTGTGTGTGACTGAAAGTGCACACGCTCACCCTTTCTCACACAGGGTTGAATGTTTGTGGGTTTTTGTTTAGCTTGATAGTTTGTGTGCTGGATAGATGGTAAACGAGTGGTGAGCCGCACGCGTTAGCCTGCGCTGATACGCTGCATCTGTCCCGCCTGTGAACGTCCTCACAACGTCATACACCCCCGTCCCACGTTTGTGCGGTGTCTCTCTCTCTCTCTCTCTCCTCTCGCTCTCGCTCTCGCTCTCTCTTTCTTTTCTCCCTCTCTTTTCTCTGTCTCTTTCTTCTCTCACTGTCTCTCTTTCTCTCTATTCTCTTTCTTGTCTCCCTCTCTTTTCTCTATCTCTCTTTATTCTCTCTCTCTCTCTCTCGCTCTCGCTCTCGCTCTCTCTCTCGCTCTCTCTCACACTTTCTTCTCCCTCTCCTTTCTCAATCTCTCTTTATTGTCTCTCTCTCTTATCTCTCTTTCATTCTTTCTTTATATCCCTCCTTCTATCTCATGTCTCTCTTTCTTTTCTTTCTTTCTTTCTTTCTTTCTTTCTTTCTTTCTTTCTTTCTTTCTTTCTTTCTTTCTTTCTCTCTCTCTCTCTCTCTCTCTCTCTCTCTCTCTCTCTCTCTCTCTCTCTCTCTCTCCTCTCTCTCTCTCTCTCTCTCTCTCTCTCTCTCTCTCTCTTCCCCCCCCCCCCTCTCCCTCTCAGGTGAGAAAAAAACCCCAGCTTCAAAACGCTGTAATTTTCACACGCTCCTGTGCCTCCACAGAACCGAGAGATAGGTGTGTGTGTGTGTGTGTGTGTGTGTGTGTGTGTGCGCGTGTGTGGGTGGGGGGGGGGGGTAGCACTAGTACGTGGTCGGGAGCCCCTGCCGAGTTGTAAATGAAACAATGCAGGGGAATAATAATGAGCGGGGGGGGGGGGGGGGAAGCAAACAGCTGATTAGAAAGGAATTATATAGGTCATCAGTTTTCAGCTGGCGCCCGGCCACCCCCCCCCCCCCCCCCCCCCGCGGCGTGGATGGGAGCGCAGGTCTGGCAGGTGAACCTGGAATAGCAGCGTGGCCTTGGCCAGGTGTGGGGACCTCACAGGAAGCCAGGAAACACGCAGGCTAACCCACCTCCCTGGAGGAGGGTGACAAGAAACCTGGTGGAGAAAAGCGGAGAAGGAGAAATTTAAAAAAAAAAAACCTGCGAGCGACTAGTGTCTATAAACATTTTTAAACCCTTTTTTAAATTTTTTTTATCAAATTGTATTTTTTATTTGATTTATTTTTGCTTTAGTGGGCGGAAATAAGCCACTAAAGCACTTCCTGCTGAGGTTATGTTATTGCCCCCCTGTTGGTCTGTTTGTTTGTCTGTTTGTTGGTCTGTTTGTTCGTCTGTTTGTTTGTCTGTTTGTTTGTCTGTTAGTTTGTCTGTTCCGGATCCCCATCCGGATCCAGGATTCTTTAGCACACATCACATACACATGTATGTGATGTGTCACATTAGAGCAATATGGCACATGGCATACTGTGTATTATTTCACTTATTTCACAAGCTACTCACATATTTGCAGAAAAATGTGGTAATGGTGGAATGCCAAATGCCATTTCGGGAAATATCGGGATACGAGTTCCCGATGCAGGAGCCTCAGAAACAGGGCAAAGGGCAGGGCGTGGTGGAGGTATGCGCGCTCTACTGAGGGCCCTCTAGTTTAGTATAGTGTCGCTCTTGTGCGTGCTACTCTTAAGACCTCATCCTACAGTCTTCTCCAGCTTACACCAGTCAACCAGTCGGCAAACTTATTTTCCCAGCAATTCTTTCACGCCTAAAAGGAACAGACTCTAAATGTGGGAGGGGAAGGGGGGGGGGGTTTGCTAGCAGCGTGCGTTGTCGCGGTTGCGCAGCTACAGCCCAGAAGCCATCTTGACACGCGGCGGCATTCCATTGTTGTGGGGCCCTGGTACCTTCTTGCATCATGGCGGGGCGGCGTTTCAGTCGCTTCGGTTCCCCCCTGCCTGGCTGGTCCAGGGCTACATCTGCGGCGGCGGCGGCGGGAGCAAGACGGAGGCGGGATTTAACAAGCGGCTTTAAAGATATAAAGCGCAAGTCTACTAAAGCCTCCTGGTGATTCAAGTGGAGCGCTGCTGGTACCGTGATGCAACTCGGGGGG
>CM051004.1:8561120-8568620 GCA_027704905.1 Muraenolepis orangiensis | reverse complement strand
TCCAGAGCACCAGAGAGCGGTTATCGCGGCCCTGATCATAGCACACGATCCTGTTTGATGTGTTCAGGACTTCCAGGGAGATGACGATGATGAAGAGGATGAGGATGATGATGATGTTGTTGTTTCTTCTCTTGCTCTTCCCCGTCCACACTCCGCCGGGTCACACGACAGCGGGGGGTGGGGGGGGGAGCCTCAGGAGAATCTTTCACGTTGCGTTCTTTATGTATATTCGGGGTTTTTGGTTCGGAATAAAATGTTCCGGGACTAGCGCTTTTATTTTATTATTTTATTTTATTTTTATATTCGGGTTTTTTTCCCCCCCCTCCATCATCGTGAGGAGGCAAAGCGTGTGTGTGTGTGTGTGTGTGTGTGTGTGTGTGTGTACTTACACGCACGCACATTTCTTGCGTGAACTGCGTGTGTGTGTGTGTGTGCGTGCTCCGAAGAACATCATCTATCCCAACCCTTTGTTTTGTTTTTCGTTTTTATCGTCGGCTTTTTTTCCTTAAGTCTGCCGGCGTTATTAGAATTAGGGGTCCCTTGTTTTTAATGAGATGGGGGGGGGGGGGGGGGGTATACTGTACTTTTTGATAGACAAACGCACAGGAAATGAAACTTCCCCAGACAGCGTGCGGCATGCAGGCTGCCGTCTCTAATCCCGCGGCTGCTCCTCATTACCCCCCCCCCCCCCCCCTTCATCCTCCCCCTCCCCCCTCCCCCCCCCCCCTCTGTACCTGGAGCTAATGCCGAGGCCCCGTTAGGTACAACTGTATACACCTCTGCTGTGTGTGTGTGTGTGTGTGTGTGTGTGTGTGTGTGTGTGTGTGTGTGTGTGTGTGTGTGTGTGTGTGTGGTGTGTGTGTGTGTGTGTGTGTGTGTGTGTGTGTGTGTGTGTGTGTGTGTGTGTGTGTGTGCGCATAGGAATAATAAATGTTAGTGTGTTTTGAAAAATACATAATATATGTCTGTGTTCCTAATCATGTGTGTGTGGTGTTGTCAATTATGTGGGTGTGTGTTCTTCATCTTCATTGTATGTGGGTGTGGTGGGGGGGGGGGGGGGGGTATGTCTGTATTTTGTGTGTGGGGGGGGGGATATGTCTGTATTTTGTGTGTGTTCTAGATCGTGTGTGTGTTTGTGTGTTCTTAAACATGTGCATGTGTGTGTGTGGGAAAAAAACGTGTGTATTTTGTGTGTGTGTGTGTGTGTTCTCAATCGTGTGTGTGTGTGTTCTTAATCGTGTGTGTTGTGTGTAGGAGTTCTTAATCACGCGTGTGTGTGTGTGTTCTTAATCATGTGCATGTGTGTGCGTGCTCTTAATCATGTGCATATGTGTGTGTGTGTGTGTGTGTGTGTGTGTGTGTGTGTGTGTGTGTGTGTGTGTGTGTGTGTGTGTGTGTGTGTGTGTGTGTGTGTGTGTGTGTGTGTGTGTGTGTGTGTGTGTGTGCGAGCTCCGTCTCGGTGTAATAAGCGCGGTGTGATTTACGCTTGCAGTTTATCGACGGGCGCTTGGCCAAACTGAACGCGGGCCGGGGCTTCACCGACGTGTTTGAGGAGGAGATCACAGAGGGAGGGTTCTGTGGAAGTGAGTACACACACACACACACACACACACACACACACACACACACACACACACACTGCGTGTCCATCAATCAGTCAGGCTAGCTTCCTTTGGCATGTCGGACACCATGGTGTGTGTGTGTGTGTTTTCAAGCCGCTTCTGTGATAAATAGAAAAAAAACTGAGTGGGAGCCATGGAGACAATAAGGACGTGACCCGCAGCAGAAAGTAAAGAAAGAATCACAATTATACAATATTTGGTATACAATACAAGCAAATGCCAAGAAGGATCTCTTTTTAGACCCCGAGGGTTTTTTTGCATCAGCAACCCTATAATGCACAGAAGAGGGTTTCATCTTCCTTAATGGAGCCAACAGGGGGCTCAACAAGAGTCAAGAGTTTCAAGATTCTTTATTTGTCTTTGCCGTGTGTAACGACTACAATGGAACACTCACACTCACACTCATTTGCTCCCGCAATATGAATTGTTCTCAACAATCATATGAACAATAATATAAACAATCATAAAGATCAATAAAGAAGTAGGGATGATATATATATATATATATATATATATATATATATATATATATATATACACACACACACATGGCGACTGGTGTAAAAAATAATTTAGTGCAGCAAAAATGAAAAGCATTTTTTTTTTTTTAAGTGACCCTAGTGCAGCATGTTGTCTCCCAACCAATGGGCTGCCACTTGGTTATCCGCTTGGTAAGGTGAGAGCTTTATCTTCCATATGCACATGAACAATTTGACCCAGAACCAACGTCGACGTGCTTCGCTATACACTCACATGAATCTCTCACAAAACGTTAATTGTCACCATTTTCACCATGTTTATTATCGTTTGTTCGGCGCTTTAACGATTCCACTTGTTATTACACGGGACAGGACGAAGCACCTGAGCGCTTAAGTCCTCGGACTAAACTGCTTTAGAGCCCCCTGGGGTGTTCAGAGTTCCTCTCTGTGGCTGTGGGGGGATTTTTGTTCTGTAAGTTGGGGAGTTGTGTGTCTATATGCACACAGAGACCCTTCATTTCCGTCTTTTTCCGTGCGTTGTTTTTACCTCCGCGGTTAAAGATGGGAGGAGGTTATGTTTTCGCCTCTATTTGTTTGTCTGTCTGTCTGATTGTCTGTTAACTCAAAGGTCAAGGTAACTCAAAAAGTGATGTACGGAATTCGACAACACTTGGTAGTTAGATGACTTATGGGCCAATGAACAGTTGGCGATTTTGGTGGGGATCGGGATCCGAATCCGGATCCAGAGGACATTTTGGGACATTTTGGGTGTGGCGGAGGTATATGCGCTTTCAAACCGAGTGCCCTTTTATTTGCACCGCCGCTATTGTCCCACAACACTTACAACGACGACGCGTCCCAAACAAATGAACAATTAGCAAAAAAAACGCTGTGTTTCCTGTTGAACACGTCGAGGTAGCTCCTCCTAACCCAGCAACAACAATAATACAAATAATAATAATATCAATTATAGCGTTACGATAATAACAATAATAACCGCACCGCCTCCTGGCACAACCACGGCAGCTGTAATGATGCGTAATGCCCGGCGCCAGTGCTGAGGAATAGACACTGCTGAGCGGCCGTTGCATTTATTCATGTGTTTCCCCCCCCCCTCTCTCCTGTGTGTGTGTGTGTGTGTGTGTGTGTGTGTGTGTGGTGTGTGTGTGTGTGTGTGTGTGTGTGTGTGTGTGTGTGTGTGTGTGTGTGTGTGTGTGTGTGTGTGTGTGTGTGTGTGTGTGTGTGTGTGTGTGTGTGTGTGTGTGTGTGTGTGTGTGTGTGTGTCTTCCTGTCAGGTAACTCCCGGTCCTATCAACAATGGATGCACACTGTGAAGGTACGGTACCCTGCCACTCTCTACCGCGCTCTCATCCCCGCCACTTTCATCTAATGCATCCGTAATGTCCTGCTCGTTGGCGTCTGGGATACCCAGACGCCAACGCTTTTATTTCTCTTTTCCCTCCACCCGACTTCTATTTAATTGAAACCCCCTGATTGACACGACTCGGGGGTTTGAAGTGCCGTTTTCAGGGGAGAAGGGTGTGTGTGTGTCTGTGTTTGTGTTTGTGTGCATGTGGGTGTGTGCATGTTTATGTGTGCACGTGCATGTGTGTGTGTGTGCACGTGTGTGTGTGTGTGTGTGTGTGTGTGTGTGTGTGTGTGTGTGTGTGTGTGTGTGTGTGTGTGTGTGTGTGTGTGTGTGTGTGTGTGTGTGTGTGTGTGTGTGTGTGTGTGTGTGTGTGTACGCATGTGTGTGTGTGTGCGTGTGTGTGTGTGTGTGTGTAAGAGAGAGAGAGAGAGAGCGAGAGAGAAGCAATAGGACAGTGGAGACAGATGGGGCTGAGGGAGGGGTTGGCGTGGAGGGGGAGGGGGGGTAGACGGAAATGTTTTTGACGTGACAAGACATCCTCTGACATGACATGTTGATCTGGCAGCGAACACAGGCGTTACTCTCACAGAACCGACCCCACGAACACAGATCTCCCTCTCCTCTCCCTCTCCCTCTCCCTCTCCCTCTCCCTCTCCCTCTCCCTCTCCCTCTCTCTCTCCCTCTCTCTCTCTCCCTCTCTCTCTCTAGCTCACTTTCTACTGCTGTCTGTCTCTTACCCTTCCGCCTCTGCTGTTGTGCCCCCCATCTCACCCCTACCCTTCCCTCATTCTGCTCACCCTCTGCATCCACCACACTCTCTCTCTCTCTCTCTCGATCTCTCTCTCTCACTCTCTCTCTCTCCTCTCTCTCTCTCACTCTCTGCTCTCTCTCTCTCTCTCTCTCTCTCTCTCTGTATATCTCTCTCTCTCTCCGACTCTCTCTCTCTCTGTATCTGTATCTGTATCTTTGTCTCCCTGTTCCTCTGTACCTCTCTTTTTCTTTCTATCTAGCTTTCTCTCCCTCTCTCTCTCCCCCCCCCTTTGTTTCTCTTACACTTAGTATCTCTCTCCCATCTCTCTCTGTCTCTCTCTCTCTCTCTCTCTCTGTCTCTGTCTCTCTCTTTCTTTCTCTCTATCCCCCCCCCCCCCCTTTCTCTCTCTCCCTCCCTCCCCCCCCCCCCCCCCTCTCTCTCTCTCTCTCTCTCTCTCCTGCCGTCTCTCGACCACTGTGCCATCCGCAGAGGCTGTATTAGTCCTCTGGAGTGTTCTTCAAAGGTTTGTTAAAGTTCACGTCTCCTGACTGACAGGGCTCCACCAGAGCACGGTGGGCCTTCACCTCCTCCCTCTCTCCTCCTACCTCTCTCTCTCTATCTCTCTCTCTCTCTCTCTCTCTCTCTCCTCTCTCTCTCTCTCTCTCTCTCTCTCTCTCTCTCTCTCTCTCCTCTCCTCCCCCTCTGCCTTCTTTCCCTCCCTCCGCCTCCCCCTTCCGTGTGGAGGTATGAACTGTGTTGTTGTCTCGTGTCTCGAATGAAGAGCGCGTGTGTGTGTGCGTGCGTGTGCGTGTGTGTGTGCGTGTGTGTGTGCGTGTGCGTGTGTGCGTGTGTGTGAAGTACTTGGGAGAAGCCTGAAGCCTGTGCATGTGTGTGTTTCAGAGAGGGGGAGCGCTCCTCAACACTGCGGTGACCAAGGTGAGATCGTAGTCCTCCTACTGTACCCATTGACCTTGACCTTTGACCATGACCTGAATTCCTATATTTTTGTATTCCATATCCTATAACTGGAACACCGGATCAATGATTCTCATTTGTGCCGTCTTTCTCTCTTTCACCGTACATGAGTACCATCTGTCAGTCACTTTGCTGTCCTTTTTTTATGTTCATTTCTATTTTGATTTGATTTGTATTTGTATATAATATTTTTATGATATTGTTTTCGGAGATGTTTACTGTGGGAGGGAATGGGGAGCAAGCGTTCCAATGTACTTGTTACAAATGGCAAATAAATATCTTGTATCTTGTATCTCATGATGATCTCACGTGTGGCCGCAACCAAATAATAGTATAATCACCTTCAGATTCAGGTACAAGAAGAACCAAATCAACCCAAATCAAGGACTTTCTCCACGTCGCGTGACAAATGCACGACGCATGCCATCGTATTTGTGCATGGGATTCCGTTGTATTAATTTGTCTCTGGGTTTGGCGGCCCCGCTGGGATCAAAGCGGGGCCTTGATCTGACATGAAACCAGAACTAGCGTGTTTCAGAGCGACCGTGATGCCTCTTGGTAATGAGTGTCCTGACTGTGGGCCCTCCTGTCTTCTGCTGCAGGCCAAGAAAAACGCCAAGAAGGGCATCCGGGACATTAAGGGCCGACTCAAAGCACGGGTACTCCACCGCCGGCACCTTGTCCCAATCACCTCGCACACACAACACACAGACACACACACACACACAACACAGAGACACACACACACAACCCACAACACAGCAACACACACATACACAACACAGAGACACATACAACACAGAGACACACGCACAAGCACACACGCATACAGATGCATACGCACATACACAGACACACACAGCACGGTGACACACACACAACACAGAGACACAGACACGCAGGAGCACACACACATACAGATGTGCGCACACACACACACAACACATGCACACACACACACATATGCTTTTGCACGCATATGCACACACACACACACACACACACACACACTCTGACACACCACCACCACACACACACACACACACACACACCAGATGCACATGCATCCACATACACAGATGCACATGCATCCACAAACACACATGCACACACACAGATGCATACGCACACACACACACACACACAGATGCACATGCATCCACACAGACGCATACGGACACATATACACATGCACACACACTCTCACACACACAAAAACATGCATACACAGATGCAAATCTTCTTCAGGAGCAAGTTGATGGGTGCACGCACGCACGCACACACCTCATGGAAACGGTGTGTGTGTGTGTGTGTGTGTGTGATTGTGTGTTTGGGGCCTGTCTTACTTTTTGAAGTGTGTGGTTCTGATTCCCCAGCTCTTAATGACTTGTGAAGCGAGCCGGGCGCTACCCGCACGTCCTTAACCTAGGCCCTCTGGCTATGTCCCCCCCCCCCCCCCCACCACCCCCCACTCTCTCTCTCTCTCTCTCCTCTCTCTCCTCTCTCTCTCTCTCTCTCTCTCTCTCTCTCTCTCTCTCTCTCTCTCTCTCTCTCTCTCTCTCTCTCTCTCTCTCTCTCTCTCTTCCCCCCCACCCCCACGGTGATTGTGTGCATATTTCATCAGAGGGCTGCTGTGATTTCCTCAAAGCTAATGTAACGAGGTGTGTGTTTCCATGAGCATCGAGGGCTTTTGATGAGGAAATTGCAGTTAGATCTGTCAGTGGGAGACTGAGCAGAGGGGACACACGGCGCACAGAGCAGACCACGGACAGAGTAGGCCTTGGTCTCACACACACACACACACACGCGTGCACACGCACACACACACACACGTGCACACGCACACACTGCGCACACACGCGCGCACACGCAGACATTAGCATGTACAGCAGCTTCTACAGAACAAACTGACACAAAGACAAATGAAGCGCAAGTAGTGGTAAAAGATCTGACAAATATATGTAAATACAATATATATACGTGTGTGTTACTTTTGTGCCCCGGCGATGACTCAATCCGACTCTTCCATTTCCAGAGCTGCCCTGAGGCTGACCTAATGTAAATACATCGCATGGCGTGAACAAGACCCATCGGTTTTGCGCGGCATCGGCACCATAGCGTGGCGCGCCTAGCGCTCTTATTTCTGTACGGTCGCGAAGGGGGCGTGTCGTCGTCCGACAGCTCGCCATTTAAGTAAACTTAAGTTCTTCTTGCTTCCATTTTGCGAGGAGGAGTTTTGACACTGCGACCCCAACCATTTATAATTGGTCAGTCAAGGTTTTCAACCGTCTCTCTCTCTCTCTC
>CM051004.1:8556120-8558620 GCA_027704905.1 Muraenolepis orangiensis | reverse complement strand
CACACACACTGCCACACACACTGCGGTGTAGCTGCAGTTGACTTCTGTTCATGGCCACAGTAACGGGTCCCCAGGGGCCAACGCTGGTAGGAGACAGGGTACATGGCAAGTCCTACAGCTGTGTGTGTGTGTGTGTGTGTGTGTGTGTGTGTGTGTGTGTGTGTGTGTGTGTGTGTGTGTGTGTGTGTGTGTGTGTGTGTGTGTGTGTGTGTGTGTGTGTGTGTGTGTGTGTGTGTGTGTGTGTGTGTGTGTGTGTGTGTGTGAGAGAAAGGGAGGGAAAGCATTTTTTATTTCTTCTTATGTCCATCGGCCTCACAATGGCTATAAACCACACGTCATGTCATGTTAATAATGTGAAGCTTTATTTTTTACTTGTTTAGATCGTTCTTCTGAATGCATGCTCACAGGTCAACCCATCTTTTCGGAACGCAACGTTTAAAGTACGTAGCGCATAGTGCCGGGTTGTCCCGAGATGTTTCAGTTGTTACCGGAAACCAACGAAAGTGATGAAAGTTAATGAGCTGCCAGCTGTGTGTGGAATAACTGTTCTGAGTTCCAAAAATCCCCCCAAAATCGTTCTCATCGCAACAGTTAATTATTTCAGTCGGAACGTTTGAATGATGAATGTCCTTGTAAAACGAAAGGTGTTTGGTCCCTCGTGTTCGTATAGCTTCTCTCTCTCCTCATACAATATCTTTAAGCTTACGACACTTTTTGCAACTTATAATCTTTGGCTTTCTTTCCACAGTAATGTAACGTAACTGGAGACAAACAATGGATGATTAAAAATCGGATTAGGAAATCTCATCTATTTTTCTTGAATAAATATTTAAATCAAGTAACATAAAATGTGCAGAATAATTGATCGGCTTCCGTCAAGATATTGTCCGTCCTATTTTCCAAAAAATCTCTCTACACACGGGAATAAATGAGATGTTTTACATCCACCTTCGCCTTCCTGCAGGCTCAGCCTCGGTGTGGGATGGCATGGCAGATGGAGACCCCCCCCCCCCCCACACACACACACACACACACACACACACACACACACTCCCTCCCTCCCTAGGATTCTACATATTAAAGACCTCAAAAGCCACTTGATAATTCATAAACACTTAGTTTGACGGGGCCTGAAATCCCCCCCCCCCGCCTCCTTCTAAAAAAAAAAGAAAAGCCCACCAAACAGAAAACGGACATTTAAACAGTGCTTATATCACATTACAATCAACCCCATTTAAAAGATGACCCTGTTATATACCTTTTTTATTATTATTATAATGCTTCATTATTAAAAAAAAAAATCCCCTTGGTTGTATTATACCTTGATGTGGGATTGTTATTAGGCCCTAATGAATGCATGTATTGAACTAGAACACTTTTAGGATAGATATTTTTATTGTGTATAATATACGAATAAGTGCAAATGTGAAGGACATGCGAGTGTGTTTCTCTTTAGGTTAGTGTGGGCCGTTTGAATAGTGATGAGTTATTTTAGAAAAGGGTTAGGTGAGTACGTGTTGGGACAGGACAATTTTCAGATTTGTGTGTGTGGTCGTGTGTGTGTGTGTGTGTGTGGGTGTCTGTCTGTGTGTGTGTGTGTGTGTGTGTGTGGTTGTGTGTGTGTGGTTGTGTGTCTGGGGACAGTAAAAGCGGGGGACTATAGAGGGTCAGCGTGCGCTGGACAGTGAGATGGTGCAGGGATCTGAGCCTGGCTGCGTGGGGACCTGTGAGGCTGCAGGCTATTGGACCACAGCACCGTTTAGGGGAGGAGAAGGAAGCCGCCAGCTGAAATACATGTAGCGCAGTCATGCTGCTGCCGCAATTAGTGGGACATGTGTGTGTGTGTGTGTGTTTGTGTTTGTTGATATTCTGTGTGTGTGTGTGTGTGTGTGTGAGGGTAGCCGTTCAATAGACGGACGTTTGTTGTGTTTATGTTCTTCATGGACACGTATAAACACTGTACACATGGTGTGTGTGTGTGTGTGTGTGTGTGTGTGTGTGTTGCAATGGACCAACATGCGTGACCATATCTGCACCCGATGACTTGAGATGGATACTTTTGTTTGTTTGTGTGTGGGTGTGTGTGTGTGTGTGTGTTTGAGGTGTGTGTGTGTTCGGTGACGTGTACAGTACATTGATAGTGTGTGCGTGTGTTTGCGGTGTGCTTGTGTGCATGGTGACGTGGACAGTACTTTGCGTGGGTGTGTGCGTGCGTGCATGCTAATTTAATTATTTTAATTGAACTGCGTGTCGCTGACAAGGCATTCCAAGCACACATATGGAGTGCATGAGGTGTATACATAATCCAGTGTGCTACCGCTAGTATTAGCAATATGCTAAAATATTGCACATTTCAGCCTGGCAAATACATAATTTATATGTCTAGATATACATACAACCATAGGCACTTCCATGTACACATATAAATATATGCAAATGCATACATACATACACATACATACATACATACACACACACATACATACATACATGCATACAT
>CM051004.1:8508620-8553620 GCA_027704905.1 Muraenolepis orangiensis | reverse complement strand
GCGACAAAATGCAGGGGAAAAACTACACCCAGGGAGCAGGGCGGCTGAAAGCAAGCTTTTTTTATTATTATTTCAGTGTTTCCTCTTAGTTTTTTTTTCACTTTTTTTAGGTAACTCGTGGTAACTGGTAACCGAAGGCAATTTTCTGTCTGTCTAATATCCTCTATTAGTCGGCTCCACAATAAGCTCTAGGAATCCCTAATACATCTGATTAGTAATGATGAATGAGTAATGATTACAGTCGAGGACATTGATGGTGATGATAGGATACGGTGAGCAGACTGCAGAGTTCGTACAAAGTAATACCAACGTTCTGCAGTGTAACACTCCTGTGTCCTCCTGACACACAGTGTGCAGTGAGGACGTGACTTGATAAAACAGGCGGACTAGACGGACGGATGGACAGGACGCCATCCATTAGTCCCCATGGAACTTCCCCTCCCCCTCCCCCTCCCCCCCTCGGCGACGGTACCCCAGGCTGTAACCGAGATCACAGGCTCCCAGACTCCATGACCTGAGTCTGCTTGTGTTTTTGGTTCACCTTGCTTTAATAAACACCTCCACACACATAGAGAGAGAGAGAGGCCCCCAGCTTTTACACCACCCCCACCCACACCACACCCACCACCACCACCACCCCACCACCACCACCCCCACCCACACCCACCACCACCAAAAAGGCACCAACCAGTCGGGCTGCCCAAGTGAATCACAAAGCTAAATAAACCCTGAGCACTTTGACCGTTTGTGTGTGTGTGTGTGTGCACGTGTGTGTGTGTGTGTGTGTGCGTCTTTTGTGTGTCTCTTTGCATGCTTTTGCCTGCGTGCCCATTTAAACAGGCATCTAATATGCACCGAGGGCATAGCGTGTGGTGTAGTAATAAATATATATTCCAGTCCTGAAACCAAACCAAAGCATTCACTCGCCCCCTCATCCTCGGCCCCCCTCCTCCTCCGCTGTCCTGGCGCATCGCAGGTGCATCTCCTGCCTTGCCGTCTTGCAGGCCCTCTGGATGGCATGCCGCGGGTCTTGGGGCCCGGGTCTCAGGGGGTGTGGGGGGGGGCCCCAGGTCCCAGATTTACGGCCCTGACACAGGAATCCATTAAAGGCTGTTTAGGCCTGAGCCCCTCTGAAATCTCTTTCATTACGGCTGCGAGCTACGGCGCTAGCACAGAGAGAGAGAGAGAGAGAGAGAGAGAGAGAGAGAGAGAGAGAGAGAGAGAGAGAGAGAGAGAGAGAGAGAGAGAGAGAGAGAGAGGAGAGAGAGAGAGAGAGAGAGAGAGAGAGAGAGAGAGAGAGAGAGAGAGAGAGAGAGGCGAGCTGACCAATCAGCAGCACCCCACACATGTGTTGGTGTTTAGCTGGGCTCTGCTGAGAAGCTTTAAGTGTCCGCGGCACAAGTTTCTCCTTCGATGACTTTTATGGGCAAAATGGCACTTTAACTCTTAATGTTCTTTTGTAATAGAGGAGTGTGTGTGTGTGTGTGTTGGGTGGGTGGGGGGGGGGGGGTTGTGCAGGCTATGTGAGTCCAGGCCAGCCGTGTTACATTCTGCCTGTTCCCTAATCAACAACGGATTTATTTCCAGTGCCCACCTCGGACTGTGCTCACCTTCTTGTCATTGCACCTCTCTCCTTCTCTCTCTCTCTCTCTCTCTCTCTCTCTCTCTCTCTCTCTCTCTCTCTCTCTCTCTCTCTCTCTCCTCTCTCTCTCTCTCTCTCGTCTCTGTCTCTGTCTCTCCTTCTTTACGTCTAACCCTTCTTCATCCCTTCTTCACCTCCTTTATTTGCTCAATCCTTCTGCGATTTAGCCACTTCATTGCCTTCACTCACTCACTCACTCACTGAGAGAGAATATTTTTCGTTCTTAACCTTGACTTGTAGTTCTCTCTCTCTCTCTCTCTCTCTCTCTCTCTCTCTCTCTCTCTCTCTCTCTCTCTCTCTCTCTCTCTCTCTCTCCTCTCTCTCTCTCTCTCTCTCTCTCTCTCTCTCTCTCTCCTCTCCCCCCCCCCCCACCGGCTTAATATCGTCCTTGTGTTTTTGTCATCCTGACGGCTGGCCAATGTTTACATGCTTGGCTCATGTGGCCGGCGTGCGCTCACACACACACACCGCTGACTGTAGACACAACCGGGGAAAAGAACAATTGTTTGGTAGCGATAAAGTGAAGTTTCTGCCATGGCTGGCTTCTCGTTAACTTATCTAGCTGCCGCCGCCAATGGTCTATTCCCTGCGATCGCTTGGCTTGGCAGGGATACACATCTCTCATTTTGACGGTAGACCGGGCGGGGAGCGAGAGAGAACAGAGCTTCCAGGTTCCAGAGGGTATTAAAGGTATGGAGGAAGGAGGAAATGGACGCCGCACTCAAGAGGTAAACATACAGGGGGGGGGGGGGGAGAGGTGTGTGTGTGGTTCGGTGGGAGTTCGGCTTTCTAGGTAAACATTAGGGTGGGGGGGGGGGGGGGGGAAGGTTGAGTACATTTTGAACGTGAAAAAAACGAAAGGTAGGCAGTGGGAGTAGACACACACACACACACACACATTCACACACACACACACACACACACAAATGCGCACACACAGCAAAACAAGTGTGCGGTTTGTGGAAGGCATGTTAATTACCGGCCTGGGGCAGATCTGGTCTCATGGGGGGGGGGCTGGGTCAGTGGGGAGGGGGTCCTCTACCACTCTGTAAAACCCCCTCTCTCTCTCTCTCTCTCGTTCTCTCTCTCTCGTTCTCTCTCTCTCCCTCTCCCTATTAAACGTGATACAGGTGGCTTATTAAAATCTGTGCAGTACTCATATTTGCTATCATACACTGACGTAAGAATCGGGCTGCGCGTGTTTGGGTCTGCCATGCAGGAAGGAGCAGCAGCAGCTGTAAGAGTCGCTTGCGTGCCGCACGTGGGAAAGAGAACTTCAAATGCACGCACGCACACGCACACACACTCACACACACACACACACCCGCCATGCTCAGTTTTACCTAAATACTAAGACTAAATAAACCTCATGAATGTAGCGTCTGCGCTTGGTGTGTGTTGTGTGTGTGCGTGAGTCTCAGTCTGTGTGTGTGCGTGCGTGTGCGTGTGTGTGTCAGTACACATGTCACATGTACTCCCATGCTTACCTGTGGTGTGTGTTGCCAGCAGCAGCAGCAGCAGCAGCAGAACTTGCCGCGGCCCGGGCTGAGCATGGCCGCCCAGCATCAGGGCTTAAGCTTCGACGACGACGAGCTGGACAGCGCCAGCAAGTAAGGACTTTTTATTTCCAGTTTATACTTTTCATTTTGGAATTGTGTCTTGTGTTGTCTCAGACCGTGGCACCACCACGACACATAGATGTTTTTAATTATATTTAGATTCTTAGTTCAAAAAATAAATGGGATCATTATTCGATTTTTAAGTGTAAAGTGCAAGAGTCTCTTTACTCGAGGTAACACTGCCCCCAAGTGGTCAGTTTAATAACCGTTAAATTGCCTGTTACAGGAAAAGTATACATGCAGTTGTCCCACCAAACCCTGTCAGAGCAATGATGCAGTCTGCTAAACCATCTTTAATCACACACACACACACACACACACGCACGCATGCACACACACCCCAACACACAAACACACACACACATCCACACACGCACACACACACTTTGCAGGCTCTCGTCAGAGGACAGTGGTGAGGTGCGCTCCCTCATGGAGGACAGTGATGACTCCTACTCCCTAGAGCTGGGGGACATGGAGTCGTCGCAGGCGGGTCAGATGAACCTACTGGACGAGATCCTGGACTCCCTGAGCTCCAGCAAGACCCTGGAGCAGAGCCGGCTGAGCGCCGCCAAGAGCCTGGACTTCTTCAGGTCCTCGGAGGACGTGGACTACGTTGGCCAGCTGGTAGGCGATCTCAGGGGTGTCAGGAGGGGACCGCCGAGCGGAGTTGGTACCAGAGAGGGAGAACGAGGCTCACTTTGAGGAGGCTTGAGGGGGGGCGCAGGAGGCCGATTTGATGTTGTTTTGCTTGTTGTTAGGGCTTTTGATTTGTTAAGTGTGGCGTGTGGCAGAATTCATACGCTAGCGGTTGGAGAGTAAATGAACCCCGTTGTTACATACAGATGTGTACTCTAAAGTAACTCTTCGCCCCCGTTTTCCTGTTGTCCGTCTGTTTGTTTGTTTGTTTGTTTGTCTGTTAGCAAGATAACCCAAAAGGTTATGTATGGAATTGGACAAAACTGGTGGTTTAGATTACTTATGGGCCGAGGAACAGTTGATTGGATTTTGGCGCAGATCCGGATCCAAATCCGGATCCAGGGGACTTTTTAGTGTGGCAGGGGGTATCTAGTAGGTGCTCTACTGAGGGGCCTCTAGTTTTGTGTGCTTAGTTTATCATGTTCCCTTTTTCTGTTTGTTTTTTTTTGAACAGAGCAAGTCCACGGCTTCTTTTGATGGCAAGGCGGCGAGGGGCGGCGCCCAGGCCGACGGGCCGGACCCCGCCGTGTGGCACACGGGCCAGGACGACAGCGCCCTGCACGGGAAGCACCTCCGGCTGCCCAGCACCAAGAGCAGCCTCAGAGGCATCCAAAGGCGTCCGCCCGTGTCCCCGCCCTCCCGCCCCGGGCATCTGCTGCGCCCTGGAGCACCCCCGTCCCCCGTGCCATCTCAGTCGGCCTCCCCCCGAAACGCTGCCGACTCCGACTCCCCACAGCCCTCTCCTTCGCTGCCCCGCACTCAAGGCTCCAGACCCACCACGCAGTCCCAGCCAGGGTCACCCCCGGAGGCGACCGCCCAACACCCGGAGAAGGCCCTCCAGGGGCGGGCAAGCGGCAACAGCGAAGGAAGCCCGACGGAGGCTCTGGTCCCCTGGGAGAGAGAGTGGCGGGACACGGAGGACCTCTCCGAGGACACCGGAGGCTGGACGGATGGGATTCTGGAGGGGGGTCTCCTGTACAGGGGCCAGGAGAAGGGTCTCCTGGAGGAGATAGATTACTCCCTGCAGAGAAGCCCTCAGCTGCCCCGGCTGCACCGCGGTTCAAACGGCCAAGTCGGCGCACGGCGCGCCCGCAGCAAGACAGCTGCAGCAGACCTGTGACCAGTGGGTCAGTTCAGTCATCGGCTTCTAAACTCTTTTTAAAGTCCTATTCATAGTATTTCGACTACTACTACTATTACGACTACTACTGCTACTAACCATGTTCATGTATTGGCCATTTCAAAACACCATATTTAATCGCACTAACAATCGCAACCCAGAACGAGAGTTGATATGGAAGATAAATAGTTTTTAAGGTTTGAAAATGCGTATGCAGATATACTATAGGATTTAAGAAGGGACGTGTCCCAAACATTTCACCAGATTCAAGAGAATTTGCACTTCTGGATCAGGGTACGATCGAATCAACAATACTGCTACTACTGGTACTGAATAATATTCAAGACAAACACTCACGAAAAACACGTGAAAAATAATGTATTATTAGGCGATCTTAGTCGATCCATGACCCGTTAAAGTTAGGGTTAGGGTTTAGAACGAATGTTTAGGAGGTTGGTCACTATTCTGGAACTAGTGTTAGGATCGCCGTGCCTTAAACGGAGCTACGCACAGTTTCCGACGACACTGTGTCTAAATCGGTACACTCAGTCACTATAATGGGTACTATGTCGACAGGATGGACAGCAGACACAGTGGTTATTCAACACTGTATTCCTGGGTCAATAGAATAGCTTAATGTACGATTAACAAGTGCGATTTCTGTCGCTTTAAGAGTTTAATATATGTGCCCGTGTGTAGCTACATGTGTGCGTTACACAACAAAAATATATCTTAAACGAAAAATAACGACGTCACACAAGGCGAGAAAACGGGCACTAAGTCGCTTCAGCGAATGAATGATCTTTGAAAATAAAATTACTTAAAAAAAATAAAATAGCCATTTCCCTTCGGCCGTTCTCTAACCAAATGAACCCTTGACACTCGCTCCATTCCTTACGGTTCAGACACCCACACGAGTCAAAGTGTTCGTCGTACGAATCGTAACCGATCTGCACCTTCCCTCTCCCAGGGCTGCCTGTCTCTACAGTCTTACCGCGTTAACAATGGAGGCCAGTCTCGGAATGACTCAAAATGAGGCTCGGAGGGAGGAGGGGGGGGGGCGGGACTTTACGGCCCGCTCGTAATCTGATGTGACGATTGTGTTGTAACCGAGGGATACGTTTGTCGTATCGCTTTTTTTTAAGAGTAGCCGCGTGGCTATAAAGCGAAGCGAAAAATGAATTCTCCCATGGAGAGAATGCTGCATTCTGGGGAATTCGTGGTTTTGCCGCCACCTCCCCCTCCGCCCCCTCTCGGGCACAGGGGACGGAGAGTGATGGTGTTTGAATGTGCTTGTGTTGGGGATTATGATGTTTATGGTTAGTTGTTTTTATGATTTACACCAGACGCCAGCCGCCGTGGCGGTTTTACAACGGCCCCGCTCTCTCTCTCCTTTTTTCTGAGAGCTGCGCTGTGTTAACGATTGGCTCATAAAAGCCCTGGGCACACTTCTAAAGAGCCCTGGGATTGGTCCGAGGAATTTCAACAGAGAGAGAGAGAGAGAGAGAAAAAAAGTGAAAGGAAAAGTGAGACTTTTAGCCTTTATCTGAACACAAATATATAAAACTATGCAAAAACTGTAAAACCGCCCCAAAAACCGAGCTCATGTTGGACATTTGGTCACAATGGGTGCATTTAAACCATTTACTGAAATAACAATAGGTTCCCTAATGTGAGAAATAGTACGGTCCTCAGAATTGTATTCAATGCAAAGTGTGTGTGTTTGTTTTTTTGTTGTCAATTTGTTTGTGAGTGGTTTGTCCCCCTGGTGTTAATGGTGTGTGGTGTGCCTTACACGCAGTCCCACACACTTTAAAGGTGCAACGTGTCGTACTTTGGCCAACTGGGAAGTTAGTCCTTCACAAGTAGGGGGCAGCATATTACCTAGAACGTTTTACCCCCCCCCCCCCCCTCCCCACCTCCTGTGCTATGAGCCATTTGTCAGTGTACTTTTGAAAGAGAGTGACAACAACACACACTCTGGGCAGCACTAATTCTTCCTCTCACGTTGGACTGAGGACAGGCTGGACGCCGCAGTGACGGCGCCTCTTGAGGTACAAAGTGGTATTACGAGCTGCCAACAAAAGTAAATATCTCTGCAACGCAATACTTCTTCACATGAGTTTTCAACTCATAATGGTACACGTTGCACCTTTAATCAGAACAACCGTGCACCGTACTGGTCAGAGGCCATTCTAGTATTATAACTTAATTTTTGCTAAAACAATGAATACCATTGAATCCTTAGGACTCAGTGGGATGTTGTAATGCATACGGGCCTAGAGGCTTTGGCCTAGACAAGAACTGAAAAATAGGTTGACTTTTAAACTACTTTTTAATCCACCGTTAAATGCTAGTTAAGTTATTTTTACTTTGCGTTTGTGCAGTAGAGTCCAGTAGTTCTCTTCTTTTAGCTGTTTTTTTTTTCCTCATTTATTCATATAAACATTATTGTTAATCTATTTCTGTCGTTCTTCTTTCGTTATCCGTTCCTTCCTCTTGCATTGTCAACAAAATATTAAAAACGGGTTTCTCTAACTTGAATATCGATGTTAATGTCGTAATGGCAAGAAATTATTTTCAGCTATCGCTAGACTTGTATTTTTGCTGGCTTGAGTATATTTTCTGTATATGATTGGAGGGGGGGGGGGGGGGTGTATTTCACAGAGCCCCCAACTTTTGAATGTTTTAGATTTTATTTTTCTGAACAGAACGACTTTTATAAAATCTCCCCATTTGTTCCATCACGGCATTACATTCAGATATGTGATGACTGACTGACTGACTGACTGACTGTGTGTGTGTGTTGGTGTGAGTGTGAGTAAGTGAGTGAGTAAGTGACCAATGACTTGGTAAGCTAAGTCATTGGTGATACTCGCACGCATGTAACGGTCCATATACTCGCTTACTGGTGCATGTATTTAAATATAGCATGAATGACCAAAAAAACAACAACCAATGGTTTAATTTCAGTCATGTCTAGAACTGGGTCGGTTCCGGCTGCAAGTCATTCCAGTATTAACCACATCTATCTTTTGGGAATATGTAGACTTTGGTATTTCAGAGTGCTCAGGTACTCTTAGTCGTGATACAATGTGGTTTATCTCTAGCTTTTGTTGCTTTTCCTTCTGCCGTTTTGTTGGTTGATTTATCGTTTTAACCCCGACGTCCATTGACTACTGCGAAGCTCGCCTCTGCGAATACTTGAGCGGCGTCTGGCCCGCTGTGTAGAGAAGGACGCTCTTACTATGTTGAAGTTGACACCGCGGTCGCAGGGAATCGCAGCCATGCCCACCGCATCCTCACTCCCCTTGAAGAAGTGGTATGTTGAAGTTGACACCGCATCCTCACTCCCCTTGAAGAAGTGGTATGTTGAAGTTGACACCTCATCCTCACTCCCCTTGAAGAAGTGTGTGTTCAAAAGTACTGCCCACCCAGAGACGGAACACCAAGCCGCTGCTCGCCGTCATCGTTGTGACTGTGTTTGACTGTGGCTTCCTGTCCGGATGGTTGATGAGACGCACAGTGATGAGGACACTGGGATGAGTCCCAGGTTGATCTGGTTTCTGCAAGGTTCTCATCAACCTACCTACTAATCACCTACCAATTAAAGATGGACCAATTGATCCAAAAATAATCGTAATTTATATATATTTAGAATTTCAAGCTTTGTATATATATATATATATATATATATATATATATATATATATATATATATATATATGTGTAACTAAAAACATATTTACATGGTACACCCATATATATATATATCTATATATATTGGTATATTGCAAAACTAATAGGTCATGCCCACATGAGGGACAGATGAGAACTAGGTACTTGGTACTAGGTACATTATACATAATAATTCAACCATAGTGTGCCATTCCATCGATTTATTTCTCCTCGTCCATGCACACCTTGTTGCATGTTGTCATTACAGAAAAATAACTGAACATGTCTTAAAACCGAGGTCGATCTAACCACTGTATGCACTGTGAATTGGAAATAAATTATATTGTTCATGTTTGTGCGACCTGTGTTGTTTTCATTTTGTTGTTGTACTGCCTTCAGCATTGCTTGAAATGAAATGCTTGAGAATATTAAAGTGAATAGAAATACGATATTACAGTATAATTGCCTAGTAACACATTTGTAATCACAGACAGTACTAGTCCTGGCAATAGTCATTCATGAGACAACATTCAAAAAGTAAAGAAAAAAACCATCTGTGTAATGTGTATTTATATATATATCATATATAGATTCTATCTATATAGATATCTATATATATATAGATATCTATATCTATCTATATATATAGATATCTATATCTATCTATATATATAGATATCTATGATATCTATATCTATCTATATATATAGATATCTATCTATCTATATCTATCTATATATATAGATATCTATATCCTGTAGTAGCAGGTAAAATAAATATCAAATCATATTGAAGTCAGACAAATCACACCAATATTCATGCAGTAATACAAAAAAAACAAATAGTAGAAAATGAAGAGATTCAAATGATATACAAACTTTACAATTTACAATACATTTTAGCACTTTCTGTCCTGTTCAGTGGATTTCCCCATATCCGTAAATGCTCCTCATTATTAAGATGGCAATATCAGTAGTAGTATCATAAGTTTGGAACCGATTACAACCTGCTAAGTCTACTTTAACAGCCTACAACACCCTAAAACATATTATAATTATTATTATTATATTATGCAGGCTAGATTGAAGTATTTATCCAAAAAAGTCTTCACTGTGTGCTATTAATCAGGGTTGTTATTTCCACACTTCTCCACAATTTATTCGTTCTGAAATGATTACCATATGATCGAGCGTTGCACAGTTAAAGGTGCTTTGTGTACGATTTCAGAGTCATTCATTTGAATTGTCATACAGCCAGCTGCCCGTTATTAGTGTGTGAAATACTCCTGCTTCTGTATTTCAATGTTATAGACCGCTCCCCGTTCATGTCTAACCAATCAGGGCATCTTCCCTGATTGGTTTGTGGAATCCATCCTTGCCTGTCAATCATATATACCTGTCAATCACCATGTGTGCACACGGCAGAGACATGTAGGGGGGGGGGGGAGAGGTGTTTTCTTTTAGTTGTGCATTTTCAAAAGCTTGCTCTCTTTTACTCTACCTCTCTTTGTCTTTGTTTACAACTCAAATCTAACCTTAGGCAGCTTGTGCCCATTTTGCATTTGTCTGCGCACACAGAACACCTGTAGTCTTTAGGGAACGCAAATCTAACGACGGAGAACAAGAACCGCAGACGACGGTTTTGTGCTACGACTTGCAAAACCCGCCACGCCGCGCGTTTTGACACCATAACAAACAAACAAACACGTTTCTCCGGCTCCTTCTTTGTTTACAAACACACACTCCGTTCGTCGGCTGTCGAAAAAATACCCCTGCTGATTCGCGCCTTTTCGACCCGCATTGCAACACCTGATCTGTGGAACGACAAGCCCTCGATCAAGTCAAACGTGTTTGGTTGAATCGTATCGAGATCCTTCTGCGTCTCAAACATCCAATAAGGATGACGGGGCTCTCCCCCCCACTCCACTGAAGCTGCAGGTTCTGGCATCTGTCTGACTCAAAACAGTGGTTCCCAAATCTGCCTTGAAAACTCTTCATAGAGCCCCCCCCCCCTAGCTTTAAACCGACCGTCGCTTGGGAGCTCGTCATCCTCATATGAGTCTCTCCGTGGGCGGGGGCTGGGTGATGTTCCACATCTCCACCCGGGAGCCCTCCTTCTCCTGCCGACTGGGGCTGTAAGCGCCGCGCGTGGCCCGGCGGTTGAGCGCCACCACCAGGCCCGCGGTGGTGACGATGAACACCAGGAGGAGGAGCACCGACAGCAGGCTCACCGGCAGCAGGAGGGCAGAGGTCAGACCGTCGGACGTCAGCTGGAGACAAAGGGGGGGGGGGAGAGAGAGAAAGAAAGAGAGAGAGAGAGAGAGAGAGAGAGAGAGAGAGAGAGAGAGAGAGAGAGAGAGAGAGAGAGAGAGAGAGAACTCTTTGTTCAAAGGAAAGTCAACAGGTTTGCTACGACCATGTCTTAAAATGGCACCGGTCTTACAAATTATTTTGACAGAGCTATTTATCTCTCCCGTTCTCCACGCTCCTTCCTCTCTTTGGCCATCTCGGTCACTGTCCACACACACACACATACAAACAAACACACACACACACACACACACGCTGTGGGCGCTGCCTCCCGTGGCTATTGCACACCAGGTGCTCCACCCCATCACCAAGCGTGCTGAGGGCTACGTCAGTGCCAGACTCGTAATGCCCACAAACTCGCCGTTAAACTGTTGCTAAACTGTTATGAACAAGTTAGTTTAGCTTAACACGTGTAAGAACGAGCGGGGAAAGATCAAGAATTACAACACCGAGGCAGAAAAACCTGGAAAATAAACTGCAGCCTCCAAAAAAAGAAAGAAGCAAACCCCCAAACGTACTCTTGCTGCAGACATCGTGTTCCCTTTCTCCCAACACGTTCTCTCATCTGACTCCCGCCGAGGAAATGGGGGGGGGGGAAAGTGCTTACCTGTCACGCTAGCCAGGGAGCTAGCTGCTGTCAGGGCCACTGTGACACAACCCCGAGACGCCGCCTCGCAGCCTCCAGCCGAGGCCCCGCCGTCAGTCACCTGCTGCTGCTGCTGCCGCCACCGGCAGACAGGGACGCCGCTCGCTAACCAGTCTCTAAGGTACACCGCCAGGCCTAAGCCCCCCCCCCACCACACACACACACACACACAACCACCTCCACCGCCCTCCACACTCACACAACAGCCACCGCACAAAGAGTGTTCCTCTGCTGTCGACATTATCTATATATATGTGTGTGTGTGTGTGTGTGTGGTGTGTGTGTGTGTGTGTGTGTGTGTGTTTACGTATCTGCCGGTACAGGACATCTACTATATGTGAATGGTTGTGTGTGTGTGTGTGTGTGTGTGTGTGTATATGTCTGCTCATACCGGTATGTGTACTTGTATCTATTGTGTGGTGTGTGTGCTTGTGTCTATGGTGTGTGTGTGTGTGTGTGTGTGTGTGTGTGTGCTTGTGTCTATGGTGTGTGTGTGTGTGTGTGTGTGTGTGTGTGTGTGTGTGTGTGTGCTTGTGTCTATGGTGTGCTGTGCATGTGTGTGTGTGTGTGTGTGTGTGTGTGTGTGTGTGTGTGTGTGTGTGTGTGTGTGTGTGTGTGTGTGTGTGTGTGTGTGTGGGTGCTTGTGTCTATGGTGTGTGTGTGTGTGTGTGTGTGTGTGTGTGTGTGTGTGTGTCTATGGTGTGCGTGTGTCTATGGTGTGCGTGTGTCTATGGTGTGTGTGTGTGTGTGTGCTTGTGTCTATGGTGTGTGTGTGTGTGCGTGTGTGCTTGTGTCTATGGTGTGTGTGTGTGTGTGTGTGTGTGTGTGTGCGTGGTACGCTGCCCTCATAAGGTTTACCTATGTGAATGCCACCAGCTCTCTGCTGAAGCAGCAGTTTGTTCTCAGATGCCATCTTCTTTTCCTTTTTCCTTTTTTTCCTCACCACTTCTCTTTTTTTTCCGCTGGCAAAGCACAAGTCTCCTGTCTCCTGTCTCCTATCTCTCTCTCTCTCTCTCTCTCTCTCTCTCTCTCTCTCTCTCTCTCTCTCTCTCTCTCTCTCTCTCTCTCTCTCTCTCTCTCTCTCTCTCTCTCTCTCTCTCTCTCTCTCGTGCTCAGAGGACGGCCACATCAGCACAGACGCTGACAAACCACTTCCTGGTACCTGGTTCCTGGCTCCTCTCTGGTCTCATCATTTGGGCCACCAATCACTGAGACACACACACACACACACACACACACACACACACACACACACACACACACAGGCAGAAAGAAAGACAAAACCAAGTCGTTCCACGCTGGTTGTCTTTGAGTGTTCGATTATTCCTGGACTTAGGCACCGTTCCTCCATGTTGTTAAGAGAGATTAAGTTGCTATGTTTGGTGTGCCACCAACTACCTGACTGCACACACACACACACACACACACATAGACACACACACATGCATGCACGCAGACACACACACACACACACACACACACACATAGACACACACACATGCATGCTCGCAGACACAGACACACACACACACACATAGACACACACACATGCATGCACGCAGACACAGACACACACACACACATATAGACACACACACATGCATGCACGCAGACACACACATATAGACACACACACACGCATGCAGGCAGACATACACGCACACGCAGACATGCACATACACACACACACACAGACATGCACACACATGTACACACACACACACACACAAGCGCAGGCACAGACACACACGCACATGCAGACAGACACATGTACACACGCACACAGACACACACACACAAGCGCAGACACTGAAACACACACACACAGACACACACGCACATGCACATACACACACACACGCAAATGCACATACACACACACACACACACACACACACGCACATGCACATACACACACACGCACGCACATGCACATACACACACACGCACGCACATGCACATACAGGCACATGCACACACATACACACACACACATACAGACATTGCCCCAGGGACAATTTGCCCATCTCTTGGTTTTAGACAAATAATTCATCTTTAGTTGCTGTGTGACAAATGTCAGTTGCTCCTCGAAATCCGTACACAAGACGATGAGAAGTCACGCATGACAATGGAGGGATGGCTGGGAAAACAAACCATGAGAGCCAACAGAGACCAACAGAGGAAAAGATGACAGATGAAAGTCTTTTTTCGTTATTTGTTTTATTCGAAAAACAAGAAATACAGACGGTGACACTAAACTGGAGACACAAATGGATGAGAGGACATGACAGGGGAAACACCCAATAACTGAAAAACAGATGACATGCTGTCGACATCTGTCTTCTACATAAAACAATAATAAAAAACAGACAGACAGAAGATGTACAGAAGACAGAAGACGAGCGTGAAGAATGGGATGGGATTCAACCAACCTTGGTTTCATTAACTCTCTTTGGAACGTGGATTTCAAGTGTTATGTATGCAGGCAGTGCATGAGTTGGCCGATTCGGGTTCAAGTCAACCCCCCTCGCAGAGAACACAAGAGGAAGCATCTCTTCTGCTTTTAAACACAAGTCAGTCACAGTCAGACAGTAAAATGCCCTTTTTTTGTCCAATGCCCGACGACACTCATTTACCATGAGCCAATCACCCTTAGTGTCCTGTCAACCAATCAAAACCCTTGGTTGTTGGGCCCATCGTAACCACTATTGTCAACCTGTGAGTTAATTCACAAACAAGTCAAGCCTATTTTAAGGCCCACGCAACATCCTCCGCTTATGAATTAATTTATACTAATACCTAATCTGTGCAATTGCAAAACTGTTCATTTGGTTGTGTGCTGTAATGCTACGTTCTTAGAGCTATGTTTTTATAGCGTGACTCGTTCGAACAGTGAGCTGGGTAACATATTGTGCTAAAATTACTCTTGTGATCACATGACAAAACATTTTTCGGGTCTTGGGTATTTAGTGTGCTGCATTTGAAGGTTGTTATCTCTCGCCGACACCGACACGGCATTCAGAACGTATCGTACTACCTTCACTTACTTACCTGACATATTTTAAAGTAAAACTGAATATTTGTGCAGGATTTTTCCCTAAAATTCCCTGCTTTGACAGTTAATAGTGAATGACTTCGACAAGTACATCGAGGTACTTGTTTAAAACAAAACAAACTGAACTAAACAAAAATTGGATGTGATATCACCCAGCTAGCTCTACCACTTCTATACTGTCAACTTACACAAAGCATATGGTATAAATACTAAATTTAAGGCACAGTCGCACACTTTATCTCAGTGTAAACTCGTACGGTGTGCTAGCGATTACGTATCTGAACTCAAACTTAAAACTAGAGGGCCTTGAGTAGCACAGACCCCATAGAGGTCTGGCGTTACTCCTCGAACCCCCAGTCCAACTGGGGCTCGTCCTCGTCCAGGCGGAGGATGAGGTAAGAGAGGAGCTGGAAGAGGTTCTGCCACAGCAGGACGGCAACGTAAAAGTAAATGTCGCTTACGTCCGTCTGGCACTGGTCGCCGGCGAAGCTCATGTCGCACACGCACACAAACTTGTTGACCAGGTTCCGGCAGTAGCCGCCATTCAGACAGGGGTTGGACTTACACTCGTCCACCTCCTGCTCACACCTGGGATGGGGGTGGGGGGGAAGGGAAAGGAGGGAGGGATGGAGGGAGAGAGGGAGGATGGGAGGGGGACAGAGAGAGAGGGAGAGGGACAGAGGGGTAGAGAGAGATGGTGAGAGAAGTGAGAGAAAGAGAGAGTGAGACAGAGAGAGGGAGAGGGGGAGAGAGCTAGTTAGACTTGAACAGGTATGAGTACAGATGCATGGATAGATAGACAGATAGAGATTTGGACTCACTCGGTGGCCCAGTTTCAGAAAATAACTTGATTCACTCCCTCCCCATTAACTCACTATTAATTCACTTCAACTTACCATAACCTCAGATTAACTCACCGTTAACTCACTATTAACTTACATTTACTCACCATAAACTCACCATAACCTCACATAAACTCACCATTAACTCACTATTACGTCACCATTAACTCAACATAACCTCACATCTACTCACCATTACCTCACCATTACCTCAGCATTAACTTAAAATGACCTACTTTTTGCACTGTACTGTACGGATGATGGATATTTCACTTAGTTGTTTAACTGTTTTTAATACATTGTTATTGTTCCTTCGTTTAATTTTTGAAACTGCTCAGAAATGCACATATCTATTTTTACCACGGCAATAAAGCCTCTCTTTCGCATTTAATTGTATTTAATGGATAGATAGCCAAATAAATGTTGCAACATTGCACTGGATTGCATCCATTTTCTTATCCAAGTTACCAGCAACTCAGCAACACTTCAGCTGTTTCTCATGTGTGGAACACCTGAACGCCTCATGCACTCATCACCCTCACGCCCACCTCCCCCCCCTCGACCCCCCCCCCCCCCCTCGTCAGTGAAACCTGCCTACTAAGTTGTATACACTTGCTGACTTGCTTATTTGCAAGTAGGGCCACGAAAAAAAAAATGTCTTATATTATTTTGCTACTTGCAAATATGCAAATACAAATGCAAGTCGGGTTCCCTGGAAGCTTCGCACATAAATCAGCCTCCACCCTCGTCTCCTCTCCTGTCTTCAGATCCCCTCCCCCCTCCTATGGGTGTCAGCCACTGTAAGTAGGGTGGGGTGGGGTGGGGGGCAGAGGCGGGGGGGCGGGGCGTTTCTCACCGGTGTCCCGTGAAGCCGGGCGGGCAGTGGCAGGACAGCTGGCGGTCGGAGCAGTTGCCCCCGTTGAAGCAGGTGTAGTTCCGGGTGTCGTCGCCGCAGACGGACACGGGCAGCCTGGGGGGGCGTCTGGTGGAGGCAGATTCACTGAACGTCAAGACGGCATATGACACGCACCTGGACTACGTGTGTGTGTGTGTGTGTGTGTGTGTGTGTGTGTGTGTGTGTGTGTGTGTGTGTGTGTGTGTGTGTGTGTGTGTGTGTGTTTTGGGCTGAACGATATGGTAAAAAATAAACAACCTCATATTGTGAATATTTTGGTAGATATTTATTTTTACACATTTTACCCGTATCACATGTGATTTGGATATTGCAATTGGCCATATGGCGATTGAGACCATTTTTGGATTAATTGTTCAGCCCAGTCTGTGTGTGTGTGTGTGTGTGTGTGTGTGTGTGTGTGTGTGTGTGTGTGTGTGTGTGTGTGTGTGTGTGTGTGTGTGGTGTGTGTGTGTGTGTGTGTGTGTGTGTGTGTGTGTCTAGAACAATGCGTTTTAAAGGCCTCTGGCTGTTGTTAAACTACAGAGATCACATCACACACACACACACACACACACACACACACACACACACACACACACACACACCACACACACAAGACATGGACCCCATTTCGTTCTCGGCTTTAAATAAATGGCATCTTTTTGACTCTGAGAGCACAGATAGGGTTTTGTTTTGTGAGATGTGTGTGAGAGTGTGTCTGGCAGCCCACAGAGAGACACATAGGCAGCACTGAACAAAGTGGGAACACGAAAAACAAAACTACTTACATATTTCTGACAACAATGTACCACGGTACTGCTTCAACTCGTTCACTAGAGGGGAACAGAAGCAGAGAGAGAGAGAGAGAGAGAGAGAGAGAGAGAGAGAGAGAGAGAGAGAGAGGAGAGAGAGAGAGAGAGAGAGAGAGAGAGAGAGAGAGAGAGAGAGAGAGAGAGAGGAGAGAGAGAGAGAGAGAGAGAGAGAGAGAGAGAGAGAGAGAGAGAGAGAGAAAGAAAGAAGCCACAGTTGAAAACAGGATAAAAGACGAAAACAACAGCAAAACATTTTCTCAGTTTGTTGCAAAGATGTTGGCAATGAAAGGGAGAGATGCGCCATTGATCCAGTGGGCTTGCTTTTTGCGAGTCGGTTCTGCAAAGCGGTGTGTCTGCGTGTGTGTGTGTGTGTGTGTGTGTGTGTGTGTGTGTGTGTGTGTGTGTGTGTGGTGTGTGTGTGTGTGTGTGTGTGTGTGTGTGTGTGTGTGTGTGTGTGTGTGTGTGTCTGCGTGTGTGTGTGTGTGTGGCTGAAAGAGAGAGTAGTGAATGTTTGTGTTTTTGTGCGAGCAAGAAAGAGCTAAAGCAGTGACTGTGTGTAGCAAATGTGTGTGTATGTATGTGTGTGTGTGTGTGTGTGTGTGTGTGTGTGTGTGTGTGTGTGTGTGTGTGTGTGTGTGTGTGTGTGTGTGTGTTTATAGGGAGGCATAAATGGTTTAGGGGGGATTCCCCTGGTGGTTCTACAAGGCAAACGACAGATGACAGGAAGACAGAGCGAGCGAGGCTGCGTGGAGAGAGAGAGAGGAGAGAGAGAGAGAGAGAGAGAGGAGAGAGAGAGAGAGAGAGAGAGAGAGAGAGAGAGAGAGAGAGAGAGAGAGAGAGAGAGGAGAGAGAGGAGAGAGAGAGAGAGAGAGGGAGTGAGACGGAGGGGCTCTGAGAGCCTTCTTCAGTGCAGCTATTGTTCCACAGACGGCGGAGCTCTGAGAATCGCCGGCTTGTGAGGAGTTGAAAAGCACGACGGGAGAAAAAGGGGGGAGATGTGGAAAGTGCTTACAGAGTCGGGATCCGCTTGTGATTTCATATGGTCTCTCTCTCTCTCTCCTCTCTCTCTCTCTCTCCCTCCTCTCTCTCTCTCTCTCTCTCTCTCTCTCTCTCTCTCTCTCTCTCTCTCTCTCTCTCTCTCTCTCTCTCTCCTGCCTCTCTCTCTCTCTCCTCTCCCTCTCTCTCTCCTCTCTCTCTCTCTCTCTCTCTCTCTCTCTCTCTCACTGTGCGAGCCATGGGATTTTTCTTTCTTTTTTCTTTTCCTCACTGTTTTGTTTGCATTTTCTTTTCAAAGACGTTTTGTTTTGTTATTTTAACAAAAGTGTGAGCGCCACACGCTTTTGAAGATGTAAAATGTTGTGGTATTGTTGTCTCAGACGCCGCTGGGGTGTTTTTGCCGCGGTTACACGGTGGATCATGTCAATAAGTCTTGGTTGTCAAGGGACTAAGTTATCTTTTAAGCGGTCGTGTTGTGTGGCTTAGTCGTCTAATCTAGTCTGGTAGTCTGGTCTTCTCTTTATCTCTGATCTCCCCCCCCCCCCCCTTTCCCGGTATAGGTCTTACTTGCAGAGGGGTCCCGTGTAGTTCTCGGCACACAGACAGGCGTAGCGTAGGTCGGGCCCGTGGAGACAGGTGGCCCCGTGGGCACACAGGTGGAGCTCGCACACGTCCAGCTCCGCCTCGCAGTCGGCCCCCTCGTACCCCAAGTCACACGAGCACCGGTAGCCCAGGCCGCCGCCGCCGCCGCCGCCATCGTCCCCGCTGCTGCAGGTGCCGTGGACGCAGGGGCCCGAGGCACAGGGGTCCGCGGGGGCCTCGCACCGCCGGCCGACCCAGCTGGGGGGACAGCTGCAACGGTGCCGGTCGAAGAGGTCCGAGCAGAGCCCCCCGTTCAGGCAGGGGTCGGGCTCGCACAACGCCCCGCCGGAGCAGCCGACCCGGGGCGCGGCGGCCGACGTGAGCACGAAGCGCTCGTCCTGTGGCGGGTTTACCCGGGAGGAGCTGAAGTAGGGCAGGACCACGCCCCCCAGCTCCACGGGGCCCACGCAGCCCACCGGCCCCCCGGGGCCCCCCAGGAAGATGTCGGCCTCGCGCCGCAGGAAGTTGAGGCTGCCTGCGCCCGGCGCCGCCGAGGTGCTGGCCTCCTCCACGTCCTCGTCCATGACCAGAGTCCAGCGGGAGCGCCGGGCCCAGGGCGCCACCATGAAGAGGTGCACCGTGTGCCACTCGCCGTCGTTCACCGCCCTCCTGCTCCTCAGGCTGACCGTCACCTTCTCCTCGTCCTCGTCCTCGTCACCGTCCTGGCCCTGGCCCTCGCCCTCGCCCTCGTCCTCGTCCTCTCCTCCCGGGCGGCTCTGCAGCACCACACAGAGCAGGCCGTCCTGGAGGGAGAGGGTGACGAAGGCGGAGCCTCTCTCGGCGTGCAGCAGGGCGGCGGCTTGGTGTGTGTGTGTGCGCAGGCTCAGGGTCAGGCTGGTGATGTCACGGGAGATGCGGCCGTTGCCCCGGTAGGACAGAGCGGCGCCGTCACTCCAGAGAGTCACGTTGGAGTAGCCTGGGAGGTGACACGCACCACACAGTCTGTTAGTTCATGTCGGCTTTAAGGTCAGAATAAGGAGATGTTGGATGACATTCAAATACATTGATCATCAACCATCTGTATTACAGGCAGATCATTTCTAGCATAATTCATAGCGCGGAGACAATGTTTAACCCAGTGAAAAACTCTTCCATTCTTCCATATATACGTATATGGTCTTCATGGCAGTAAGACACTAACCTGATACTAACACAGACTGTTCTTCCACATCCAACTATAGGCAGACGGTTACGAATACGAATGGTCTGGTAATCTCTGGGAAAGACGTGACCTCAAATCACCCCTAATCTCTCTTACAAAAGGACTAATCTGGCCTCAGTCCAGTGGAGGGCATATTTCAGGTTACAGATTAGATCCCCTGCTGTTTAAAGGCATGGATGTTGTTGCATCACTTGTTTCACGGACACGACTCTCCAGACTTTACAGCCGGAGGATTATACCCAGCCGCGAATGCAGCCCTATCCTGCCCCTGTCTGCCCATCCAGGTGCTGTGTGATCGTATGGCCCTTATTGCAATCATTGTAACACTTAATTGATTCTGCTACAAGGACTGCAGTGTTTTTTCTTATGGACACAATTTTTACAATTTACAATGTTTGTTTTGCATTTTTGTGGATGCCAAGTTATTTCCAGATTTACTTATTTTTACATATAGTTTTAGATAAATAATTGTTTTGTTTATTTTTCAAATGTTTTCACTGAATGATTGATTCTAAATCTGGAGGATTGGATTATTGGTCACATACATTTAACCCATCCTAGTATTAGCAGCAGCGGGCAGCTATTTTATATACAGTTCCCAGGGAGCAGTGTAGGGGTCTGGTGCCTTGCTCAAGTGTTTTGGGGACTTGACCCGGTGACCTTCCGGTTCCCAAGTCCTAGCAGACTGAGCTATCCTGCCGCCTTAGATTGAAGTCTTCATTGAGTGAATCCTTGATGATAAATTCACGTATTTAACTATACTATCTTTTCTGTATTTCCTTTGGTAAGGACAACATGATGAGGTTCAGGGCTTACACTCATATCCCTGGCCGAGCGCCCTGCACTCTGAGCCCGCGGGGCACAGGGACATCTCGCACCAGCTGGCTTCCTCACAGCGCCGCCCTGCTGTGTGGGAGGGGCAGGTGCAGTTGAAATGGTCCCACGTGGAAAGGCATCGGCCTCCGTTGAGACAGGGGTTCCCCTGGAGGTCACGTGGAAACACAACGTTTGTTTATTAGAGGAGGGTGCTCCTTTTGGGGGAAATGCTGCGTCACAACATGGCAACCTTCTTATCTCTTTTTTAAGAGAGGTTTTAAGAGATGCTTGTCATGGATCATTTTTGGATCATAATCATTTTCCCAGAGTAGAACCGTTGTTAGCCAACTTAATGTACTTTCACTTGAGCACTGGTTCCGCTCTTGGAGGCTTTAGTTCTCTGGTCTACCTATAGTCGGGTTTCCATCACCATATTTCAATTCGCATTTTGAAGTATCGCATTGGAACATGTTTATGGAAACGGACAAATTCGAATCAACTTCCTCCGATTCGCTTCCGAGTTGATACGCTCGTTTGGTGGTGGTTTTTGACTGATTTGAATCGAGTTCAATTGCAAAAGCGGAGCTGGAAACAACTTTGCTGAATCAATTCTGACGTAGTCACTCACGTGACATACGCTGTTGGCTTCTTCTCAAGCGTTCTATGTCACCGCCCAATATCCGTCATCGCGGACGTAGTTTGTTCGCTTCAACTAGTTGATGAAAACACAACTTATTCGCATTTGCTTTTTTTTTTCGCTTCGACTGTTGATGGAAACCCAGCTTATGTTAAATGACCTTATTGCAAGTCGCTTTGGATAAAAGCAGTTGCTAATTAGCTGTAATGTAATGCAATGTAACCACAGACTGTTAAGACTTCTGCTATGTCCCCTGCTGACCCCTAACATGGCTTCGGAGGTTGGAGGACAACCAGGGGACCCCTTCTGCTGTAAAGGGAGTGACCCACCGGCAACCCTGCAATCTGTCACGCTTACCCGGCTAACCTGAAAAAGATGTACGCTTGAACATATGTTGTTTTTAAAGGCAACAGCGCGGGAGACACACTCCCAGGGGTGGTACGAATGAATAATACAAATAAGCACTTAGCCTCCCGGGCAGCCCCCCCTTTGACATGGCTGCATAATGTGATCTATCACGTACTCCTCCCATGGCGGGTAGGCTTTCCTCCCGCTCGTTGGTTTTCGACTCCGCGGATAAAAACCGGAGCGTTTGTTTCATCAATGGCGACCTAGGAGGTTTATTTTAAGGAGAGACAAGGGTCTGCTGCTAGAAGAAGATGTTTTTTTAAGCGACTCTCGAAGGATTTTCTTAAACGTCAATTTTTTAAGAAGCTCTAAGAGGCTAATGGGCTGGATGAGCTCTGGAAGGGTTTTAAGAAGCTCTAGAAAACCTTTTAAAGAAGGCTTTAAAGAAGCTTTAGATGGATTTTACGAGGCTCTACCTGTTTTTAAATAACACTTTAAAGAATGGGTTAAAGAAGCTCTGGACGTTTTTAAAGAAGGCTTTTAAGAAGCTCTAGAATCATTTTAGGAAGCTCTACACGTTTTCTAAAGAACCGTTGCAAGAAGGGGTTTAAGCAACTCTATATGTTTTTAAAGAACCCTTTAAAGAAGGCTTTTAAGAAGCTCTACAAGGGTTTTAAGAAGCTCCCTCTTTACTCACACGGCAGGCGTCGTCCCCGGAGCACCCGGCGCTCACGTTGGCCACGGCCTCCAGAGGGTAGGACCTGACGGGCGACCCCAGCCGGAAGAACTGCAGCCTTCTGTCATTGATCCTCAGGTCCTGCAGGCAGCCTTTAAAGGGTTCGCCGGACGCAGACGCTGCGCCTTCCTCCCGCAG
The DNA here is from genome assembly GCA_027704905.1 of Muraenolepis orangiensis. Taxonomy (NCBI): domain Eukaryota; kingdom Metazoa; phylum Chordata; class Actinopteri; order Gadiformes; family Muraenolepididae; genus Muraenolepis; species Muraenolepis orangiensis. The sequence continues at coordinate 8,530,831 of CM051004.1, read as the reverse complement.
GCCCCCCACGTACACCGTGTCCCCCGCCCGGGTGTCCAGGGGCCTCCCCAGGGGCGCGTAGCCCTGCCTCCGATCGCCCACAGACAGCGTGACGCCTCTCCCCCGCCCCCCCACCACCTCCACGCTCACAAAGTGGACCTCGCCGTCACTGAGCGCGCTCCCGGACTCCAGCCTCTCGGAGCCGTTGACCTGAACTTTGACCTTGCCGCCCTCCAGCCACATGCGCAGGTACGGGCCGCTGCCGGCGCTGTCCTCGGTGTCGCCCCCGTCCACGCCCCGTCCCTCTGCGATCGCCAGCAGGAGCCCCGTCTGCTGGCGTGTTCGCAGGAAGAAGGAGATGGCCAGGTCCTGGCCCAGGTGGTCCGTGATGGAGAACACGGCGTAGCTCGGTGAGTCCTGGCTCCCGAAGCGGGCCGTCAAGTACTCTGTATATACACACGGAGGAGGCAGCAGACGGAGGTTGTAAAAAAAAAAACTCCTCTGTGCCATCAGCTTGGATTAACGCTCGTCTAAATGGAAGAAACTGAACAGGAACTGCCAGCCTAATGAACATATTTAATATAATGGTAAAACCAAGAGCAGTATATTGTTCACCAGTGGCCGGATCAAAAGGAAAGGAGATGTCTCTCTTAATAATCACGAGTTCAGTTTGATCTTATAAGAATCACATCAAATAAACCATTTGTCCTGTACCCCCAGGACCCATGCACATGGTGTATTTAGTTGTATTCGGGTAATATGTGCCTGTGTTTCTCAAGCAAAGTCGCTGTGATGGCAAATCCTCCTAGAATCAGGAGGCTTTAGATATCCTTCCATGTTTCCTGAAACAGACTACTGCTACTACTACTATTAGCAAAGTCTGCTAATATAAGTAACACATGCTGTCTCTTTCTCACACAGAATCTATCACTAATCCTGTCGAATAAGAGGATCTCTCACTCTCTCTTTATCTCTCTCTTTATCTCTCTCTCTCTCTCTCTCTCTCTCTCTCTCTCTCTCTCTCTCTCTCTCTCTCTCTCTCTCTCTCTCTCTCTCTCTCTCTCTCTCTCTCTCTCTCTCTGTCTATACTCTGGCCTTGCTTTACCACTACCCAACATCAAGTCACACGAGACAACAGAATGTTTTTCAATGACTTGCAGGCCCACAGGTTCCATCTCTTCCTCCTCGATCAATAATACATAACAGCAGCAACCTTTGCTGCACATTTTCAAGCAATCCTTATTTAAACCGGACACGAACATGTGAACATGTGTAGAGTCTGCTTATTTAGGTCAGTTGATTGACAGAGGGTTTACTTTTTATATTTCAGAAGTAGTCATTTGCTTTGTTATTATTTTTACTCTATTCTATCTTTTTCTCTGTGTATTCCTAACTCTATTCTATCTGTTTATATGTGTATTCCTAACTGTATTCTATCTGTTTCTGTGTGTATTTCTAACTCTATTCTATCTGTTTCTCTGTGTATTTCTAACTCTATTATATCTGTTTCTCTGTGTATTTCTAACTCTATTCTATCTGTTTCTCTGTGTATTCCTTGCTCTACTTTGTAGAGGGAGCCTGTTTCCCCGGGTGTGCGTCAGGTTTTCCTCTGTGGGTGTGAAAACGTACCCTCTCCGCAGTCGGCTCCCTCGTACGGCCGGGGACACCGGCACCTGTGGCTCTGCCACAGGTTGATGCACTGTCCTCCGTTGAGGCATGGCGTGTCTACGCAGCGGTCCCGGTGGCTACAGCCCGGGGACACATTGACCGCAGAGTCCATCGACCGCCCCTCGGGTACCACCAGCTGCCCGTCCACCAGCAGGTCCCGCATGCAGCCCACGAAAGCCGGCGGCGGGTCCTTGTCCGCGGCGCCGCCCGGCTCCTCCCCCGGGACCCCACCCACAAAGGTGTTCTCCAGGGGGTGGGACGCCAGCCCCGCCAGGGTGCTCCGGATAGCTGCCGTCACCCGGCAGTGCTGCTCCCCAACCTGGCAGCTGCCGGCGTCGTCCAGCAGCGCCAGGCCCAGCGTCCACTTTCCCAGCAGCACCTCCACAGTGTGCCACTCCCCGTCCGCCACGTGGCGCCGGACTTCCAGGGTCTGGCTCTGGCTCTCCCTCTCCCTCTCCCCCTCCCCCTCCTCCTCCTCCTCCATCTCCCCCTCCTTCCCCTCCTCCTCCTCCCCCTCCTCTCCCTTCCCCTCCCCATCCCCCTTTCCCTCCTCCTCCTGAGGCCTGTGGGCCGAGGGCTCCTTCCTCAGGGTGAGGCGTGGCTGACCCCCCCGGAGTTCCAGGCTCAGCAGGAGGCCACCGCTGATGCTGCCCCGCTGGAATAGCACGGCCCGGGGCAGCGCGGTTCGGAAGCTCAGGGTGACGTTGCAGGAGGCCTCGCCGTCCGGCCGAGGCCTCCGCAGGAGCAGGTAGCCGCTGCGCTGGAAGGAGAAGGTGGTGGCCGCCTGACACAGGGGTCCCGTGAAGCCGGGGACGCAGGAGCAGGAGTAGTTGTGGATGCGGTCGTCCTGGGCCAGGAGCGGCCGGCAGCCGGCCCCGTTCTGGCACCGGTGATCGTCGCAGCCCGCCAGCGTCACGTGGCAGTCGGCCCCGCCGTAGAGGAGGCCACCCTGGCTCTGGGTGAGGCAGTGGCATGCGTAGCCCCCCACCTGGTTCTCACAGCTGCCTCCGTTCTGACACGGGCTGCTCTCACACCGGTCCACCAGCTCCTGGCACAGGGTGCCTGGAAGAGGACATAGAAGAGGACATCAAGGTAAGATTCTGAGATTCGCTGGTGAAGCAGATGCTTTCTTTTACATACAAACGGAGCCTAAATATATATATATATATATATATATATATATATATTCTTTGTGGCTACACAGACGTTGCCAACGGTTATGGATTTTCTATAATTATGTGTTGGATGTGGCTTTCTTCCACTATATCCCTCCTACAGAGGGTATCCCTCTTATCTGCCGCTCTTCTCCTCGTCCCGATATGTGGTTGAAGATTTCACACTTAACCATCTGATTTCCATACTGGGAAAGTGATGAAGGGCAATACTAAAGGAACTTGACTTGACCTTAAAAGCCTTTCCTCAACAAGTCACATGTACCACACAAATGCGTGCTTGTGGCGTGCATAACGGGCCAGGCTCTCACTATATCAGCGCTACATGTCACACACGCACACGCACACACACGCACACACACACACACACACACGCACACACACACACACACACACACACACACACACACACACACACACACACACACACACACACACACACACGCGCACACGCACACGCACACATGACCTCACTTATCACATCCTCTTTGCTTCCCGGGTCAGTCGATCTTCTAGTACACCCCATGTGTTTGTATGTAAACTATACATACAAACAAACGCTACATTCTACATTTTGTTGAATATAAACAAGACACATAATTTTTTTTTAGCTGTAAAGTGACTCCAAAAAAATAGCAATCTAGAGAGATTCAAAGCAGCAAAAACACCAGCTGGTCATACAAAACACAACTCCAGCAGCACAGGTGTGTGTGTCTACGGACCACAGACGCCTGGGGGTAGCCGAGAATACGCATAGCAACAAACTAACTAGCGGCACAACACTTGTCCTCTCTGGGCCTGTTACCTGCTACCAGCCACAGAGCTCCCCACACCCATGTGGCGAGTCGCCACATCACGGAGGTCCGCTTTCCACTGCCACAACGGTGCGAGGCTCCAGATGAACCATATTACTCTCTGCTCTGTGTACGGCCCGGTGAATCCCACGGAGAACTCTCACACACACACACACACACACACACACACACATACATACATACACACACACACACGCACACACTAGCCAGCTCTCACAGTCACAGTGGTAGCACAAACCCCTTTGCTAACATACCGTTCCCTTTCTGCGGGGCCAGGCGAACACACTAAGGGCTGAGGGGGTTACAGTCAGCAGCCAGGCAAAGCCAGATCTGAGGGGGATTAGACTAATGCTATTTGGACACCTTGACAGCAGGAGTGGGTAAAGGGGGGGGGGGGGTTGAGTGTCCTCAGCAGACTAAAGCTAACAGGCCAGGGCACCTGTGTGTTTCCAGCCGGATGTCTAGAATGTTCTGCTTTCGTAACACCAGCATATCGGCCTACCATCCAGGGGCTGTGAAGTAATTTACTGTTACCAGTTGCGATTAGGTGTCACGTGTAGCCGAAGCAGATTGCGGGGAATGTCCCGCAAGTGTATAAGTCAATAACAGCACTGGAGATCTTCATAAATACCTATACTGGTATGTACTGTGTAGTGCAATCTCACAAACAAATTCTCTGGATCTGGATCTGCGCTAAAATCTTAGCCCATTCCTAGCCCATAAGTAATCTCACCAACAACTTTCCGTACATAGGTTTTTTTAAGATGTCTTGCTTACGGACAAACCAACCAGACAGAAGGACGGACGGACAGACACGGGCAAAAACATAACCTTCCCCCCATCTTCGATTTGCGGAGGATTACTCCATAAATATACTGATCGGGTAGAGAGGAGCCGGTTGGCTCAAAGACACAAGTATCCGTCAAAATCAGGTAGTTAGTTATAATTAAGTAAGTTATAATACTGGAACTGCATATCCTCCTTCTATGTGCCAACACCTTCTGTGGGTTTTCTCTATATACATACATGCATACATACCACTGGTCCCCGGGGGACAGCTGCAGAGGTATCCCTGGGCCTGCCGGGGGTCGTAGTGGGTGGGCAGCAGGGGCTCACTGCCGTACAGCGGCTGCCAGGAGCGCTCCACACAGCGGGCCCCGTGGGCACAGGGGCCGCTGTCGCACTCCCCGATGTCCCGCTCACACTGACGCCCGGAGAACCCTGGTAAAAGGGTGAGTGGCAGTGAATCGGAATTGTATTTTTTTTTGGTATGTATTGTTTTGTGTGTGTGTGTGTGTGTGTGTGTGTGTGTGTGTGTGTGTGTGTGTGTGTGTGTGTGTGTGTGTGTGTGTGTGTGTGTGTGTGTGTGTGTGTGTGTGTGTGTGTGTGTGTGTGTGTGTGTGTGTGCCTGCCTGCGTGTACGCGCACCCATGCATGTGCAAGTCTTCCTGCCCACGGTACCGTCGTGGAGGCCAGAGGAATTGTTATTTGAAACTACCTGGCCAGCATTTGCAGGTGTAGTTGCTTCCATTGTCCTGACAGAGGGCGCTGTTGAAGCACGGTTCTGACTGGCAGGGTGGAACAAGCGTTTCACAGTGCTGGCCAGTGAAGGCTGGCCCAGTGCAGACACAGCTATACCTAAAAGAGGTTGTTACGCTGAATTACAATGTACAAAAACAAAACAGTGCAGAAGTGCAGAAGAAAATAAAACAATGTTGTGTGGAAGGTACTTGAGTCTAGCACACAGTAATGGCTCCTTGGCCACTTACTCATTGGGCCCGTCAACACACAGAGCCCCGTTCTGGCACGGCCCATTCTGGCACCGGCTTGTGTTGTTTTCACAGCGGTCTCCGTGGAAACCGGTCATGCAGGTGCACGCGAAGCTGCGGATGGCGTCATGGCAACTGCCACCGTTCAGGCATGGCTGTGATTGGCACTCGTCAATCTGCAGCTGGCAGGTGCTGCCTACGGAGATTAAAGCAGAAGAAGAAGAAGAAGAAGAAGAAGAAGAAGAAGAAGAAGAAGAAGAAGAAGAAGAAGAAGAAGAAAAGAAGAAGAACAGATGGAAAGGGGGGAGGGGTCAACATCAGAGTAGAGAGAGTAGGTGGGCACATCCTTTAGATCTGCTCTGGATCTTCTGAGGTGGAACACATGGTTGGATCATGGAGAGGCCATGCACAGCGGTTACGGGGGTTGTGTGTGTGTGTGTGTGTGTGTGTGTGTGTGTGTGTGTGTGTGTGTGTGTGTGTGTGTGTGTGTGTGTGTGTGTGTGTGTGTGTGTGTGTGTGTGTGTGTGTGTGTGTGTGTGTGTGTGTCTGTACAGGGGAGGGATAGTGGGGTCTTTCATGTGGACTGGCTGTGATCTTCTGGAGTAGAGTGCTCTATTAAAGTACAATAACACCATGTTGAAAGTGCTCTTCAACACTGGTGATAGCTCTCTGCTCACTTGAAGCGATGAATAATAGGAATCACTGTACATCAATGTGTTTACTATGGTATCAGTGAAAGACATTTGGACAATATGGTTGTCAGGATCTGTTTAAAGCATTAACTTAACAAAGCAGTTAAGACACATTCAAGAGAACATTGGAGAGTGTGTGGTGGACATCTTAGCAGCTTTTCTGCAAATAAAATCATCAGATGAATCTAAATCTAAATCTCGTTGAAGAGATGGCCACTGATGAGATGGCAAGTGCGGAGGGAGGAGTCCCGGTGACTCACCTGTGAACCCAGGTGGGCACAGACAGGTGTACCTGCCCACTCTGTCCATACAGGTGGCGCCGTTGAGGCAGGGCTGCGAGACGCACTCGTTCACGTCGATCTGACAGCGGGCCCCCTGGAAGCCCGGCACGCAGAAGCACGAGTATCCGTTGCCACGGCTACGGCACAGCGCGCGGTTCTGACACGGGTTCGACGAGCACGGGTCCGCCGTGGTTGGCAGCCTTCCAGGGGGAGTGGCTACAGACAGACGACAGCATTGTTCTGCATTAGGCAATTTGCGCAGCTCACACACTCTATGTATACTATACTCTATGTATCCCTACAAAGATACATGAGTTTACTGTAAAGTTCCCCCGAGAACAGTCCTTTGACGTTGTGGCAATTCTGAACTACAACCTAAAGTGCTTTACACTTTACAATAAGGCTACATTGGTTAACCATGAATTACATTCAAGATTCAAGATTCAAGAATTGTATTTGCCATTTGCAACAAGTACAATGGAATTCTCTCCCGCAGTATTACATTCTAGAACACAATACTATAAGAATACTATATATTATATAGTATTCTTATAGTATTGTGTGTAATTAAAAAGGAACATAAAAAGAACAATAAAGTGATCGATGGGTGATATGTACATGTGTTATATTGTGCAAAAAGCATTTAAACACATTTTAAACTGCCAGTAGTGCAGCAGCATCATGAATACGGTGCAGTACAGTGCAGCACAGTGCAGAAACTGTAATGAGTACAGAATATGAGTCCAGAAAGTCCAGCAAAGTATGACTATGAGTGTAATGTCAATGACAATGTTATGATCGTAGCAGCATACCCTAGCAGTTCAGTAGGCGCACTGCCTGTAGATAAAAACAATCCTTGAACCCGGTAGACCTTGTGCGGATGCTGCGTAATCGGAATTAACATCAGTCAACGCAGCAATAAGCATAAGTATAGGGGTGAGGGTAAGGGTGAGGATGAGGGTTTGTTAATAATGTATGCATGAATACCTTAGTTAATATAAACACCATTACCTTATTAAACTAAACTAAGTATGTAAAGCAAATTACTACCAGAACATAAGTTAACTGCTAATTAACTGTTAGTTAATGCTTAATACTGCTTTAACTAATGTTAATTAATAGTTAATTGAAGCACCAGTATCAAGTATCAGCATCAGTGGAAAGCAGAAATATGCATGTTAGGGTTAGGGTTCAAATGACCCCGGCTGTGTCTTTTTTCATGGTGTGTATCAATGAAGTGTGTGGCCTTTGTCGGTATCACAGTTCATTGCTTCTGCTTGTAATGGTAATAGTTGCTTTTGTATAGCGCTTTTATCCAAAGCGCTTCAAAAGTCATGCCTCACATTCACCCATTCATTCACACCATTGAACCACCGACGGCGGAGTCAGCCGGCACGTCAGGAGCAGTTAGGGGTTAGGGTGTCTTGCTCAAGGACACCTCGACAGTTTTTGCTAGGAGGGGGCGGGGATCGAACCAGCAACCTTGTTGTGAGGCGACTGCTCTACCTCTACCTCCTGAGCTATACTGCTGCTTGTGTTCCTGTGTGTAGTTTTGTTTCCCTCACCAGGTGACCTCAACTTTTATTTTAATTTTTTTCAGTGTCCATTAGTTTCCACGTATATCACTTTGCCTTCACTTTGGCTTTTGCTTTTTAACTCTATTAAAAATGCGATTCTCTGTCAGCATGTTGAATCCCTTCCCTGCCTTGTCAGTAAGTTAGTTTAGTTCAGTGGTTCCCAAATGTTGTATGCCCCCCAACCACACATACATGCACTCAAGCCCATCCTTTGCCTGCACACTAACTATAGAATGTATTTAAAACATTGTCTGTTATAAATGTCATAACCCCCATAGGGTGGCGCGCCCCTCCGTTTGTAAACCACTAGTCTAGTTTAGCTTAGCTTAGTTTTCAGCATGTTGAATACTTTCCCTGCCTTGCCAGTAACTTAGTTTAGTTTAGTTTTCAGTCAGTCACTTAGTTTGTTGTAGTTTTTCTGCACGTGTTTGGTTGGCCTGTCTTTGGTTTTCTCTGCAAAGATCATTTGGGATTTTTCTTTGTTTAGTGTCTGTGCTTGGGTCCTCCCAACGCCAAGCTCTCATCGTCGCTATGTGTGTGTACGATCATCATGTCTGGGAGGAATCCCCCTCCCTCAACTCTGGATGGATGCTGGGCCTCACAAAGCATCCCCTGGCATCGGCTTCCATGGTAACCCATTCTCCCACCCACCCGTCTGCATTGCATCCGTCGCCATGGTGACCGCACCCGACAGAAGTCGGGGTACGTAATTCCTCAACGCTCACGACTCCAGAAATCAGCGGAATATAAATGAACGCCAGTGGTCCAGGGCTGTAGGTTCTGCCCCCTTGTTTGAGTCAGCGCACACTATCCATACTAATGAGAGGTTCAGCGCACTTGTGCAAAGCCCCCTTACCGATGATGTTCATTCTAAAAGCAAGGAGCCAGGACAGGAAGCGTTAAATAATAAGACAAATAATTGTCCGAACTTTGTGTACAAATAGCACTAATGACATGATGACAATTTTACGTTTTATCAAATGTATTTTGATAAAACATTGTATTTTAAATTAAGGTTGCAATAATGTTTATTTATTTTTTATCAATTCAATTTAACTTCCAATAATACCTGGAAAATAGTTTTGATTACAACAGAACACGACACAGAGAAAATGAATTATGGTACCCATTTTGAACCCTCTTTTTTGAATGCGTCTATCCTTTGCAAGTGTGCTATTCAGCGCTACAATACACACGTGGGAGATAACGGCGGAGAGGGCTATCATCCAGCGGCGGCTTGCTCCAAGTTGCCATGACACCCCACCCAGGCCAGAGCAGATGAGAGGCTGATGTACGGTAAGGAGCAGGAGGAGGACACCACAAGAGGAGGACTTGAGTTCTGCTCAGTGCTAAATTGGTATTGGAGTGGTTGGGCATATGTGATTGAGAATATGTGTGCACATTTGTGGTTCGTTTGATTAATACAACGAGGTTTCACTTGAAGGAACGATCATAACTTGATTTTCTTTCTTTGGCCTCTTATTCATCCCAATTAATTGCATTGTTTCATCGCTCTTTGTGAAGCACCCGGTTTTTGATTTGTGAGTGCAATCAAGACCCTAAAGAGCCTGAAGAGTGCAATCACATGCTAGCCATCATCTTCATCCTCATCACGAAGGTCAGTCCAATTTGAGTCTGCAGATATGAGTACAGATGACATCTACGACTTGGACTTCGGCTCGAACATGAGATCGAGGATTGCAAGGTTTAGACTCTATATTAGCCAATATCACTTTACTGAAAACAGGTTCCAGGTTTTAAGTATGCACACGTATACTATGTACTGTACATGGCAATGTTGTGCTTATACCTGTCTGTATGCTGACATAGTTATGCATGGATGGACATGGATGGAACGGGGGGAAATTGGATGAAACCAAAAGGCCTCTGCTTTGGCCCGTTCCTGACAGATGGGTCTTTTTTGGAAGCCCATGGATGACACAGAAGCAGGCCGCTTGCCTAAGCTCTGACCAACCGCACAGCCCACACACACACACACACACACACACACACACACACACACACACACACACACACACACACACACACACACACACACACACACACACACACACACACACACACACACACACACACACACACACACAAAGCTTGTAAGGGTTCTTTCATATGCAAATGAGACGCACAGCCTTTTCCTCCTATCTGCAGTTCCTAGAATGGTACATGTGGAGCCCCCTGACATGTAATCTATGTGTGTGTGTGTGTGTGTGTGTGTGTGTGTGTGTGTGTGTGTGTGTGTGTGTGTGTGTGTGTGTGTGTGTGTGTGTGTGTGTGTGTGTGTGTGTGTGTGTGTGTTTCAGTGTGTGTCGGGGTGATTACACATCGTCTTGTCTTGGCCTAAATTACACAGCCATCTCCGACCCCACAGGCACCACACGATGACCCCCTGTTGTTATCATGTCTCGGTCCTATATAGCTTTAGTCTTTAGAAAATGTCCACTTAGTCACAGCAATAAAAGGAATGATGTCACCTCGCGATCCTCTAATTTAAATTCAAAGCAAAGTCCCGTTAAAACGACATTTGATCATATAATAAGACCGTAATATAATCTGAAAATAAAACCTCAGATGGACGATTTCCTTTCCTTTCGAAATAAAATTATAAAACAATTGTACAGTTACACTTACGGGCATAGAAGACGTCATTGTGCATAGGCCTATATTAAGGATTAAGCTGCGAAACTACACCGTGTTAATTGGAAGTCTATATAAAACACGAACTGTGTCAATTGAAACACATTTTATTAACTTAAATTAAATACAATTACACTGTATAACCTACTGATAAGACCATAAGTTAGATATCTGCATCTACATTTGATCTCAGTCATACGCACGTACAGTGTGTATGACTGGGACATGTGTGAATTGTTTTTGATTGAGCAAAACGCAATGGAGATAACTTCATTCCATTAAATAAGATGATCTATGTCAGAGTATGTGTGTGTCCTGTTTCCCAGATCTGTCATCCAATCACAAAGGTACCAATCGAAGCAAAAACGTCTTGAAACGGGCCAACGAATGAAATGCAACAAAAAAAGTAACTTACCATCCGTCACAAAAAGAGCTGAGGCGAAAATGACGCGTAAAAGTAATTCAAAATAGTAACCGCGCATCATGTCCATAATCGCGACAATAAGGGAGTCCTCCTGCTCGCCGGCTCATGTCTCAGGACGTCTCAGGACGTCTCGGAGGCTGCAGTCGGTGCACCTGCCTGCAGCACCGACTGTTGTCAACCACAGACCTGCTTGAGTTCCCCTCGGCCCCCCCCCCCCAGCACCCCCCAATCATCGCGGGATCACTTGATGCGCACTTCACTGGCGCGTCAAGTGAATCCCGCGATGATTGGGCAGCAGCTGGCTGTCGACGGATAGTGAATGGCAAGCGATTTGGCCCACGGTTTAATCATACATACAAACTACTAACTAGGCCTACTGAAATGGGCCGAGAATACGCACGCACGCACACACACACACACACACGCACACACGCACGAACACACACGCACGCACGCTCACACACACGCACGAACACACCCACCCACTCACCCACACGCACGAACACACACACACACACGCACACGCACGCATGTATACACACACGCAAGAACACACACGCACGCACAAGTACAAGTACAAACACGGTTATTTGTATAGCCGTTTTCACACTGCTCTCCATGTGTTCACCTTCTGATTGACCATGCGTTGCTGTGTTGATGAACAACCTTCGCCAAGACTCATGCAAAGCTATAGGCTATATTCTTGATTTGGTTTACATTTTTTTACAGATTTGTGCCACATCCTCAATTAGGCCTCCATAGATACCCTGCCATCCATGATCTCATGTAATCTAAATCAAAAAGTCTCCATTGCGTTTTGCTCAGTCCAATGCAGTTGACACATGTCCAGTCCACAGTCCAGTCCAGTGTGTATGATTGAGATCAAATGTAGATGCAGCTACCCATTATGTCCACGTAGTGGCGCTGTTGACCTACTTGCGTCTGATCACACCTCGAATCAGACGCCTCTCCGTTTCAAAGGTAAAATAAGCTTGCAATTTCTCAATTCAACCTCCTATATTTGATGTAATATTAGAATTAGCTAGAGTGTGCTCGGCGGTGTAACACACAGGGTTATAAAAACATCTCAACCATGTTTTTTGATTATTATGGCGTTGTTAAATGTATTAATCATGTGTCAAAAGTCATGATGTCAACCTCTGGCAGAGCAGTACCACTCTCATTTTCCTAATAGAAACGTTCTAGAAATTATTTTACAGTAGCCCATAAAACAATTGCAATCAGGCAGCCTTGTGTGGGCCTAGAGGTCTAAGTTGGTGAATATCCAGTTTCTGCTGCAGCCTGTGGTGTATGTGTTAAACAGATCAAGATTCATCTCAGACGTGTAGACAGACTCCTGGAGGGACTTTATTTGCTGTGGGAGGTGAGGCCGTAGTTCACCTTCTCCTTCCAGATTTACCTCGGGAGAACACACACACTGAAGCACTCACACACACACACACACACACACACACACACACACACACACACACACACACACACACACACACACACACACACACACACACACACACACACACACACACACACACACACACATACACACACACACACACACACACACACACATACACACACACACACACCACACCCACACACACACACACACACACATACACACACACACACACACACACACACACACACACACACACACACACCACACACACACACCCACACACACACACACACACACACACACACACACACACACACACACACACACACACACACACACACAGGCTGTGAAGCACGCACACACCCACACATACATGTACATACACCCAGATGCATACATGTACATACACACACACACTGAGGCACATATAGAAATACACTGAAGCACACACACACATACACTAAAGAAACACACACCCCACACACATACACCTACACACACACACACACACACACACACCACACACACACACACACACCACACCACTAAAACACACACACACACACACACACTAAAACACACACACACACACTGAGGCACACATATAAATACGCTGAAGCACACACACACACACACACACACACTGTGAAGTGCACACACACCCACACATACATGTACATACACACAGACGCATACATGTACATACACACACACACACACACACTGAGGCACACATATAAATACACTGAAGCAAACACACACCCACACACCCACACCCACACACACACACACACACACACACACACACACACACACACACACACACACACACACACACACACTGAAGCAAACACACACCCACACACACTAAAGCACACACACACGCACACACACACATACATGTACATACACACACACACGCACACTGAGGCACACATAGAAATACACTGAAGCACACACACACACATGAAGCAAACACACACATACATTAACATACACACATACAGACAAACACACACACACACACACACGTACACAAACACACACACACTCAAACACAGAGAAACCAATGGACAGGCACACCACACACAGGGAGAAAGACTTTTCTTCACATTTTTCCACCAAGATCTTCTGACGGAGCAGCGTTCGCCGCCCCTGGCCGAACGTAAAGGCACATCAGACAGCAAAGGGCAGGCAGACGCATCCTCCTTCCATCTGACGGGACTCAAACCGACGACCACTTCAAATGGACCCCTAGCCCGCGGAACAGCAAGTAATACCCCGGATCACACATACAAACACGCAGAGGCGGTTGACTTCAACAGGGCAACACACACAGGGGATTATGTCAACGATGCCTCAAACGCAACCCCAGATACCCCGCCCCCCCCGCCCCCCCCCCCCCCTGGAGAACATGAGCAGTTCCCTGCTGTCTGTAGTTCAAGAGGAGAGATGATTGCACACAGCCTTTTGGGTTGGGGGGGAGGGGGGGAGGAGGGGGGTCGGGGTGGTTAGGGGTCTGGGGGGGGGGGGTGGGGTCTGCAGGTAGGCTCTAGTGGACTCGTTTTGCTCCGTTATTGAACCGAGTTGCTCATGTATGAGTTTGAAAGCCATGAGGAAGTTTATATGAGACCGCAATCAGGAGGAACATCTCCCCACCCCCGGCCTCAACTCTATTGTTAGCTTACATTATGAAACACCACCATCGACCATCTAGTCATTTGATGTAATACGCATGTCATGTTGTCTGTATGTTTATGCCATTCTCTGCTGCCTGCATCTGGGGCTGTGGGGGTCAGTGTGTGTGTATGGGGGGAGGGGGGGGGTCCTGTTCTTAATTCTAACCAAGACATTTGGAATTTGAATTCTAAACTCTCTCTCTCTGACTGCCTGTCTGTCTTTCTGTCTGTCTGTCTGTCTGTCTTTCTGTCTGTCTGTCTGTCTGTCTTTCTGTCTGTCTGTCTTTCTGTCTTTCTGTCTGTCTCTTTCCTCTCCCCTCTCTCTCTCCTCTCTCTCTCTCTCTCTCTCTCTCTCTCTCTCTCTCTCTCTCTCTCTCTCTCTCTCTCTCTCTCTCTCTCTCTCTCTCTCTCTCTCTCTCTCTCTCTCTCTCTCTCTCACTGACTGCCTGTCTGTCTGTCTGTCTGTCTGTCTGTCTGTCTGTCTGTCTGTCTGTCTGTCTGTCTGTCTGTCTGTCTGTCTGTCTGTCTGTCTGTCTGTCTGTCTGTCTGTCTGTCTGTCTTTCTGTCTGTCTCTCTCCTCTCCCCCCCCCTCTCTCTCTCTCTCTCTCTCTCTCTCTCTGTCTGTCTGTCTGTCTCTGTCTGTCCTGTCTGTCTGTCTGTCTCGTCTGTCTGTCTCTCTGTCTCTCTCTCTCTCTCTCTCTCTCTCTCTCTCTCTCTCTCTCTCTCTCTCTCTCTCTCTCTCTCTCTCTCGGTCTCTCTCTCGGTCTCTATTCCCTCTCTCTATTCCCTCTGCAGGCAACTCTTAGACATTTGGCTTCAATCAAGAATTTGATTTGTGGAGACGGTGAGTGCTTCTGTGTGTGTATGTGGGTGTGGGTGTGTGCGTGTATGTGTGTGTGTGTGTGGGTGTGTGTGTGTGTGTGGGTGTGTGCGTGTATGTGTGTATGTGTGTGTGTGTGTGTGTGTGTGTGTGTGTGTGTGTGTGTGTGTGTGTGTGTGTCTATACATATGTATGTGTGTGTGGTGCGAGTATGTGTTCGGGAGGGTCTTTGGTCCACTAATGGTTTATTCAGAAACATGAGTAGGGTGTTTCATGAAAATAAGAAAATGAGCTGTCCTTTAAGACAATGTCCAGTGTATGTGTGTGTGTGTGTGTGTGTGTGTGTGTGTGTGTGTGTGTGTGTGTGTGTGTGTGTGTGTGTGTGTGTGTGTGTGTGTGTGTGTGTGTGTGTGTGTGTGTGTGTGTGTGTGTGTGTGTGTGAGAGAGAGAGAGACCATACATAGTTAATCCTTAAGTCATGGCTACATGTTAAGTTTCTCTATTTTGATTTCCCCATCCTTTTGCTCGTCTCTTTCACATCACAAACACACCTCATAAAACTCAACAACATACATACATGCACACAGGAAACAAACGCAGTTATGGCCGCTGAACAAAAACGTTATTAGTTTTACTTTCAAACTGTTTTTTCGTGGTCTTAAGACGTCCCTTTTTCGACGGGGGTCAGGTAAGGTCAGGTAAGGTCCTCCTCCTCTGCATGAAATATTTATTAGACTCCATTATCCTCCTCTTTTCCATCCCCCCCCAAAAAAAATTGGTTTTCCATCTTGTCGTAAACAGAGATTGTGACCGTTTTATATATTCGTCATACAAAACGACCAGTGATCACGTTGGGGGGCTTATCCCTGCTAGGCTCTGTGGTCTGAGGGGGGGGGGGGGGGCCCTGCCTGGCAGTGGGTCAGACACCTACACACTAACATATCTCATTATTTAACATTATTGTTTCCGTCTGCTGCAATAATTACTCCTAAAAGAGAGTCTGTGAAACGGTGAAAGTTAGTTATTTCTTTACATTCAAGATTCAAGATTTGTATTTGCCATATGCAACACGTAGAATCGAATGCCTATGCCCTCCCGCAGTATGCATTTTCTTAAAACACTTTCATCTAAAAAATACTGTACACAATAACAATAAAAAGAACAATAAAGTGTTTTAGCATGAATATATTGCAGAACAGTGCAGTGCAGTAAACTGGCTGTAATGAGTCCAGAAGTCCACATTTATCCAGGAGTCCACATTTTAATAGAACAGCATGAGCGACACTTAAATTACATTTTAGCAGAATAATCACTTTTGTTGGTTGACCACTGCGAGGCATAAAGGTTGGTTCTTTCATGGTATTCTTTCAGCAGTTAAAATGTTAAAAAATACTTGTGTTGTTGTCAGCTTTCGCTATAGCTACAAACATGACAACCACGACGGGGACACCGGTAGAAATAAAATAAAAACAATACCAGATTAAGGAGAAAAACGGAATAAATGAAATAGCCTGGGATACTGTAACTCAAGCTAGAATAAAACACCGATAGAGGAATTTATTGAAGAAAGGTCCTATCTAAAAAAAATAATAATGCGCAATGGATGGAATGCTGAGAATTTTTTTTTTACAAAATAAAAACCAAAATATATTCAAGGTACTTGAAGGTACAAGGTAAGATTCTACAAGATTCTTCAAGATTCCAGATTGTTGAATCTTGATAATAACCACTGAGGGAATAGTGTTAATAGTGTTGGACACTACTGACACAAATCCTCGAAGAAGAAGAAGAAGAAGAAGAACAGACAAAAATGTGCTGAAATAAATATATTGAAATGTAATATACTTTACTTATACTACACTTGGTGCTGCTGGCTTCACGTGCGCCTGCAACGTGGGCGTGTCTTTAGCGCGCGGCGCGGCGCGGCGGTTGCGCCCCCAGATGTCATCCATTCACTACTTCGGTCGAGAGGGTGGAGGCGATAACTTAATAACACCGCCACAGACAGAGAAACAACGAACACGGAGCAGGTTGCATGCCGTTTTAACTTTAGACATACGTCCGTAGCTCCCACTGTTACTCGTCCGTAGTATCTATTATTCCCCCCCCCCCCCCCCACACCCCCTCCAGTGTTGCCATGTGGTCTTGTACGGTTGTTGTTCTTGCGCTGCTGTGCTGTGCGGCCGTGCTGTCCGTGGGCTCCGCGGCGCGCAGGACGTCGAGAGGCGACGAGGACGTCCAGGGGAGGATCGAGAGCGCGAGGTGCACGTCCAGGTGTCTCACTCTGCACATGACTCAGCTGACGGCCGCCTTCAAGCACGTCCAGGTAAATAATAGAGTGCCTGTAATAAAGTAAAATTAAGTGCAAAACAACTGCAGCCCTGTTCAGATTCAGATTTGGCTTACTTAAGTTGTCACATGTATGAGGTACAGTGTACAGTGTACAGTGAAATGTTACAGCCAGCTCCAAAGATGTGCTAAAAATAACCAAATAATTACAAAATTGCAAGAATTACAAGTATACAAAAACAATTAATACAAACAACTATATACAACTATATACAACAATTATACAACAATTAAAACAAAACAACTAATGTAAATATTTACATAACTGCAGTATACATTTAAATCAATATGAATAAACAGTACAACGGTATGCATATAAATATATAGGGTGTAGTTTAGTGCAGATAGTCCAGTTGTTGTGGAAGGGGAGGTGGGAGGTGTAAAGTGTAGTGTGCAGATAGTCCAAATGATAGGAATGTACATGTTACAACAATTAGAAAAATAACTAAATTACAAGAATTGCAAAACAATTGCCCAAATGTACATATTTGCCGAACTGCAGACAGTAAGAATATGAATCTAAATACAAAGTGAGGTGTACAGTGTAACGTGGCCCTTGGAATAGTACTAGTAAACCGCTGTCTTATCCTAACATGTCTTATCTGAACAGTTCAGCCCTGTGCTTGAGGTTAATTTAATATATTGTTAATGTTAAAAAAATGTGTATTTTCTGAGTGATGTGTCATTATGGAGGGAATATATTCTTAACAATCAGCTAAGACATGATGCGTGACTTTATACACGCATAAAGTGACTTTATACATGTATAAAAGCACATGTATAAAGTCACTGTCACTGCGTGGATGCCATAATTAGTCTTCTGAAGACGTGGAATGTGAGATTAACGGCCACATTAGAGCGTTAGATCGAAGAGCCACTTATCCTAACGGCTTCAGCATGTGCACGCGGTGTACTGGGTGGGAAAGTCATTAACCACACTGTTCAGCCCCAATGGCTGTGTGTGTGTGTGTGTGGGTGTGTGTGTGTGTGTGTGGTGTGTGTGTGTGTGGTGTGTGTGTGTGTGTGTGTGTGTGTGTGTGTGTGTGTGTGTGTGTGTGTGTGTGCGTGTTCATGCGTGCATGCATGCGTGTGTGTGCACGTGCGTGTGTGTGTGTCCTGGTCCTTTGCCATCCAAACTCTCAGCCACCTGTGTGTTGGGTAATGAGCTCTGGCCCCTGGATGACTCGAGCAGTGAGGATGTGTTACACACAGAGAGAGAGAGAGAGAGAGAGAGAGAGAGAGAGAGAGAGAGAGAGGAGAGAGAGAGAGAGAGAGAGAGAGAGAGAGAGAGAGAGAGAGAGAGAGAGAGAGAGAGAGAGAGAGGAGAGAGAGAGAGAGAGAGAGAGAGAGAGAGAGAGAGAGAGAGAGAGAGAGAGAGAGAGAGAGAGAGAGAGAGAGAGAGAGAGAGAGAGAGAGAGAGAGAGAGAGAGAGGAGAGAGAGAGAGAGAGAGAGAGAGAGAGAGAGAGAGAGAGAGAGAGAGAGAGAGAGAGATAGTGTGTGTGTGTGTGTGAGGGGGGGGGGATCTGGAAGAGAGGTGTGAGTGGTGACAACATTTGGTTTAAACTTTATGAAGTAGAGTCCAGTAGTCGTTGACCATCAAACAGTGGCATGAGAACTGAGAACAGCAGCTTCCCAGAGGCAGCAGAGGATTTTCTCTGATAATTCACTATGGAGCAGAGCAGTTCACTATAGGGTGAACGCTAGTTCACTATGGAGCAGCTATAGTTCACTATAGGGTGAAAGCTAGTTCACTATGGAGCAGCTATAGTTCACTATAGGGTGAAAGCTAGTTCACTATGGAGCAGCTATAGTTCACTATAGGGTGAAAGCTAGTTCACTATGGAGCAGCTATAGTTCACTATGGAACAGCTATAGTTCACTATGGAGCAGCTATAGTTCACTATGGAGCAGCTATAGTTCACTATGCGGAGCAGCTCGTTCACTGGGGAGCAGATAATTCACAATAGGAAAAGGTGGATTCACTGGTGAGCAGCTATTTCACTATAGGGAGCAGCTAGTTCACTATAGGGAGAAGCTGGTTCACTATAGGGAGCAGCTTTAGTTCACTATAGGGAGCAGCTTGTTCACTGGGGAGCAGCTATAGTTCACTATAGGGAGCAGATCGTTGGCTATAGGGAGCAGCTTGTTCACTATAGGGAGCAGCTTGTTCACTATAAGCAGCTAGTTCACTATAGGGAGCAGCTTTAGTTCACTATAAGCAGCTAGTTCACTATAGGGAGCAGCTTGTTGACTATAGGGAGCAGCTTGTTCACTATAAGCAGCTAGTTCACTATAGGGAGCAGCTTTAGTTCACTATAAGCAGCTAGTTCACTATAGGGAGCAGCTTGTTGACTAGGGAGCAGCTTGTTCACTATAAGCAGCTAGTTCACTATAGGGAGCAGCTAGTTCATTATATGGAGCCACTAGTTCACTATAGGGAGCAGCTTGTTCACTATTCCGTAACTATTTTGTACCTCAATAAATATTTGGAGGTCATTTTAGTCATGTTACATGTTACACACTATCGCAGTATATATTTCTTGGAACAGGACCGATGGAAGATAGAGAGAGAGAGCGGGGAGGTGTGAGACTGTGTGTGAGGAACGTCACTTACTTGAAGATGGTCTCAAAGAGGAGATGGCAACCACACCATGACATCAGCACACAGGCAACACACACGCACACACCACACACACACACACACACACACACACACACACACACACACACACACACACACACACACACACACACCACACACACACACACACACACACACACACACACACACACACACACACACACACACACACACACACAGCTTCCTGTTGGTGGTTGTGGGAATGATGTGTTTCTGGTTTCTTGTGGGTGAACCCTGTGTTTTCGGCAAACCCTGTCCTGTCCACACACACACACTTGTGTGTGTGTGAATGTGTGTGTGTGTGTGTGTGTGTGTGTGTATGTGTGTGTGTGTGTGTGTGGGTGCGTACTAGCCACTAGTATGTGAATCACAGGGCTCTATTTGCACCTCTCTTTGTGACTCTCCTGTGGGTTTTCCAAGACCGCCCCGGCTGCTATTGTGTCATCATATGTTAACTATAGTCATCATATGTTAACTATAGACAGTTCTGCAGAGCGTGGATGACGACAATAACAAAACGATCGTAAACTGTTAACGGTTTATGAATAAACGCATGTCGCCATCACATGGACATTTTTGGCCACCCTTTAAAAGTTACATTTTCAGTGTTACAATTTGTCTCTAGAGAGCGGATGATCGGAGAATGAATGTGATTGGAATGGGATGTGAGATGGATGGAGAGATGTGTGTGCGCGTGTGTGTGTGTCTGTGTGTGTGTCTGTGTGTCTGTGTGTGTGTGTGTGTGTGTGTGCGCGCATGCATGTGTGTGTGTGTGTGTGCTTGCGAGTGCGGACGTGTGTCTGTGTGGTTTCAGACCTACTCTGCGGTAGGTAACTCCTAATCAGCCCAGAGGTCAGTCGTCCAACCCATCACACTCTGACAAAGAACAGAGGTAACCACCGGATCAGGTTCCAGAGAGAGACGGAGTGAGAGATACGGAGCGAGAGAGAGAGAGAGAGAGGAGAGAGAGAGAGAGAGAGAGAGAGAGAGAGAGAGAGAGAGAAACGGAGTGAGAGAGAGCGAGACAGAGAGAGAGGGACGGCATGAGAGAGAGCCAGGGAGGGAGAGGAGAGCAGAGAGAGAGAGAGAGAGAGAGAGAGAGATTAGAGAGCGAGAGAGAGCTAGGGAGGGACCCACTATGAAACACATAGGGAATGACAGATAGACCGGTGTTTGGCAATATGTATACAATTTGCGTAGCACTTTATCAGCAGTCCCAAGGCGCGTTACTGGCCTCCATTCAAATGGATCACATCGGGGCACTCACTAACACCCGAAACTGTCACAACAAACGTGATCTAGACGCAGTGAAAAGGGAAGGGAGGAAACTTCGAGACGGGACTTTTTGACCCTCTCTCCTGTTTGGCAGACAGCGGGGGTAGATATAGGAATTATCAGTGGATGATGCTTAAACCAGCATTTTCCCCAAAGAAGGTACACTTGCGATTGATGTGAAATAAGACCAACGAGAGGAACGGGAAGGAGGAAGGGACAACATTTGATCTGTTAAAGGAAAAAAAAAACAGAATGACAGTTGGAGTGACAGACAAAGCAGTTGGAGCGGAAAACAAAAGAAAACAAGTCATACACAAATACACACGACATGTTTGTTTGTGTAGCTCTGAATCACGATTATAGTCTCGGACTGCGTCACATGGCAGCATTAGATGCCCCCCCCCCCCCCCCCCCCCCCCCCCCTGCCTGACCCAGAGCCCTCCGAAGGCCAAGGAAAGTCCGGTGGGAACAATAATAAACCATGAGAGAGAGAGAGAGAACACAGTCAGTATGATCCTGCTCCTAGATGGCTGGTAAGAAGTGCATTAAGTGGGAAGACATGAGAACCAATGCATTAAACGGTATACGTTTTGGATCCTGTAGCGGGTAATAGTATGATATGAAACTGTCTACTGTAGGGTAGGCAGTCAGCCACAGACAATTTCAGACATGCAGAGGGATCGTCTCATGAACGGATAGACATACAGACCGACAGACAGACAGGCAGTCCACAGACAGGCCTACGCAGACAGATACATACAGACAGATATCACAGACAGATATTGAGATAGAGAGTTTAACGTTACTGTGGAGTGTATGTGTGGTTGGTGGCTGGTTTAAGCAGCCTAACCTGGCCTGAGTTAGACTGATTACTGGTGGGTGAGGCTGCACACCTGTGGGTCATTTTTAATCAACTCCCCCAGGTTAAACCAGCCACCACCACACACACTCGAGGAAAAGAGCTCTAGCCATCTGCTCTGTTCACCATGATTCA
>CM051004.1:8496120-8498620 GCA_027704905.1 Muraenolepis orangiensis | reverse complement strand
GTGAGAGAGGCGATTGCGACAGTGAGCCTGTCTGGACTCCTTGTTGGGGAGTGGAGTGGTGTGGAGTGGTGTGGAGTGGTGTGGAGTGCTGTGGCGTGGAAGCACCGTCCGCCAAGGACTAAAAATCTGCAGTAGAGAACAAAACACCTATAGTGAGTGTGGAGCTGACCCCCCCCTGGGGGTCAGACCCCCCTGGGGGTCAGGCCTGAGGGTCGGACCCGAGGTGTTGAACGACGGCAGGAGAGGAGAGGAGGAGAGAACAGAGAGCATTCGGCGAAGGCCCCAAAGATGGATTTCAGCGGAAGAGGAGAGGGAGAGGAAAGGAACAAAGTGTGAAGGAATGCGGTGGAGAGTCATCCGCCGCCCTTTAGCTGGAGCTTGTCTCTTTCAGGGGGGCGGCACATCGGTCACATCGATGGGTCTCATGGGCACACGCGCACGCACACACACACACACACACACACACACACACACACACCACACACACACACACACACACACACACACACACACACACACACACACACACACAGTGCCCCTGTACATATGGTTTGCGTCACTTCACCACCGGTACACTCTCTCCCATGAACCCCAATGACAGGCTCCTTTACATCTGAACTGCTGCGGCCACTTTCCCATCCCTCCCCCCTTCCCTCTCTTCCTCTCTTCCTTCCCTTTCTCCCTCCCTCCCTCCCTTCATCCCTCCATCCCTCCATCCCTCCATCCCCCATCCCTCCCTCCCTCCATCCCTCCATCCCCCATCCCTCCCTCCCTCCATCCCTCCATCCCCCATCCCTCCATCCCTCCATCCCCCATCCCTCCCTCTCTCCCTCCCTCCCTTCATCCCTCTGTCCCGCTCTTCCTTCCTCCCTCCCTCCATCCCTCTCTCCCTTCCTTCCTCTCTCCCTCCGTCCATCCCTCTCTCCCCTCCTCTCTCCCTCTCTCCCTTCCTTCCTCCCTCCCTTCCTCCATCCATCTCTTCCTTCTTCCATCCCTCTCTTTCTTCCTCCCTCCCTCTCTTTATCCCTCCATCCCTGCTCTCCATCCATCTGTCCATCTCTCTCTCTCTCTCTCTCTCTCTCTCTCTCTCTCTCTCTCTCTCTCTCTCTCTCGTCTCTCTCTCTCTCTCTCTCTCTCTCTCTCTCTCTCTTTTCACTTTCTATCTTTTCTACCGGTCTATCTGCCTTCCTCTCTCCTCCAGAGAGAGGTTAGAGATTAGACACACGCATGCCATGCATGCACACACACACACGCGCACACACACACACACACACACACACACACACACACACACACACACACACACACACACACACACACACACACACACACACACACACACACACACACACACTAAGGGGATTCATATTTGTTTGACAGTATGATGAACATTTGATAAAAAAAACTGTTTTGGCATCTATTCTTTATTTGCCTCCTTTCTTGTCTATTGTCTTCTGTTCCTTTTGCATATCTCCATCTCGTCCTTCTGTCTTCATTTCATTCCACCTAAAATCCTCCCCGTCCCTATCGCTACGTGACTGCTGAACCTCCATTTAAAACAAAAAAAGAAGAAGAAGAAGAAGAAGAAGAAGTCGACCTCTCGTCTGTCGCCCGGTCAACCGTTTTTCCACACATCCTTCCTCCCTCTTCCCTCCTCCCTCTTCCCCCCTCCTCCCTCTTCCCTCCTCCCTCTTCCCTCCTCCCTCCTCCCTCCTCCCTCTTCCCTCCTCCCTCCTCCCTCTTCCCCCCTCCTCCCTCTTCCCTCCTCCCTCTTCCCTCCCACCTCCTCCCTCCTCCCTCTTCCCTCCCCCCTCTTCCCTCCTCCCTCTTCCCTCCCCCCTCTTCCCTCCTCCCTCTTCCCTCCTCCCTCCTCCCTCTTCCCTCCTCCCTCTTCCCTCCTCTCTGCCGCCGCACCACTCTCTCTCTCTCTCTTTCTCTTCATTTTCACACCCCACAGCTCCCCAACCCATTAATCCTTCCAACTCAGTTGGCTGTTAGATGTTTTACATGAATGTTTCCAAAAGAGTCTGCTGGAACGCTCACCTGCCGCTTGTCAAAGGGACTTCTGGAATTTATTTGACTCGTTTTTCTCACAGTTACTACAAAGCCTTTTTTTATTGCCTTGTCATGGAATCAGTTTGTGTGTGTGTGTGTGTGTGTGCGTGTGTGTGTGTGTGTGTGTGTGTGTGTGTGTGTGTGTGTGTGTGTGTGTGTGTGTGTGTGTGTGTGTGTGTGTGTGTGTGTGTGTGTGTGAGTGTGTATGGGTGTGTGTGTGCGTGCGTGCGTGTGTGTGTGCATGTGTGTGTGAGTGTGTATGGGTATGTGTGCGTGTGTGAGTGTGTGTGTGTGTGTGTGTGCATCTGTGTGCGTCTGTGTGCGTGTGTGTGCGTGTGTGCGTGTGTGCGTGTGTGTGTGTGTGCGTCTGTGTGTGTGTGTGTGTGTGAGTGCGTGCGTGCGTGTGTGCGTGTGTGTGTGGTGTGTGTGTGTGTGTGTGTGTGCA
>CM051004.1:8398620-8483620 GCA_027704905.1 Muraenolepis orangiensis | reverse complement strand
CAGACAAACAGACAAACAGAAAACGGGTTATGTTTGATGATGCCGTGTTACAGACAAGTTAAAAATAAACAGGACCATACACAGATGAGTATCAATCAGGACAAATCGATGAAAACAGTTAAACAATGAAGCAGGGAGGTTTGCAGTCATGGTTCTAAATGGTCCATAGGTTAGGCGAGTGATGACGTTCAGCGTAGTGTGTGTTGAAGATGATTCCAAGCATATGGGGCCACTCAATTAGAAGGCTATTGATGCTCATGCGGAGCTGGAACTACGAAGACTAAAATAGATTTGTCCTTTCCATGCATGAGCTCAACAAGGAACAGGAATTTATACCGACATACACAATAGGATAACACAGAGAGACAACCCCGTACACCCACTATATGTTGAGCTCCACTCACACATCTGTTGTTTTTAGTTTACTAAACGGTAAAAGTTGAAACAAAGCTCTTCAGTATAGGCCTTTGGGAATGCTACACTCATCCGGTGTCAGTTAGTCCACGGGACGGGGGGATGTAATGTGAAGTTACCATTTCTGTTGTATATGGATCTAACCAAATGTAAAGTACTGCTTTTATGTTTAATGCACTATTGTTAGTCGCTTGGGACAAAAGCGCCTGCCTCATGACGTATGTGATGTAATCAAATGTGATGTTTTATCTTCTTACCTTAAAGTAACCGTGAAGCATTTTGCCTGTACATATTCCATCTTACACGCCAATAGACATAGGCATGTAAAGTTGAACTGCATGACATCAAAAGAAAAACGTTCCCATCAGTCTCAGAATTTGTTTGACCTTCGAGACTTCTTCTCTGCTCCACACGTGTGGCTCCACATTCAATCTTTTGAGGTCCCTGGCAACCAAAGAGCCCAGATGGCAACCCCGGGGCCCCTCCACCCCCATGTGTTGAGTGTGAGTGGCGTGCCATTATCTGTAAGCTACGTAACCATATTAACGCGCAGGTCTGGCTCTGCTACGGTAACGGTTTTGATCGACACCGTGCAGCCAAATGCTTTTCAGGGTTAGCATAATGTGTTTAACCCGCGCCAAAGCATCTGGAAATACATTGACGGCGAGCCAATCACCACCACCGCCACCACCACCACCGTGGCTACAGTGCCGGAAACATATCGGCTATCATGCTAGGAACTTTGAGAAAGACGAGGCGGCAGGGGCTGAGGTTTGTGCAGCTTGGTGTTAGCTTGGTTATCTGGACCGGGACTCGTGGAACATTCACGTCTTCCAGGGCCTTTCATGTGGTTGGAAGCAGGGAGCGCAGTGTGGACTCTGAGGGGCTGAGGTGAATGTGCAAAATGCAAACACCCCCCCCCAAAAAAACGAGAGAAAATAATCCATCCAGTTGTAGCAGCAACACAGAAATGTCTTTCTAATGTACGTTAGTTGCTAGCAAGAATTCACGGTTTGTCCTCGTTTTTTTCGATCGCCCTTCGTCGTTGCGAAATAACCATTCGCTTAGCGCCTATTACCTCCCCAAACCCTATTGGTCTAAGTCTCAAAGTGACTTGAGGAGTCTCCAACCATGTACTGATCGGCGACTCTTTAACATGCATGTAAACATTACATGTCCAACACAACATAAAACAAAAGGAGAGGAGGACGCTTGGGCTCTCATGTTCTTGTTTCAAGATGGGTCTGTTTTTTTTTTTTTTTTAGTTGAAGAGTGCTCTGATGGACATCACAGACCTATGCTACTGGAGCCATTGCACTCCCGTCTGTGTTCTGCTTGGCTAGGAGGCCTGGAATTTAAATTAACCTTAACCCACCCCCACCCCCACCACCACCACCACCACCCCCACCCCCACCACCACCACCACCCCCACCCCCACCCCAACCACCACCACTAGTGTCGGCAGCTGCATGGTGGTATGGCAGTAGAAGCCGAGGCATCACAACAGGTTGGATGTAGAAAGATAACACCGCTCTACTCTGTGGCCAAGGAGCCCCTCGTGCGATAGCATCGACACTTCCAGGGATTCCTCTGGCCCCGGGGCCCCCTGGATAGCATACGCACGCACGGCCATCCAAAGTACTGAGGGCTGGCAGGGAGGGACCATGAATGCAGCATGATGTGAGGTGGGGGAGGGGGGGGGGGGAGATATAATGTTTAATATGGAAATATTCAAATGAAGAAAGACCCTGTCTCCGAGGGAGAAACGCACAAAATCGCACATTCATACTCTTTATAGTGAATTACTATTCTCTCTCTCTCTCTCTCTCTCTCTCTCTCTCTCTCTCTCTCTCTCTCTCTCTCTCTCTCTCTCTCTCTCTCTCGCTCTCTCTCTCTCTCTCTCTCTCTCTCTCTCTCACCCATATGTTTTGTCTATCTTAAGGTTAATGGAAACACAACACAGCCCGATTTAGTTTGGAGGTCACTGAGAAATTACCTTTAACTTAGTCTCATTCTCTCTCTCTCCTCTCTCTCTCTCTCTCTCTCTCTCTCAAACACACACACACACACACACACACACACACACACACACACACACACACACACACACACACACACACACACACACACACACAGGTTTGTTATCATCCAGGCATCTCTCTGTTGTGACTGGTCGTGATCCAGACAGATGGACGTCTCTGATTGACTAAGAGCCTGTTAATGAGCTGTCAATCAAAGAGCAGACTAATGGAGAACAGCTCAGGCACCTTCACTCACGAGACGATGATGATGATGATGATGAGGAGGATGAGGAGGAGGAGGAGGAGGAGGAGGAGGAGGAGGAGGAGGAGGAGGAGAGGAGGAGGAGGAGGAGGAGGATGACCATAGTGGAAATCAGGGCTGTGAAGAGTAATAGTTTGGACTTAGTGTGATTTAGTTTAGTTTACATTTTTAGTAATGGAAATAAAGCCTACGCCAACATAAGACATAAGAGTAGAACATATATATTTTAACTATATACATACTGCATATATAGTGAACTATATATTTGTATGTGTCTTAATATACAGTACATGGATGTTAATACATGTGCATGTACTATGTTTAGCTAATGTATGATACGTTAGTCGTGCATCCCTAGGTTACCACAGTCCATGTCTGGGCTACCACTGATCATCAAGTTCAACGGAATACTGATATGTGTGTGTGTGCGTGCATGCGTGTGTGTGTGTGTGTGTGCGTGCGTGCGTGTGCGTGCGCGTGCGTGCGCGTGCGTTTGCGTGCGTGTATGTGCTTGATGCAGTGTAGTCTAATGTTGTACTGTTCATTGTTCTTCAGGCCCAGTGTGAGCTCTGGCTGCAGGGTCTGCTCCCTGCCACGTCCTACTCCCTGTCCGTCCAAACCGTCAACTACTGGGGCCAGAAGAGACTGAAGAGTCCCAGATCCCAAATGATGTTCACCACTATCAGTCATACAGGTAAGCATACGGTTGGACATTTGGCTGCCTCAATCTGCCGTGGTTTTGAGGAAAGGGGTCAAATACAGATGTGTCACATACGTTAGTGTAATAAAGCCAATGCTTGGCTGTTTACAACAATACAGTTAATTCCATTCTTATTATTATTTTTGGATGTAAAGGTATGTGGTGAAGAGAGACTAAAGCTTGGGCAGAGCATGGCTCTTAATTGTTGGCCTTGATTCAATTTGGGACCAAGGGGGTCTTGTACTCTTGGTAAAGACTCCTTTCACCCCCTGCCCCCCCCCCCCACACCCCCAGTGGAGTCCACCACAGAGAAGAAAGGAGTTGTCCAGATCCACACTTGCAGCTCATTACCATGTTGTTCAGGCCTTCTGTATGCGGCGGTGCTTTCGGTTTAGCTTAAAGGAGAGGCACCTGATCCAGGGCTGTTTACACTGGGCTCCCGGCGGGCTAACGTGCGATGCTAAAGCCTCTGATGTTATGATGAAACCAGATGGCCAGGCCCCCGCATGGTAACTCCTGTAAATACCCCCCCACCCCCCCCTCCGCCGCTGGCTCTCTTAGCTCAAAGGCAGCAGCGTAGCATGTTGTACACTCGCCATGTTCAATTTACTAGCAAGAATGCTGTTAATAAATACTATGCGCCGGTGCAAGGTTTTTTTTGTTTGTTGACAGAGTCGTAAATCATCACTTTGATTTAATGGTGGTAGTGAGGAACTGCAGTATTTACTTCCTAGTATCTGCAGCTGCACTGTAAAAAAAAACATAGGCATGCATGCACACACACACACACACACACACACATACACACAGGCACACACATGCTCACACACACACACACACACACACCCACATGCTCACACACACTCTCTCACACACACACACACTCACAAGCACACACACACACACACACAGATGTGCATGCACACACACACTCACAAGCACGCATATGTACACAGATGCACACACACACACACACACACACACACACACACACACACACACACACACACACACACACACTGTGCAGTGTCAGTGTTAATGCTGAGCCAGGTAAGTATTAATATTAGATTAAGATTGATATTACGGTCAGCCCAATATGTCTGCAATTTCAGTCCACATAACCCCACTTCTATATGGAAAGTGTTCTGGATGACTTGGTAGATATTAAATGGCGGTGCAAAACAGTCCTTTAATCCATCCTCCCAAATGACTTATTTATTTCTGACGGTCCGTGTTCTATAACCATCAGCATGAACGTCCATTTTTATCACGTTACCAAATCAACATACCGTATCAACAAGGACATCTTGTTTTACGCGTTAAACGACTGACATTGGCCGATTGTCCCACAGTCTCGTGGAGTTGTTGTTGTGTTTATATGCAGATCCACTGCAAAGCCGTCCGACTGACATGTTGGCCCTCAAGCTACACTTTATTGGCGTTCCGAGCACCTGTCACATAAAGGCTAGTTACTGGAAAGGGACCAAGTTGTAGTGGGGTTGCAATAACTCACGTCCCGCCCACTGTGCCTGCTTTCCATCACAACTGGAAATCTCATTACATGTCTTGACGGGCCGTTTTCACCCAAAAAATAGAACATTATTAAACTTGAGCTAATATTTATGCTGTGACTCATAAATATTATATTATACAATATGTATTATATGAACAAATATATACAAATATATTATATCATATTTATGCATTGACGTAATTCTGACGTCTGCCTTCCTCCAGACTCCCCTCGGCTGGACTCCACCAAAGACTTCTCCAACGAGCTCCCGTTTTCCTTCTCGTCCTCCTCTTCCTCCTCCTCCTCCTCCTCAGACCTCCCCGTCTCATCCTCCCCGCGGCCGGGTCCCGCCGTTACCCCGGGCGACCTGCGCCTGGAGACGGCCTCGCCGCACTTCCACAACGGCCAGCTGCAGGTCAAGGTGTTCTGGAAGTGGCTCCACCCAGGTGAGCGTCTCCATGTACGGCCGCAGCCGCCGTTGTATATAACGCCGTGAAGGTGGTCCTGGTGTTGCTATTGATAGTTGATTAAAGGCGGAGAGAAAACCTAGAGATCGGGCAGAGATGCAGTGGAGCCGCCAGGTTTAATTTAATAACCACCAAAAGGCCAAATAATCAGCAGCAGATGTTATTAGAGATGTGTGTGTGTGTGTGTGTGTGTGTGTGTAATTTGTGCATATGTGCCTGTGTGTATTCAAATATATGCATACATCTAATGTAAAAATGTATACAAAGCCACAAAGCGGTGTATTTCTTCATTCTGATCTCGGTGCTGTTGGTTAACAGGCAGACAGAGACACTCCGGTCCATATGTGTTGCGGTGGCGTCCACATGCCTGTGGTACTAATGTTACCAGCACTGAGAAAACAGCCAGTTTACAGGTATGTCTACCCAGCGCCAGCGTGCGGTTGCTGTCTTTTGTGTGTGTGTGTGTGTGTGTGTGCGTGTGTGTGTGTGCGTGAATGTGCGTGTGCGTGCGTTTCTGTGTGTGTGTGCATGTGTGTGTGTGTGTGTGTGTGCGTGCGTGCGTTTCTGTGTGTGTGTGTGTGTGTGTGTGTGTGTGTGTGTGTGTGTGTGTGTGTGTGTGTGTGTGCGCTAGCGTGATGGATCAGCTTTCATCATTCTTATTCACATTTCTGTCTGGAATGCGTTCAACTATTAAACTGTCTGCCTTTACGTAACTCTCTCTCTATCTCCATACTTCTCTGACATCAGCTCACCCCCTCTCTCTCTCTCTCTCTCTCTCTCTCTCTCTCTCTCTCTCTTTGTCACCTGTTCATCCTCTCTGCCAGGATCATAGCTGTCAAATGCTTGTTTTGTTGTTTATTATTTGAACTTCTAGCTTCTATATTGAAAATAATACATTTTTCTATTGGCATTCAACTAGCATGCCCTGAAACTGACTTTAGAAACCATTACCATTCTATACCATTACCAACAGACTTTAGAAACCATTACCATACCATACCATGTATATTTAGATATTAAGATATTATGAAGTTATCATGATACATTATCATTATTATCCAACTAACGTATTCTCTCTCTCACTCTCTGTCTCCCTTCTCTCTCTCACTCTCTCTCTATCTCTCTGTCCCCCATTCTCTTTGTGTCCCCCTCTCTCTCTCTCTCTCTCTCTCTCTCTCTCTCTCTCTCTCTCTCTCTCTCTCTCTCTCTCTCTCTCTCTCTCTCTCACTTCTCCTTCCAAAGGGCACCCATCACACCATCACTGGCCTGCTGTTCTCCTGTAAGTACCGGGTTACCGTGACAACAGAGGAAGTCCCAGGGTCAGAGGCCGTTGCTTGGGTCACGACCCCGGTTTGCTCTTCTCTAAAGGTCAGGGGAGGACAAGCCCTGCCCTGTAGCGCAGAGGGTAAACACACACACACACACACACACACACACACAAACACACAGCCATCACATGAATATGAAATGCAAGTTAACAACACTGTACAGTATTTCTTCTGGCTCTAAATTGTATTTTTTTGTTCAACTTTAGCATCCCTGTGTTGTCATGTCCGATATATATATAATGCTATGAATGAGTGTCAGTCGGCAAGTCAACACAGAAGTCAACACAGAAGTCAGACACATTTAAAATCAACTAGCCTTTTGCATTGTCCTCCTGTTCTGTGTTAGAGCGCCCCCTGGCCAGCCGTAAGGTGGTACTGCGCCCAGAGCGCCTAAACGCCGAATTCCAGCAGCTGAACAGGACCCTTCTCGCCACGTTCCGCTGGAGGCTTTCCCAGAATGCAGTGGAGCACGCGGCTATCGAGGGGTTTCAGTTCACATGGAAGCAGTTGACCCCGCCCTCTGGTGTCTCTATGGCAACAGAGGGGCAGGAAGACACCCTCATCTCCCAGTCCCAGATTGTGGCTCCGGTAAGAGAAAGAGCGGCAAAAACGAAATATGCAAATGTGCTATGTGTGTGCGTGTGCGTGTGCGTGTGCGTGTGCGTGTGTGTGTGTGTGTGTGTGTGTGTGTGTGTGTGTGTGTGTTTGTATGTATGTGTGCCTGTGACTTGACTCTGGTTATCTCTGTGTTTCTCCTGCCAGTCCCAGCGGTCAGTGACGGTGTCCAACCTGCTGGCAGACACAATTTATCAGCTGCAGCTTCAGATTCTGACAGCAGAGGGCGACAACAGCGCCTCAATCTCCAAGACCATCCACACACCGGCTGCGAATGCAACCCTACTATAGGTATTAAGGCTACTTACAAACGCACATCATAGTTTAGAGGTTTTTGTTTGGCTGTAATTATTACAGCTTAATTCAAAGTTGTTTGTATTTTGATACTTGAATGTGAAGAACCAAGGCAATTCACTTTTCAGGAATCGTTACGGAAACTTACCTGCCATCATCAACTGCATTATTCAACCGTCTTTTTCCATTCTACATCTACATCTCTCTCTCTCTCTCTCTCTCTCTCGCTCTCTCTCTCTCTCTCTCTCTCTCTCTCTCTCTCCCACTCTCTCTCATCCTTCTCTCTCAGTCATGTCATACGCAGAGTGAAGAAAATGTGACCAAAGCTGTCATGAAAAAATAAAAAAGGCTTCATTCTGTCTGGAAGAGCTTTCGTACATCTGATGCCAATTTCAAAACGGTTATTTCGAACTGCCATTCTAGATGTGTACTGTGTGAATATAAATGTATTTGAATCGTTGTCCTTTTTGGCTGTTTAAGGCTGAGATTGTAAATATCATTTAGTTGGTGTTGGTGATTAAATGGTGTCACTGGAGAGACCATTGGGTCTTGCCAAAAGATGTCAGGCTTTCTCTTTTCTTATCAAGAAAATAAAGATATTGCATTGACTACGTGTAAAGTGGCGAAAACCCCCACCCCTCTATGTACATTTTATTTTTGAATGTAACTAAAAGAACATCTCTGTTCAAAGCCAGTGATTCCCAACATGAAGTGAAAGGACATTTTTCATATGTACAGAAAAAAACCCCCATGTTATATAGGCCTGTCTATATCAGAACTATAAACATAACTGGCTTGTAATCATATTCTTCTGCCAATAAATGTATGTTTTCTTTCCTATATCATATTCATTCAAAGCTATAGAGTTAAAAAATGTTAAACAATAATTCCTTATGGATTCAACCATTGGGTGACTCCCTCAAATACCAAACTTGTATACTGAAACCAAAACGTTAATTCATTTGAATGGTTTATTTACTAAGAAAATCGATTCAGTAGAACATATTCAGTAATGTATACATTGCAGAGTGTTGAGTTATTCTGTCATGCCATGTTAATAGGATCTCTCTAGTCTATAACCATTCGCTAATACTGATTATAGACCTTTTACTGTTATTTTGTCATTGTTTTGTTCCTGTTAGTTTGTATTTATTGTTTTGTAATTAAAAGAGTATTGCCATGCATTTTGTTGTGTCAGTAATATGCTAAATAAACTGACTAGACTCATTGACTCCTTGATTATTAATAATAATAATAATAATAATAATAATATAGAGGAAGCACACGAGAGAGGAAGGACACAGGAGGAAGAAAAATAGAGGTTGTGAGAGTAGACTTAACAACGCAAAGTCACAATGGGGAGAATCATTGCATCATGTAGTCACTGTGACCTTTAGGTCAAGACTGCCAAATATGTTGTACAGTAGAAATTAAAAGTAGGTCTAATTTACTGGCTAGCTGCAAAACATTCACTGTACACGTGTTGTGTGATTTTAATAATTTGATTGATTACAAAATGTTAAAAGGGACCCCTGGAACCCCCCACTGTTAACATGAGTCTAAAACTCTGCTAAGGGATTTGGCAGAATGTCAAAAAACACCAACCACTTTTTTTGTTAAATGGCAAAATACGATAAGATATGCCTTTACAAGAGGATAAGAACACAAATATAATTTTCACATTTTTCTGTGAATAATAATAATTGAGTTGTGTTTTTGTTTTCGTACACAGGTAAAAATTAACTGAACAGAAAAATGCATACACTAAAAGTTAATGATTTCGCCATCACATGTGCAACAGTCTTTGTACCAGCAGAGTGGAGTGGAGTGGGAGACTGAACATGACGTCATCTTACATCGACGTGGCGTCATCACCTCGCGACGTAAACTGAAATTGTTTTTTTTTTCTTCAAATCGTGCACAGATGAAACTCTCGGTTGTCTTTACACCAGGTAATTATTAATCAGTGGTGTCTTTTCATCGTTTCCCTTCAACTATAACCTATTCCGGAGGCGTTTATAATAGATCGCCGGACGACTCGGACGTGTCTTTATAACGATGGTTTTAGTCGCTGCTTTGTTTGTCGCTTGTTGTGATCTTGTAGCTAGACGAGCTAGCGAGGAGAGAGGTCTTTACTGGTGTAATGACTGGCCTGCTGCACTACTTTGATGGAACTACTTTTGATAGTACTAATACTCCGGGTAACATTACTCCCATGTGGGGTGTAGACTCAAGCACAGTGGGTTTCGTTCATCCCCATATACAACAGTGTCTTCCTTCTGTGTATTCGTGTTTGTAGAACATGCTTGATCTCAGGATAAGTGCAGCTTCCACAGTCAATCCTCCAAACGCCACATTAAAATGTTGTTTAGTCGTTCTTAGCCTTCTACACATTTAAATGACCGTCTCATGACTGGAGCTCACCTTTTGTTTCCCAGGTCGCCGTCTCTTATCCCTCCTCTCTTGCCGTTTTCTATGTTGATTTGGGCAACTGGGCCTTGGTTTCAACATATAGGAGATATGCTTACAACCAGTAATACGTTGTAATAGTCTTTTGTGTCCTCTTGTCACGACTATATGGCTGGAGAGACATAATTTCATTATTATTGGCAAGAACATATAAAGAGCCTAGACCAAGGAAGTTGGCGGACTGCAATTTAGTGGAGTGAGGGCACGGGAAACAGAAGCAGGGGTCTTTGGGAATGGGGAAGGGGAACCTCAACAGTGAGTCATGGTTCACAGCGGTGCCAATACCCCTCTGATGCCCACAACTCAGCTGGCAGTCTCTGCTCAGGGAGCCCCTCTTCAAGCACAACCTCCACAGTTACCTCCCACAGATGGAGGCCTATCCAAGCCCTCAGGCAACCTGATCACCTCAAGCTCAGACGCAACCCAGCCTCCTTGTTCTGTCAAACCTGCTCCCGATGGCGTTCTGGAGTTGGGCCCGGAGTCGACCCTGAGCCCGGACCACTACCAGGCTGCTGTGAATGGCCGTTCTTCAGGCCGGAAGCGGACCCCTAAGGCCTGCGACTGCTGTGGTCCCAACGGTAAAGGACACGATGTCAAGACCACGCCAACCAGGGGAGGCAGGGGTCGCGGGCGGCCCCGAGGGAGGGGCAGAGGGAGAGGCAGGGGCCGCGGGAGCTACAATGGGGACACTCTAAATAGGACCGCGGGTGGACATCAGATGAGGATTAAGCCTTTTACAATGACTGATGATGATGATGAAGATGAGGAAGAGGACAGTGACGAATACGTCGAGGCGAAAGTCCCCCCGGTGGAGGAGGTTATTGGCCAATCGGATACCTCTTTTGATCTGCCAAGGGAAATCGCTGGACCAATAAAATGCGATGTCTCAAGAGAGAATCCAAGTGACTCCCAAAAGACAGAGGCGGCCTCGGAGATGCCGGCGGGGAGAGGTCAGAGGAGGGGGAGGGGGAGGCCTGGCCTGAGAGGAGCAAGGGGGAGGGGGGCAATAGCGAGGAGGGGGAGGGGTGCCAGTGGAGCCACGGTTGGCTCGAAGGGGGAGAACAAGCAGGGAGGTGTTGGGGAGCTAGAAGGCGGTGGAATGGTCACCATGGCAGCAGCTAGTGTTGCGGCCCAGAAAGTCGTCGCCGATGGAGCAGATGGCCAGGCCTGGCCGGTGGCGGGCGCCAATTCTGGATCCAAGGTCGTGCGGCAGGCGGTGGAGGAGATGGAGCAGGGAGAGAGCCCGGCGTCCGACCCGCATCCCGTTAGCTCCACGGACACGAACGACGCCCATGTCTCCGTAGACGTGCCGGCGAGGGAGAGTAAGGCGGACGCCGAAGGGTGCGTGCCCGATGCGCCCCATGTGGGAAAACCCGAGAAGGGAGCTGATGAAGTGGCCGTCTCGGGCGGTTCTGCCGGGCGCCCAGAGGAACAGGACTTTACCATGCTGGTGGACCCGCCACCGGCACACGCAAGCGACCACACATCCGACGCCGCGTCGGCGCCGGGAGAAGAGATGGTGGACCCGGACAGCGGCTCGGTCCTTGCGGAGACCCCGGCGTTCGATGTGGCCCTGTCGCCGGCGCCTTCGCTGGATTCTATCAGCGTGCAAAGCGCCCCTCACCGCTGGGCGCTGATGGATCACAGGCAGTACTGTCTGCAGGGCAGCTGGGGGCCGGTGCAGGCGGAGGAGGGCGGCAATGTGGAGACACCAGAAACAGACTGCACAGAGCTGATCACCGAGATGCTTCACGGTAAGGTTTAGCTCTGCCACCAGATCCAATGTTAATGTGCTTATAATATACACTTTTATTAACAGTTTTTTTAAGGTATGTCTGATCTGTTTAGTTTAACCAGGGATGATACAGAAGGTAAATCTACAAACACACATTTGTTTAAATGCTATCCTCAGCATTTTAACTGAAATACGGTCAGTGTTGGACAAGCCTAGCATCCCCAACACTTGCCCATTTTCTAGCATATTTTCAAAAATATCCAAATATCCATTTTGTGTAGGGTAAAACTGTGACGCATAAGTCTCACATCAAACACAATGTAGATGGATATTTTGAGGACATGCTAGGAATGGGCTACATCTCGTGTTGCATAACCTTTTGATGGTTATTTGATGTGTAAATATTTCTTATGATCAATTGCAGAGTTTTTGGAGAGCTTCTTCTTGAAGTATGGGAGTTTCATTCCTCTTAGCGAGACAGACGTCCTGGAAGACCTGAAGAAGAAAACCAATATGGACCTTAGTAAAAGGTTAACACACACACACACACACACACACACACACACACACACACACACACACACACACACACACACACACACACACACACACACACACACACACACACACACACACACACACACACACACACACACACACACGTGATTAAACCTGTTGATTGAGTATAAAGGATTCTAATATCATCCAAGGACTTTCTTGCGTCTGGATGTTGTTATCTAATCCAGATACCTAATTGTCCGGCTGTTTTCTTGGGTGAACTTGCAACCAAGAACCAGGCCTCCTTGAGGTTCATTATCTTGACATGCGGGGAGAAATGAAAGCCCTGGATCCCACGGTTGATTGGTATGTTTGTCAGAATCCCCGCCTGGAGAGTGCGCCAGAGGCTCGGCCCTTCACCTGGAAGCATGTGTTGGAGTCTAATGGCTGTGTGATGATGGATGCAGGTGATTCAGGTGTTAATGGCAAGTGGTCGGGCCTCTTCTAGCTCTGGAAAGAGAGAGCCGCTATATATATTTTTTGTGCCAGACATCATCCTGCCGAGAACCACTCTGATTACAGATGTGTTTTCCCGCTGGGAAGTAGGGCGTTGGACAAAAACGGGCTGTAGAAATAACAGAAACCGTTGGAACAACAGCCCTAAAAGAACTGGTGCTTACATGACCAGAAACAACAGCTGGAACAACAGACTTTTGCTGGCGAACAAATAAGCAAAACTGAATGCTGGTAAAGTGTTGAGGAATTGTTGATCATTTGCAGATGCTATCCTCTTTGGGTTGAAAACCGGAAAAGCTCCTTTAAGTGCACAAAGGAACCCCCCTTTTTAAAGAACACCATTCACAATGTTGAGAGACTTTTGCACACAAACTCGACACACAAACTGTTGCTCGACCTTTCATGAAGATCTCTGATAATTACATGATTGTATGGCTCTTGTGAACAAATATAAAATGCTTGAGTAGATTCAGGTCACTTTCCTTCTCTTGTTCCTTTAAACAATAATAATATATATATATATTCTCCTGTTCCATCCTTTCCCTCATGTTCACCATCCTCTGTCGTGGTGTTTGGGGACCCAGGAAGCTGGACATTCCGGGGGAAATGAGGCGGTTCAAGGCGGGGCTGGCCTCTACCCCCGTGGCCGGCTTCACGGTGACCTACAACAAACACGACCTGAGCCTGGAGGACCTCGGCACGCTGGAGGAGCAGAACTGGCTGAACGACCAGGTGAGACCCAGCGCACCTGCCCACCTGCCCCTCGCAGAGGAACCGCTCTGTGGGGCTGCTTTTTTTTTTTTTTTATAGGTCAGTTCTTGGTCCTTTTTGAGATTGCGTCCAAAGGAAAAATCAATACATAACTGAACAATAAAAATAGAACGGATATAAAAATGAAAGGAAGTGGGTACTTTTTATGACAGCGATGTATCATAAAAATATGGAGGAAAAAAAACTGCTTTTGCTGGTGTGTTCTGCTTATCCATTGTGCTGTTGTTGGCAGTTGAAATGAACATGCATCGCTTTCTTAGGCGCATATTTTATATGAAAAGGCATATGAAGTGGCTGCATGCATAAGAGTGAAACATGATGAAAGATTCAGTTGATATTGATATGAAAATGGTCCGCATGTAACTTTAATTGGAATTGCGTTAATATATGAATATGAATTCACATGTGAATGTATAGTGCATTAAAGTGGAATAAAAGGTGTAAGAATAAAGCAACGAGAGGGAGATTTTAAGAAGCTAACTGTAAGAATGGAGGCGTTGGAAAACTGTGTCTAAGTCTGTCGTCTGTTTAGGTTATCAACATGTATGGGGAACTCATTATGGAAGCCACCCAGCGTAAGGTGAGTCTTGAGAATGTGTGTGTGTGTGTGTGTGTGTGCGCAAGAATAACACACCGTACTCTGTGAAGAGGTTCCACTTCTGTGTTGAGTGATGAGGTTTTAACATGTCAACAAGAGACATATCTCAAGCGTGCGTGCGTGCGCACTCGGAGCACTCAGCTCATTTAACATAAGTAGGGGCATCTAAATGTACACAGTGTTCCCTAAAGTATTGAGAACGGCGTGCCCGTGTTGTACAGTGGAGGGCCGTTGGGGTACGTGACGGGTTAATGTGTTTAACTTGTGCTCCTGTGTCTCCTTGTGCCGTCTCTCACGTATGCTCTCCCTCCCTCCCTGTCGGTCTCTCTCTCTCTTTGTCTCTCTGTCTCTCATCTCTCTGTCAATCTTCGTCTTTGTATCTCCATCTGTCTCTCTGTCTCAGGTCCATTTTTTCAACAGTTTCTTCCACAAGCAGCTTGTTGCCAAGGGTTACGACGGAGTGAAGAGGTGGACCAAAAAAGTACGAAATAATTAGGTCTACAGTGAATACTAGTCTTTTATGGCTAATGATAATAATAATTATGTTTATTTTGACAAACCATCAATCAAATGGTTGTATAGCCATGAATTATAGCAAAAGGAAAACAGCTTGTTTTGTGCTCAGTACGGTGGCTAATGTTTGTGCCGTACAGTATAATTTGACATTATGTCAAAACGGTACTTAAACCACTCTTCAGTATTCCACAGGGTTTGTTCTCTGTAGTTAATTAACGTGTTACAGACAGACAATACCAGTTACAATACCAGTGTATCAACTGGTTTCTGTCTCAGGATCGGTTGGAAGTCATTGTGTTTAGAGAGACATCATGTATTGTGTATATGTATCATGTGCATCAATGGATGAAACTCCTGTTCGGGCTAAATGTGTTTGCACTAATAATTATTTCAGGAAGACCTGTTCTCCAAGTGGTTGCTGTTGGTTCCCATTCATCTGGAGATTCACTGGTCCCTCATCACCGTCAACACAGAGACCAAAACAATTAGTTACTATGACAGCCAAGGGGTCGTGTTCAAGCACACCATCGACGTGAGTGCCGCTTGTTGCTTGTTGCTAAGTATTGTCTCTTGACATTTGTCATTGGGCTCAGGGAGCGTTCAGAAACCTAATACAAACACAGACAAACGTCACTTCCTCCTCACTTCTGCACACAGGCAGAAGAGCTGATTGAATGAAAAATGGGGAACTGCTTCTAGATATAATACTGAGAGCTCTATTTTTGTGCGTTTTCACAATATTTGCAATGTACATACAAGCAAAGTGGAGAGGCAGCGGGGCATAAGGCTTGACCACTGCCTGGAGGTAGGAAGGAGCTGTTCCAAAAAATGAACGGGAAAAAACCCCACAAATGAATCTAAATTCATTACATTGGCATATACTGAAAAGACACAGCTGGAAGATGATGAATGACTTTATTGCCCTGACGTGTTTGTTGTCTCTGTGCTGCCCCCTGCTGTTCCCCTCTAGAATATTATGAAGTACCTGCAGTCTGAAGCCCAGGAAAAGAAGCAGACCAACTACCAAAAAGGCTGGAGAATGCTCATCATCAGGGTACTCTATCCCTGACCTTTTTGCTTCTAATGTTTAATGTTAATAAACAATAACGGTAATAAACTGTTCTTGAAAGTATGAAACGACCGTGCTACAAAAACAGAGGACAAATCGCTAGCATTTCCTCACTAGTTAATATTCCAAAAGATGATCTGAAAGAAGCTTTTGCTAGAATTAAAACTTAACTGCAAATATATATTTAGATTGACAATTCATGAAAGAGTTAAGGGAACAATCCTAAGCTTTTTGAGCTTGACTAAGCGTTTGTTGTTACTGTCGCAGGGCATCCCTCAGCAGAAGAACGACAGCGACTGTGGGGTGTTTGTGTTGGAGGTGAGACGCTCGGGACTATCGTCCTCTTCCGTAGTTTTTTTTTTTTTTTTCTTTCAACCTGGTCATAACCTGTCACTCTGCCTTTTCCGTTTCTATCGTTTGTCTGTTTTCTGGCATCGCCACCGACCACAAGTCGTTCTCCAGTTGCAGTTGATTTTTTTAGTTTTTTCTTTTCTTGGCTGGGCTGTGAGCCCAAGTTCTCCATCTAACCCAGAGATGACGGGATGTTGATTTGTCCAGACTTTATACAGCACAAAATAAACTACGCATACAGTATGTTTCCATGAACCAAAAGACGGCAATCTCCTCTCCACTTTCGGCAGAGAAGATGAATGTTTTCTGGTTGGGGTGGGGGGGGGGGGGGCGGTGGAACTTCTAAGTGTTATCCTGAAGGTTTCTGTGAACTTCTTTTACCTTGCGTTCCTTGCTTCTTCCTTCTTCCCCTGTGTTTGTTTCCCTAGAATTGATAAAACAGATACTATTAATGGTGTAGACCACACACACACACACACACACACGTACACACGTTATGCTGCTTATCTTGGCCAAGTCTCTTGCTAAATCGATTTTGAGACCAAACTGGTTAAACAAAGGGTAAACTAGAGGGCACTCAGTAGAGCCCATACTTCCGCCACACCAAAAAGTCCCCTGAATCCGGATTCAGATCTGGATCGGCGACTGTTCCTTGACCCATCAGTAATCTAACGACCATGTTGTGTCCAATTTCGTACATAAACCTTATTGAGTTATCTTGCTAACAAACAGACACACACACACACGCGGGCGAAAACGTATATCTTCCGCCCCATAAATAGAACGTACACCGTCTCTCTCCGTTTGTTTGATTGATTCCATCTGTTATTTGTGAGTCCTTATGGTACACGTTGACCGACCGTGTGTCCGTCTGTCCTGACAGTACTGCCGCCGTCTGTCCGGGAAGGAACCCCTGCACTTCAGCCAGGAGGACATGCCTCGCATCCGCAAGAGGATCTACAAGGAGCTGTGTGACTGTCGCCTGAACGACTGAAGGAGGACCGGAGGACTGATTGCACTGACCGCCTTCTCTACTTGATTGCCGACACGCCCGACTGATTGCCTTGTTGGGGACACAGCGTTGATTGTGCGGCACCGTTTTTTTTTAACTACAAAACCCGTTAAAAAGAACCGCTAGGGGTTCACCCCGCTTTCCAAGGGAGCCCGTGTCTCTGTCTGTCTGTCTGTCCGTCCGCCTTTCTGTCGGTCCGTCCGAGTTACTCACTGGCCTGCAGGTGAACAAGACCATTTCGGTCTTGTTCACCGGGGAGCATCCGGTGGATCAGTATTTAAAACCTAGAGACATCATTAATCACAACTTTATGTCCCACCCTGCTAACCTACATTTCCAAACGTGGCATTCCTGAGCGGTACGATAACCAAGCTCTTATGTGAATATTTCTTGAGGAACATCGAACGACTGAAACAAGACAGCCGCCCCAAGGGAACTCTGGGCCACGACGGAGGGAATTCCCTCCCAACACTGAGCGTCCTGCTAAAGGCCACGTTGTGCTCTGCGTATACCCTGCCAGGATCAACTGGTGCTCTTGGATGAGGGGGTCTGCTTTGGGTCCGACTCCCCCTCTCTACAAGACCAGGATCAAGTCATCCCCTCTCTGGACCGGCAGTGCGTACCCATGACATTATGAATTATATCCGCCACCCCCTCCCCCAATCTACCTGGTCGCCCACTCTGGAGTAAATAACAACATGTTGGTTTGTTGTGTTTTTTTTGTTTCTTTTGTTCTTATATTGCTGTCTGGCCATCTGAGGCAGAGTCTGGTGCCTGTTTTTGTATCGGGACACAGCGGCGAGCACCGGCCAACTTCTAAGTGTCGGTGTCTGTGCGCCAACAACCAATCGAAGTGCTCTAGATTTCTTGTTGAATGTACTGATTATATTCTCCTCCTGGCTGTCTACCAAGGTAGGATGTTAAACCCCAGAAAGGCAAGCCTCTGGCTGGTGTAAAAATGAAATGAAACCTTCCTCTGTTCCTTTTCTAATTTTGCATTTAGTTTATGTTTTTTTTTTCTTTTATTGTTTTTTTTGATGAATTTCTTTTCAAATGTGTCTGCTTCTGTTTAGACTTGGTATACTGTGGAGCCCCCCCCCCTCCTGCTGCTGATCAGCAGGGACGTCCCACACACGTTTGATCTGTTACTGTAAAGTACACACTCGTTAGAACGCCCATGGCATCATATTGGTGCATTTACACACTGTCCCAAAAAGTCATATTTTGTTCATATTTGTGTTGTCAAAATTCATATTTTCTGTTGTCAAAGAAGGATTTTTAAGTCGGGGATACTAAGAATGAAATTTATATTTCCTCCCCTGGTTTTAATAGTTTTAGATAACCAGGTGAAATCAAATTAAAGGAAAACTTTATATTTCATCATTCCTGCGTAGTGTGAAGCCAAGCATTGGAATTAGGGGCCTTTAGCTCAAGTAGTGAGACAAAAGTTATCTTCTGACCGGGTTGTTTTGGATGTGTTTGCTCACTAATCTTTCAATCCACGTATTATTATTATTTGCTTTGTCGGCAGGCTTCAGGCACACTTTGGCTGTACACTGCAGTTGTTTCTGCACTGTTTTTTAATTGTTATTAAAGGGGGCCAACCCAGATTGGGTTTTTTGCCACTGATCTTGCAATGAGTGAAAGGATTTGAATGAGCGCTCTCCTTCCATTTAGAGTTTGTGTCAGCAGAGGGCACTAGATGTAAAGTGCCGCCGGAGATTTTAATCTCTGGTGTAGCTGCCAATGTCATGGTCCCTTCTGTCACCAAATAATTCTTACGGCGATATGCTGTCGTTCATCATTCAGGAACATCGGGCCGCTGTATATAATAAAAGCTGCCCATTGCTCATACTACGATGGGTTAAATGCAGAGAAACTAATGCC
Organism: Muraenolepis orangiensis; assembly: GCA_027704905.1. Classification (NCBI taxonomy): domain Eukaryota; kingdom Metazoa; phylum Chordata; class Actinopteri; order Gadiformes; family Muraenolepididae; genus Muraenolepis; species Muraenolepis orangiensis. The sequence goes on along the minus strand of CM051004.1, from coordinate 8,464,584 downwards.
ACTGTGGGTTTACATGTATGTGACAAATAAAGAGGATTCAATCCTCCAGATTTAGGTTTTAGATTGTTAAAGGGCACTGAAGCAGGGCCAGATTCCCCATGCAAAGTAACCCTACCTCATCTTGCAAATAGGCTACAGCATATTCACAAGTTGATGGCTCCAATACTGGTGTCTACTAGCATACAGGCACCAGTACTGGTGTCTACTAGCATACAGGCACCAGTACTGGTGTCTACTAGCATACAGGCACCAATACTGGTGTCTACTAGCATACAGGCACCAATACTGGTGTCTACTAGCATACAGGCACCAATACTGGTGTCTACTAGCATACAGGCACCAGTACTGGTGTCTACTAGCATACAGGCACCAGTACTGGTGTCTACTAGCATACAGGCACCAGTACTGGTGTCTACTAGCATACAGGCACCAGTACTGGTGTCTACTAGCATACAGGCACCAATACTGGTGTCTACTAGCATACAGGCACCAGTACTGGTGTCTACTAGCATACAGGCAACCGCAGAGAGGGATGGAATAAGAATGACAAATGGAGGGTGGATTAAGGAAAGTGGGTCAGTCGTAGAGATGATTAATGAGAAGGGAGGAAGAGAATCAGACATTGAAACAGGCTTTGTAAACGATACGTGAGATTATGGATTATAGTGGGGATGGAGGGTTAAGCAGAAGTGATGTAGGCCTACTATAAGAGCACTATAAAAGTAAAGCTCTACTAGTTTTCAACCACCTAAGATTAATTTTCATCTCAGTTGGTTGGAGTAATAGTATGTATTAATATTCGTATTAAAAACGATTGACAATAGTGTTTTCTAAACTGTAGGCCTGCTATATGTGGCATAAATATGCTGTATGTAGCATTATGCCTAGTGGATCCTGTGTTATAGTTGTCCTCCACTAGAGGGAAGCAGAGATAGCCTGTGACGTTGTGACCAGCAGACATTACCTTACATTAACGTCAAACACTGTCAGCCATGCTCTCCAAACGTGTAAGATTACACACACATGTTCGTGAATATTAACCAAGGAGAAGGACTATGAAAATATAAGGAAACAAGTCATTTTAGCTGTGCCAGGATACCTAAATGTGATCTTCTGTGGTATCTTAGCAGTACCGCTAGTTAGTTAACAGAGGGTCAAGTCAAGTTTATTGTCACTTCACAGTTTACACCAGTACATAAAGCAGTGAGTGAAAATCTTATGTGCAATACCTGACGACAGACAGCAGTTATAAAAATAAGATAAAATAGAATAAAAACAGAATAAAGTACAAAACTATAAAGTTAAATATATAAAATAAAAATGCAATTTATAAAATGCAATATATCGGCACAGAAAAAGAGCAATATGTATATATAAATCAATGTAATAAAATATACATTGTTATATGCAATACGCCCTTGTTCAGCAGCCTGATGGCCTGACTGTGGAAGCTATCTCTGAGTCTATTTGTACGGCACTTGATACTGCGGTATCGCCTGCCTGACGGTAAAAGTGAAGACAGTTCATGGCTGCGGTGGGCATTGTCTTTTATGATGCGTTTGGCCTTGGCCACGCACCGCTGGTTGTATATATCCAGGAGGGAGGGGAGCTCACCTCCAACGATATACTGGGCCGTCCGCACCACCCTTTGAAGCGATCTGCGCTTGAGTGCGGTGCAGTTCCCGTACCGGGTGGTGATACACCCTGTAAGAACACTCTGATGGTGCCGGTATAGAATGTTCTCAGGATGCGGGGGCCCATGCTGAATTTCCTCAGACGCCTGAGAAAATACAGGCGTTGTTGGGCCCTTTTCACCACGTGTGTGTTGTGCGTGGACCATGTGAGGTCCTCGGAGATGTGCACGCCGAGGGAACTCAAAGCTGCTGACCCTCTCTACTGCAACACCGTCGATGGAGATAGGGCTGTGCTCTCCCCTCTGCTTCCTGAAGTCCACGATCAGCTCCTTGGTCTTCTTGACGTTGAGGGCGAGGCTGTTCTCCTGGCACCACTGCTCCAGCGATCCGACCTCCTGCCTGTAGATCACTGTCGTGTCGTCAGCAAACTTGATGATGACGTTGGAGCTGTGCATAGCCATGCAGTCTTGGGTGTAGAGGTAGTAGAGGAGAGGGCTCAGCACGCATCCCTGGGGGGCTCCCGTGTTGAGGGTCAGTGGCTCTGAGGTGGTGCTGCCCATCCTCACCACATGGCGGCGGTCCGACAGGAGGTCCAGTATCCAGCTGCACGTGGATGGGGGCACGCCTAGACCTCTAAGCTTGGTGTCGAGCTTGGTAAAAACTATCGTGTTGAACGCTGAGCTGTAGTCCACACAGCATTCGCACATAACAGTTCTTTCCCTCCAGGTGGGAAAGGGCAGTGTGGAGGGCCATGGCAATTGCGTCGTCCGTGGATCTGTTTTGACGATATGCAAATTGCCATGGGTCCAGCGTGGCAGGTAACACGGAGCAAATATAGTCCTTGACCAACCTCTCGAAGCATTTGCTGACAATCGAGGTGAGGGCTACAGGTCTATAGTCAGGGTGCTGTTCTGTATGAGTGTAGTCTAATACTGAGGGTTGTGGGAGGTCAGTCTAGAGTAGACCACGTAAATACATACACCTGTAGACCACACTATTACTGTGAATAAAGTAATCCACAATAGTATGGAGTTGTCATAAATTAGTTCGACCATTTATAAAATTCTTCGGGAGGCGAGAGGGAGAGAGACAGATTTTCTTTTGTATCATGTGTGGTTTATTTGACCTTTCTTGCTTCTGCAATGTAAACGTACGTTTGTCATGCCAATCTAGCCCTTTGAATCTTGATTCTTGAAATACAGAGATATGCCCTTCATGTATGGTGACTTTTAACCGTAGAACGAAAATGTGGCATGTTGAGTTCAAATCTGCTACAATATTTGTTCCATATTTGAAATAAACTGTACAAAGAGACACATAAACACGTGAATGCCTTAGGGGGACAACAACGAGGAACACAAGGAACACTTTGGTCATCAGAAACATGAACGCACAGATAAAGAGAAAGCGGGAGACAGAAATTAATCAAAACAAAGGTAATATATATAATAAGTGGAGTGGAGGAAAACACACGGGGCACTAGGAATGCTATAGTTTATAATATAGAGACATAACGCCTGTGCAGAGGCTCGTCACCAGCCCATGTCTGTTCTGCTGTTCTAAATAACGCTTGGAGGAAAAAAGGACCACAGCTTTATTATTACTATACAATCGTTTACTAATTTGCACTACTGTATTTTTTAAAATAATTCATGTTTTTTGAATTGTTGTTTGTAGAGAGTGACTGTGAGGATTGCAACACAATTTGGTTATGACAATAAAGGCATTGTGATTACACTTTTACAATGGCTGGCTAAAGCCATAAGTGGTTGTCTGACGTTGACAATGATAACCAATCGACTGACAGGGAGTGTTTTTTGGTCAAACAAGATGCTGGTGACAAATGGACCAATTATGGCCGTCCTTATGTATTTTCTACAATGCCCGGCTGCCAGACTAAACAAACTGGCTCATAAACTCACTCACTCATTAACTAAATTAGTCACGAACGGAACACAATTGATCACTAACTGTTCCCAATGTGTTTTTTTTTCTTTTTTCGTCTTCACACAAACAGCAGCCAACAGACTTAACGACCGCTAGTGACAAATGGCGCGCAATTATTGCACTAAAGGGGCCCCTACTTTACCACCAGGTGTGGCTGTGATTAGCCATTAGGACTGTACCAACTGGTGGGCTGATCCATCCATCGTCGATCCGGGTGGACACGCCCACTGTGTCACACGTGATGTCACTACGTCAATGACTTCATTTTAGTCCCGTGACAACTTTGAAACGGCTTGTAATGGCTAATCACACACACGCACACCTGGTGGTAAAACATGGTGGTTAACATTCCCCGCTGGCATTCACCTCGCACAGCGTGTGACCTGGGGCACAATCTGAACAGGTGTGCACTGTTTCGCTACGGTTGAACGACATGTTTCCTTCGAAACGGTCTGCAACTGGCTTTAGTTTGAGGTACGTTTTCTCTCGTTCTGGGGGGGGGGGGCGTGTCTGAGGTGTCAACCAATCAGCAGCGACGTGTATATAAACCCAGCCGTATCAAAATGGCAGTGCGTGCAATGGATCCAAATGTGTCCACTGCCGCTTGGCGTGTGCAACACAATTGAAGACATTAGAAGACATAGTTAGTCTTTCAGTTTTTTTAATAGAATGAATTAGTCATGTCATATTAAAGAACACAAATAATAGCCTTGTCAGCTGCATCGATGCAACACATCAAAAATGTAACGACAACAGTGTTCAACGCATCACCGTTTCGGATGAAATAAACCTTTTGCTATACGCTCCGTCTGGGCTGCTGCACAGGCAGCCGTAGCTGGTTTTCTGTTTTCTGTGTCGTTAGACAAGTGTGTGTCACCTGTGTTGATCGCTAATTCGGTTCACCTGTGTTGCACGTACTTAAGTTCCCTGTTAGGTTCCTGTTAGGCCCTCTGTTTGTTTGCTCCTTCTGCTTCTGTCTCTGTAACGCGGCTGGTGTACCGAAATAAATGTTCTTTGTCGACTGGTGAGGGAATTTAGAGGGTTTTTAATTTAGAGAGATCGGCTGCAGCCTCTGTTCCAAGCCTGACGGAGAGTGCCACTCAAAACATTATTAAGAGTGAAATTTCGGTTAAAAAACACCGAGTCTGTGTGTTTGTGTATATTCCATATATATGTATTTGATGGAATTGAATCAGTTCATGTTTAACTCCTGGGAGAGGAACATAACTGTTTAAAACAAGGTGGATTCGCTGTTTTACAGGGAGTTCATCCTTAATTTGTCATATTCATGTACAAATGCATGTTATGTTTGTATATGTCATACAACACAACACATTTCTACTCTTTATTTCAAATAGACAAATTAAGCGTGAGGCTTAAATCACTGCAAGCTTTCCCGCCACCCTGTTCCTGTGAGTCAGCGCTGGCCCTCTGCCCATCACAGCCCGTGTTCAACCCGGGTGAGGGTGAACCTGCACTGAGGAAAGCCCTCTCCTTACTCCAATTATCTACTTCAGATCCTACCATCTGGTGAAAGATTAGCATCCTTGAGGCTCACATGGAGAGTGTGTGTGTCTCCCCCCCCTGACGAACAAGAGGCTTCTTCTATCTATTTATCTGCAGCTGTTGGCCTGCGTTGTTTGAAACTCGCACTAATGCCTGGACAGCCTCCCCTGTTTCCCTCATTATCATGGATGATCAGGGATGATGATCATTATCAAATTTCTGCACAGAAACACAGCATGCTGCACAATGGTGTGCAAAACACACACACACACACACACACACACACACACACACACACACACACACACACACACACACACACACACACACACACACACACACACAGGTCCCCGGAGACCTCCGCTGAGCCTCCTCTGAGCTTTGTCATCGCCATAGTGATGACCTTTTGGCAAAATCCAAGCCAAAACTGAGGATGAAGCCCTTATACAATTGACGGCAATGTTACATGTCTTCATTTTCTTATAAAGACATGTAATGGCACACACACATACACACATACCTTGTGTCACTATCATGTTCAACTGTCTAATAAAATATGGTATAGTAGTAGTAATAATAATAATAATAATAAGTTATTTTTGTTCCGTGTGTAGGATCAACTCTTATAAGTGCCCAGCTCAGTAGCCAACTACTGAGCTGGGCACTTATAACTTCATATTAATCGCATACAAATAAGATTCCCCTCTCCCTTTTATTTACATTGTGTGTGTGTGTGTGTGTGTGTGTGTATATTTTATGTATTCGTATTCGGTTATTTGAATACACACGCCAACCGAGAGAATGTTCTTGTCCCGTTTTCAGGAAACAAGCAGCCACAACCAAAATGACCAAACGATTTCATGTACATAGTTCTTCAGAAGGAGATCCATTTCAAGGCGTATATGTCTTTCATGGTTTTCATTCGGGTTCCAGATCCAGACTGGCCCTTCAGACTTCACCCAGCGACGTGAAGCATCTGGCGCTTCCAACGCCATAAATGACACATCATATGCAAATTGTCAGGGTAATTTACCCCAAAACTATGTTTGGCCCAATCAGTGTAATATATATATATATATATATATACCGTATATATATATATATCGTCGACTTCCCATTTAAGTACAAAAGTCCTGTGTAGTCCTGTTCCTGGCAGGCCAATACCAAAGATTCCACTCCACAGGATTCAAGGTTGAATCCTTTAAATGTGTTGCAGAATGCCGTCAGGTCTGCCGCCAGCGGTTGGAAACACAGCAGAGTCGCTCGCCCCCAGTCTCTTTGTCTCCCCCAGTCCCAGGTAAGTAATGAACACAGACAGTCCACTTTAAATATTTAGTGTGTGTGTGTGTGTGTGTGTGTGTGTGTGTGTGTGTGTGTGTGTGTGTGTGTGTGTGTGTGTGTGTGTGTGTGTGTGTGTGTGTGTGTGTGTGTGTGTGTGTGTGTGTGTGTGTGTGTGTGTGTGTGTGTGTGTGTGTTTGTAGCCTTTATTTAACCAGGTGAAAGCCCCTTGAGATCAAAAGATCTATTTTTCAAGGGTGACCTGCAGCACATTGGTTACACATGTAACATAAAAACAACAGAACAACAATAAGGACGACATACAACATAAATTACAGGGTACAGTTTACAAACTCTATTTACAGTGACAGGTACCATGAGTATCAAACAGCATGTCACCCAGCCGAGTTTTAAAATGATGCAGGGGAACCAAAGTGCTCAGTTTTAAAAAAATTGCAGACTGTTCCAAGTTAGTGGAGCTGCACAACTAAAAGCTTTCTTCCCTAAGACAGTCCTAGCACTTGGCACATTTAATAAAACCACATCATGAGATCTCAGGCAATAAGTACTTTCAATTTGTCGAGAGATCAGAGAGCAGATATAAGAAGGTAGTTTACCCAGCATGGCTTTGTAGATGAACATGTACCAATGACTGAGCCTCCGTACAGTGAGTGAAGGAAGACCTGCCCTGGCATACAGGGTACAGTGATGAGTAAGTGCTTTACAGTTAGTAACAAATCTCAGAGCACTGTGATAGGCGGCATCTAACTTTTCCAGGTAATGGGCAGGTGCATTCATATAAATCAAATCACCATAGTCCAGCACAGGTAAAAAGGTCACAGTGACTAGCCTTTTCCTGGCTTCAAATGAGAAACAGGACTTGTTTCTAAAAAAGAAACCTAGCCTAACCCTCAGCTTTTTAAGCAGATGAATGACCTGAAGTTTAAAAGAGAGACAATCATCAAGCCAGATACCAAGGTATTTATAACAGGTAACCACGGCGAGTACTTGTCCTTGCACAGTAACAATATCCAAAGCAGTCTCTGGAGTCTTTTTAGCTTTTGAAAGAGCAATGTGTGTGTGTGTGTGTGTGTGTGTGTGTGTGTGTGTGTGTGTGTGTGTGTGTGTGTGTGTGTGTGTGTGTGTGTGTGTGTGTGTGTGTGTGTGTGTGTGTGTGTGTGTGTGTGTGTGTGTGTGTGTGTGTGTGTGTGTGTGTGTGTGTGTGTGTGTGTGTGTGTGTGTGTGTGTGTGTCTGCAGAGCCGGCCGTTTATAATCATGAGCCCGCCCCACCACACGCTCTCTGTTAAAACGACAACAGATTCAATTTCATCTGATTCATTTATAATCAACACAACAGCATATGCAGCAGTGGCAAACCTTGTCTATCACAACTGGACCTTCTGTAGACCCCCCCCCGTTGTTCTAGTCAGACTGATGTCACGGAGGAAGTCACTTTATGCGTTATCTCATTTAGGAAGATCAGATTGTCGCAGCCAATGTCCAAGTTGACCATAGTTGACAAAGCAGTGTCCATGTAGTGAAGTAACAGACCAACACAGACCACCACACACAGGCTATCGATGAAAGGGAGGGTCTAAAACGATACGTGAAAAGGCTTAACGTAACTTAAGTAAGTTCCAAAACAGCGATCAATAAGCACCAAATGTCTCTGGCTTATGTCTTGTCATTAGCACTTTCACCTGTCAACATATCAAAACCTAAATCCTACTATTACGGAAGTTATGTTACATTAAGTGTTTTCCTCTCATAAAGCTGCGTTACGACTTTTCCTTACTGGCTCAATAGAGAGGAAAACACTTAATGTCACATAACGTCCATAATGGTAGGATTTAAGTTGAGATATTTTGACAGGTGAGTGCTAATGACAAGACATATGCCAGAAAAATTTGGTGATTATTGATCGTGGTTTTGTAACTCTTAGTTACGTTAAGTCTTTTCACGTTAAGCGATGAAAGAAAGATCAAGTCAAAACTCTCAATTCAAATGCACAACAATGCTTAACAAACCCAAGGCAGCCATTAACTAATCAGTCAACAAGTGTGTGGAAACAAAATGCAACAACCAGCTCAACACTGAGACAAAACCAGCAAAGACAAATGAGTCTCACTCACCAATGATGTTCACTTAAAGACCAAATCCATTCTCCTGTCCTTCTGGATGTTTCGATAACCCGGTCATAAAGCTGATCACTGCTTTTCAGATCCAAAATAAGTTGCCTTTCAATAGCTATGGAAGCTAATGCAGTGAGTCGGGATCGTCCTGTTCTATTCCTCCATATGTTTTTATAATATTAAAATGTCCTTTCCGCAGTGGTGACGTGGATCTTTAAAACTTTTTATAATGTCCATCTTTTCACTGAATGGTCGTCTTGAAAAGGGTACTAACAACAATTCCGCAAACAACATCATCTTCACCTGTTGCCATTTTGACGTAAAAAAAACAACGTAGCCCTACGCTACTCTAGATCCGAGCCAGAGTACCTTCTAGGCACTATGGAACTGTGGGGAAATCTGAAAGAATACGCACCATTGGCTACAAATCACTATATGATTGGTTGATCAAATTGTCAATCCAAACGTACGCTCTCATTCAGTCTAAAGGCCAAAGCATCGGAAATACTTTGGTTGAAGGATATTCTTCCCAGCAACCTAGAAAAATATCTGATTGGTTGCATTGTTTTTCCAACACAAAACCACTCAAATGCGTAGTGCATGGACCGAGAAGGACAAACAAATCAACGTAACACTGTAATATAACAGATAACAACAGATACCATTCTCATTTATTATTATTGTATTACGTTTTATTAATACAATTAATTACATTTTTTTTGTTTCATCTGAGAGTTCCAGGGTCTTCTCTGAATACCTTGAAGGCCCTGACGCTTCACCACTGATATGCAGTAGTACCTTTATATAGTGCCTTTCAAGCGACCCAAGGTCGCTTTACAGAGGGGCAAACAGTACAAAATAAACAAGCAAATACAAATATAAAGTAAATAACAAAATAAAAGTAGCAGTGGAAGGAGGGGAGAAAGGGATGGGTTAGAGGGTCAAAGGCCATGGTGAACAGATGAGTTTTGAGGGTTATTTTGAAAACGTCCAGGGAGGCTGCGTTGCGGATCTCTACAGAAAGAGAGTTCCAGAGGGTGGGGGCCTCGACACAGAACGCTCTGTCTCCAAATGGTTCGGAGGCAGGAATGGAGAATGGAGAGCAGGCCTGTGTCCGAGGATGGTAGACTCCGGGAAGGGGTATAGGGGTGGAGGAGATCTGTTAATTACTGGGGGGTGAGGGCATGGAGAGACTTGTAGGTGAGGAGGAGCGTTTTTATATTTGATGCAGAAATTGACCGGGAGGTGGATGAGGGTGGTGTGCTGCCAGGGCTTAGTGCGGGTGAGTACCCTGGCGGTTGAGTTCTGGACATACATTACATTACATTACAGTCATTTAGCAAATGCTTTTATCCAAAGAGACTTACAATAGTGTGTTTTAACAAAGGTAGGTAAGAGAACAACTTGTCACCAGAAGTCAAAAGTACATTTCATTCCTAACGAGTCTCCATGAACTGAGCCAGTGCTCAGGTTAAAAAAGTACAATAAGTTCAGGTAAAAGTACAATAATGCACATAAAATACTGGAGCCTATCCAGCGCTTTTATAGCCGTGTGTGTGTGTGTGTGTGTGTGTGTGTGTGTGTGTGTGTGTGTGTGTGTGTGTGTGTGTGTGTGTGTGTGTGTGTGTGTGTGTGTGTGTGTGTGTGTGTGTGTGTGTGTGTGTGTGTGTGTGTGTGTGTGTGTGTGTGTGTGTGTGTGTGTGTGTGTGTGTTTGAGGGCACCAATGCCCACTTTGACTGCCAGTCTCAGGTGTATAAATACATGTGGCTAGTGTATTTGGGTGCTCGAGAATGTGCTGACAATGCCTCACTCCTACCGGATGAGTCATATAGACTGGGTAGGTAAGGGTGGGCTGGACACGGTGAAGTGTGCATGTGGACATCACTATGGAACTCTCAGATATAATAATAATAATTATTATTATTATTATTATTATTTGGTGGCATGGTTCCCCATTCTGACAATTTTGTAGCAACAGCTTTTACAGTGTGTCTGCAAACTTTTTAATGCAAGTATACAGTATTCATATATATTTAAATAAATATATTGCATCAATACTACTGTACATAGGGCCACTGCAATATGTACATATACAATGTTACTCATAGGTAATTTTAAATCTCTTCATTTAGTTTAATTTCCTTTTTTAAATCATATATATCTATTATTCATGGCTGTTGTGTCTGTAAAGAGAGACCGTGAGGATTGCTATATAAAAAAAAGATTACTCTGATTCATCAAATATATCAAATATAATTAAATAAATCTAAAATATAGCTCCCAAAAGGACAACTATGTACCAGTAAAGCCAGACATGATGGACATGATGGGATGGAATGGGAGAGGGACCAGCGCATATAGAATACCCCGTGCAGCCTCTATACATTGTCTTAATGGAGCAGACCCATAATTACAGCCAGGGCTGCCTCCATGCCTAGTATACGTTCCTCGTTAGCCCGCTTGACCTTTGGGTGGCTGAGGAAGCGCTGCCCGACGGGGGAGCTGAATGAAGCTGATTGTAATTATAATCCTGCAGGTCGGAACACTTAGACGCTGTGATGACAGCCAGGCGCTCCGCCCCGTCGCAACACTCAAGGGTCCGTGTGTGTGTGTGTGTGTGTGTGCCTCTCTGTAAAGACTATGAAAATGGAAGTGAGGATGAAGAAAGAAAATTGGCCCACATTTTTGATCATGCCTTTTTTATCATTGTGTGTGTGTGTGTGTGTGTGTGTGTGTGTGTGTGTGTGTGTGTGTGTGTGTGTGTGTGTGTGTGTGTGTGTGTGTGTGTGTGTGTGTGTGTGTGTGTGTGTGTGTGTGTGTGTGTGTGTGTGTGTGTGTGTGTGTGTGTGTGTGTGTGTGTGCGCACACACACATTTCAGCACCCCTCACTGACTACCAGATGGCAGATGGCAATGCTTCCTAATCTTGCCTGTGTTACTTAAGAAGTAAATCCCCTGCCCACACACACACACACACACACACACACACACACACACACACACACACACACACAAACAATAATGCAATACCATGTGCATCCACACACACACAAACAATCAGAGCTGAGTCGTGAATAAACCCGTACACACCCACTTTGTTTTTCTTTGTACAAAATTACCACTTTCTCTTTCTCCCTCTCTTTCTCGACACACACACGCACGCACACACACACACACACACACGCACACGCACACGCACACACACACACAGGGAGGGATGAATGGAATCTAAAACCAACATGAAAACAAAGAATGAGGCCAGGGTCATGTTTGAAGAGTGCATCACGGTGTTCTTCACACAGCTTCACATCATCACATATTATCACTCTGAATCGCTTTCCACGCTGAGAGGACCCAATCCTCTCTGAGCTTTGATTCGGATTTGGATCTGCGCCAAAACATAATCAACTGTTCCTTGGCATAAGTACATAACTTTTAGATTTTTGACAGACAGACAGACGAACAGACACAGACAGACAGACAGACAGACGGACGAAAAGGGGTGAAAAACATAAACTCCTCCCATCTTTCATGGCGGAGGTAAAAATAACAATTAGGGTCACCTGGGGTTTCCGTCAAACCTCGAATATCATTTCACTCGTTTTTAGATTCATTGCATTGAATGAACAACGAATGAACGGATGGATGGGTGCATTAATGAATGAGTGAATTCCTGAGACCATGGGACGGGTTCAAACCAATTGAGAAATGTGCTTTGATATTCCCTCTCTCTCTCTGTCTTTATGTAATCCATTTCTCTGGCTTCTTTGACTGAAAACAAAAACGACAGACCAAAAATAGACCCACAGTGGGTTTATTCTGTCGGGCTCGTACATCCACAGATCACGTCCACACCACAGGAGATGAATCCTGTTTCCACTGTTTACACCCCAGGAAGTGCCGTTAACGATGGATACATACATGGATGGATCGTACAACAGTTGTCTTTGTATTGTGTGCGTGTGTGTTTGTGTGTGTACATGTGTGTGTGTGTGTGTATGTGTGTGTGTGTGTGTGCGTGTGTGTGTGTGTGCATGTGTATATTCCATATATGAGATGGAATATGGAATATAACCGGTTTACGTTAAACTCCTGGGAGGGAAACATATTTTCTCTGATCCTCGGGTGGCCTGTGGCACAGTGGTCAACACTGCCTAACCCTTTGGAAGCTTAATAATGAAGTAAACCAAAGCTGTGTACACCCGTGGGGATTTCCATTTCAAGCGTCACTCTGGTGTGTGCAGGAGTCAGCATTACATAAAGGTGTCTAGTCTCTAGATGTAGAGATATACCGTGCGCATAAAAGACGGCATTTTTTTTGTGGGTCCGTGTTTATGAATGAGGTGGTTCCACCCTCGGCAACGTGGCAGCATAGCATCTGTTCGACAAAACGTGACGGAAAAACATCAAGCTCAGTGAATATACTGTGTGGTACAGCAGTGGTTCCCAAACTGGGTAAGGTCCTGTACCCCCTTTAACATTGGACCCCCTGCTGTGTACCCCCTCTACCTCTCATCTGATGCTACGCATGAAGATAAGACAGCGTTATTAACTATTAAAGGTCCTGTACCCCTTAAACATTGAACCTACTGCTGTGTACCCCCTATACCTTTCATCTGATTTTCATATGAAGACAAGACAGTGTTATTAACTATTTAGCACTTTATTCAGCCTCATAGAAATCCCTCTCATATTTCAAACACATCAGCTCAAACACAATATGAATGACTGGAAATTATGAAAGTTATAATAAATTATTTGTGTTTATTGTTTATGTTTGGCGTTCCCCCGCCATAACTCTGTTACCCTACTTTGGGAATAGCCGTGGTACAGTAATGTCCAACGCTTCCCCTACAAGCTTCATGACAGCTTCAAGAGACATGTTAACACAAGGGACGGGAAGCGTCTTATTGTGCATGGTGTCGCACAACTGCTCTCAATCCTGTGGATGCAAATGGTCCTGTTTCCTTCTGTAACGATGAGTGTTGTTCGCCTCGTTCTGCCTTCTCGTTCTCGTCAAACACAAACAACGTTACACAATGAAGCGTAAAACTGTGTCATTCCTATCCCTAAACCAAAAAGGCTGTTGGAAATAAGTCAGCCCCAATGCCCTTGGCTAACGGAACGCACTATTGCGGACGGATGGACAAACAGCACGTGACAGACCAATGTCCCCTTCCTTGCCACACATATGCCTATGAATCACAGCAAGAAAGGGCCGTTGGTGACTCATATTTGTGTGTGTGTGTGTGCTGATATGTATGCGCCCGCACACACGCACAAATCCACACATACATACCACACACACTCGACATGGAGGGCATTTAACTGCTTAACTTCAACAGAGTGAAAGGATTAAATCCAAAAATGTCTCTCCACATAGACATCATGGCGTTTTTATCACAGGCGACGCTAAACCTTTTCATGCGCTAGCTGATAGCTTGAGTCGACATTACGCCTTCTAGCGACGTATGACTCACACATCTGTTGGAATTTTCTGTCCTGCTTTGAAATGTTGGGCTTGGGGTGGATGAGTCCAAACAATCGTGTCAATTAAGTGTAATAAATAAATACATATTGTTGTTATTGAGTCAAGAGGCTGGCGGATATGATTGAAATCTTGATTTCATCTGGAACCTGCTTCTGGGGGGGTCAGGGGATTAAAGTTTGGGGTCGATGCTGGATGAGAGATCAGGGATTTAGAGGAAAGAAGGGAGGCAATCTCTAAACTACCCGTGACACACTTCATATGTTAAGAAGCCTAGCATAAGAGGGGTTCCTCTAACAGACAGAATTAATAATAATCTAAATGACCTTCTCCCCTATTTTATATTCACACCACAACAAAAAGGGTTAGGGGGTCATTTGTACAGTTGTGAATTGTGACGAAAAAGGATGGTTATTCTGATGGTAATACTGTATATTACATTACAGTTTGTTACACTCATGTGTATTGTTTGTGGTGTTTTGTGAGGAGACTTTAAAGATAATTGTTTGACGTGTGTGTGTATGTCTGTGTGTGTGTGTGTGTGTGTGTGCGTGTGTGTGTGTGTGTGTGTGTGTGTGTGTGCGCGCATGTGTGTGTGTGTGTGTGTGTGTGTGTGTGTGTGTGTGTGTGTGTGTGTGTGTGTGTGTGTGTGTGTGTGTGTGTGTGTGTGTGTGTGTGTGTGTGTGTGTGTGTGTGTGTGTGTGTGTGTGTGTGTGTGTGTGTGTGTGCGCGCGTGTGTGTGTGTGCAAAGAAAGAGGAGACATAACCAGAGGACAAACAACTCACTTTCACAGTGTCCACTCCCACAGGAACAGGAACCTTCCTTCTTCACATTAACGTCGGAGCAAGGGTCCACAACACAGCTCCAGCAACATCACCCAGGGGTCAATTGCTTCCAAGCTTTCCTGCTTTGCCTCCCGGTTTATAGGATGTCCGGGGAGATGTGTACACACCGCACTCTACTATACATCAGGGATTCTCAACCGGTGGGCGTTTTTTGAGCCGGAGCCCAGAGCACGTATGCACCAAACCTTCATCTTTAGAACGAAGCTCATCAATTCTCAATTCTCAACGTTTCAATGTTCATTCATGTTTCAATTGCTTGCTGTTTCATTAAGGTTAGACCCAAAACGTTACAGCTCATTGGTCGCCTCCGTGTTTTTAACAGAACATGAAGGCAATGTTGAATACGGCAATATTGGTGTATATTTAAATGTTTTATTTGTCATGACCTAATGACACATGTAGGTGCTGAGGTCGGACCAGTTGGGAACCGCCGCCATATGGGTCCGCGTTCAGAGCGACCATTGTATTTACACACCGCTATGACATTTAAACAGGGTGCCAAGAACTGGGTCGGCTGTGACGGACTCATAGGTCTGATGCTAAAATAGAGTAGAGTAGGCCCATTACTCACCCACAACAACATGACCTAGTGCTACAGTCCCACGCACACACGGTAGTCATACACACGCACACGCACGCACACGCACGCACACACGCACACACGCATTCCGCACCTGCATTCCCCCCCCCTCTCCCCTCACTGAGACACTTCTTTATTGTTCTGTATTGTTATTATTGATGCTGTCGTGAAGTATGATGTATTACTATTTTAATTTTAATTTTAATTTTTATCTTTTTTCTTTACTGTGAATAATTCATACTGCGGGAGTGAAGAGGGAGTAAGCGTTCCATTGTACTGGAATCTTAAATTGTCATCATATAAGTATTATTTACATTGGCAATAATGCAAAAAATAATCAACTAGTAGATATTAAGAGACCAAAGTTTGTTGTGTCCCTACACTGAGTAAATGCATTAAAACAGCTATAATTCAACAATCCACCAGCAGCAGCTGCGACTCTACGTAGATCCAATATTCACCGTGAACTGGGCGAGGATATTCACCCGCACCCCCCCCCTCCTACTCCCCCTAACACCCCCCCCCCCCCCCCCCCCCCCCCACTCCCAATTGGTCCGTGGAGAGGAGAGAGAAGGAGGGAGGAGGAGGAGGACGAGGGAGGAGGACGACTTCAAATACAATGTGAGCCGTGTAGACGAGAGTACGCTGTGTCTCGGCTGGAGCGGAGCGGAGCTACACTTACGGCTTCAGATTCTCCTTTTTTTGAGCGTTGAACACCGATTGCGCGTTCACAACGGCACAGTAAAAAATAGTCAACAACAACCGCCCCCCCCCCCCTCACCCCTTCCCTCCACCCAAAAAAAGGGGGAGAGACCATCAATGCAAATCATAACGAATACGGACAGCGAATAACGCAGTATATACCACGGACAGCAGCCGATCGTCACACACGCCCCCCCCCCCTGTGGTGCGGTGTCTGAACACACCCCCTCCCAACCCACCCCACCCACCCCCCCATGCCGTCCGAGGAGAAGCGGGGAGCGACACGCCGTATACCTACCGGAGGATGCAAAGCGGTTCCTGCATCGCGGGGTGCTTTTAATTTGTAGTAGCAGGTCGGGGGGTCCCTTTGTTCACACTTGAGGACCGTGGATGCGCTGCGAAGGACACTGTGGAGGGTAATTAAGTGTTATATATTTTGATATCATATATAGATATATATATATATATTATTGGCTTTTTCTCTTCCCCGTGAAATTTCTGTGGGTGTATTTGCTCATCGTGTTTCTGTTTTACCCGAGTACAATTATTCATAGTTAAAATGGGCTGTAACCACCATCAGACTAAAGAGAAAGCTACAGCAAGAGAACATTTTGAGGGTTATATGGAGAAACTTTGGCTGGTGGCTTTGTCATATAAGTTAGGGATCATATTTACCTTGATTTCTTCATCACTTGACCTACAAAGGAACAACGTGAGATCTACAATTGTGTGAATGCACTGAATGCGTTGAATACTGACATGTATTTAACGAATGAAGCGTTCTTTTGGCCAGGTGAGCTGCCTTACTGACATTGGGCTTTAGGCGGTAATATATTCCAACTAATGTGAACATTGAACTCCATGAACTTCCATGAGAGTTAGATAGATAGCAAATGTTCCACTTTCAAGACTTTGATTTTGGATTCTCATCGATTCAGATACAAGGTTCCATAATAATAATAACAACAATATTTATAGACATCAATGGAGAATATTTCCTTAGTATATTTTAGACAGATACAGACCTTTTATGAGTTGTTTAGTTTTACAGCGAAGTAGGCGTAATATTGCAAGTGAAAACCCTACTCAATTAGACATTATTTTAGCATTGGGAGTTTCAATTATTTAGGAGCTCCTAATGGACTGGTAACTGCTGAGTAAACCTATTGCTTCGGTTTAACTGCCACATGCCTACTGCTTCACCCTTGCCCCCTCCTCTCCCTTTCTCGCCTTCACCATGTCTCTCATATCCCTGGCACTTTATATGCTTTTTTGTACCTGTGTGTGTGTGTGTGTGTGTGTGTGTGTGTGTGTGTGTGTGGGCCAATGTTTGTTTTTGTTTTTTTGGCAGTTTAGCACTCAAGTTGCCTCTCTGGCTCTGCAATCTCTCTACACTTTACAATTGTATCCTACGCATAGAGCAGAAGCCCTGAGCCATAACCCATCTGTATTTTGTATTTTAGGCCTTTTTTGGTTTTCACATGTATTTATTTATATAATATTGTATATCAGAACATGCTCTTTTGATGCAACTTGTTTCTCAAAAGGGTGACCTCTTCAATGACAGATCATTTTTTTGTGGCTGTAATGCTCACACAAGTGAATAGGATGGGGAAACACTGGTGGCAACCACACGGATGTGGACCAGTGGAGTTTGGGAGTTTGGGAAGGAAGGGTCTTCATCTCTCTCTCTCTCTCTCTCTCTCTCTCTCTCTCTCTCTCTCTCTCTCTCTCTCTCTCTCTCTCTCTCTCTCTCTCTCTCTCTCTCTCTCTCTCTCTCTCTCATACACATTTAAAAATAAGTATCCCAATTTAAGTAGGCTATAAAGTATATAAATAGTAGGTGGCAAGATATTTTGTAAAAAAATGCACCGGCCCACTCACTCTAAAAAGGCACCGGCCCACTCACTCAATGCAGCATTAGAGCACAAGCCCATTCTTCACCTCTACGGACGGAACAATAGATGGACATCTGTGGTTTCTCGGTTTTGTATATAATTTCAATAAATTATACCATCAAGCTGACATTTGTTTTCATATACGTTTGCCGGCTTGTATGTATTGTGTGGCGTCATGCTGGTGGGAGCGTGCGTGAATTTTGGTGTTTTGCCGAGATGTGAACCCATGGCAGTAGGTTTTCTCAACATGCTGGTTGTCACAGGAGCAAGCCAGTTGCTTCAAGGTGGCCCTGGATCAGGAGAGCAGAGTCATGGGGGGGGGAGGTAGTGCAAAATGGAATACAAGCTGCTGGGACTTGGTCGTACCCTGGCTGGGTCGCCTGGGTCTGTTGCCAGACCCGAAATACCCGATGAACCCAGGATACGACACTGAGGATGTGTCAAGGTTGGATCCCAACAATATGTATTCTATAAATCATTTTCCCCTCGCTGGCATGCAAGAATGGAAATACATTGCGTTTAGGCCAACATATAGTCAGATGGTTGAACTGAAAATGTATAGTTTACTGTATGTAAACTTCTGTGCCTGAAATCAATGACTTTTCCCATGGAACACAACACAACCTGCTTCGAAATGAGGTACTCATTCTCCAAAGTTAATGTTTTTTTTAATTCATATTATTAAAAATAAATAGAATGGAAAAAAGGCTTGATTGTAGGTGTCCGATGATTGGAAAAACAAAAGTTTCATAATCCCAGATGTGCCTTGAATATCACTGCTGTAATTATGGTTGTCTGAAAGCACAAAATGATTCAGTTTATCCAAACCTTTCTCACACACATCTGACACACATACACACACACACATACACACACACACACACACACACACACACACACACACACACACACACACACACACACACTTTGTCTGCTCTCCGGTGTATAACCACCATCCAGCATAATATAGAAATTACATTTGGTGTTTTGGACAGCGGGCATTGGCTGGACATGATATGAATCACAGCCTTAAAAGCCCACTTAAAACTGCAGGGAGGACGTAGATGCTGTGATGTGCTGTATAAACCAGACGAAATTAAATGCATGTGAAGGTGTGGGAGAGGTTTGTGGTCCAGTGATCAGTCTGACCAACTAAGAGCTAGGGCGAGATGCCTAGAGTCAGTTGAATGGGGTAGATGTACAAGTGAATAGGTATATATTCCTTTCTCAGGAAAAGCTATGTGCGGTTCAGAAACGTGTATGAAAGAAACCACTATGGATCGTATTAATTGTCCTTTGTGAAGATTTCGGGACCAAACAACTACTGGTGTGACGTCAAGGACTTCATGGCTATTTCAACTGCAAGGATACACTGCTCATGATTCAGTTTTCTAATTTGTTATTTTCTTCTTAAGCTCCACTGTTGCGGCCTGCGTTCCCCTTTTCCCTTGCTCTGTCATGACCTCACTTTGAATGAATGATATTATAATTGATTATGATAAAAAGTCAGGTGTAATGTGGTAACGAGCCAAACCAAGTTGGAGGAAATGTGTCTCATATTGGTCATGGTTCTGTGTCTTACTTGATGATATACAGTAGCTGAATCATACATCAACATCAACTCTGAGCAGCCACGTTCATTGTGCCATCAAAGCCTTGATTGGTATTTCCCTGATATTGGATCCAGCGGTCCTATGGCATAGCATCATTTCAGTTTCAGAAGTCCTGTGTTCATAGCAGAACTTTTGGATTGTTGTAGCAGAACTTGTGGACTTGTGTTATAGTAGAACGTCTGCTCCTGCAGTCCTGGGTTATCGCAGAACTTCTGGTCCAACAGTCCTGTGTTATAACAGAACTTCTGGTCCAACAGTCCTGTGTTATAACAGAACTTCTGGTCCAACAGTCCTGTGTTATAACAGAACTTCTGGTCCAACAGTCCTATGCTATAACAGAACTTCTGGTCCAACAGTCCTGTGTTATAACAGAACTTCTGGTCCAACAGTCCTGTGTTATAACAGAACTTCTGGTCCAACAGTCCTATGCTATAACAGAACTTCTGGTCCAACAGTCCTGTGTTATAACAGAACTTCTGGTCCAACAGTCCTGTGTTATAACAGAACTTCTGGTCCAACAGTCCTGTGTTATAACAGAACTTCTGGTCCAACAGTCCTGTGTTATAGCAGAACTTCTGGTCCAACAGTCCTGTGTTATAACAGAACTTCTGGTCAAACAGTCCTGTGTTATAACAGAACTTCTGGTCCAACAGTCCTACTGTGTTATAACAGAACTTCTGGTCCAACAGTCCTGTGTTATAGCAGAACTTCTGGTCCAACAGTCCTGTGTTATAGCAGAACTTCTGGTCCAACAGTCCTGTGTTATAACAGAACTTCTGGTCCAACAGTCCTGTGTTATAACATAACTTCTGGTCCAACAGTCCTGTGTTATAACAGAACTTCTGGTCCAACAGTCCTGTGTTATAACAGAACTTCTGGTCCAACAGTCCTGTGTTATAGCAGAACTTCTGGTCCAACAGTCCTGTGTTATAGCAGAACTTCTGGTCAAACAGTCCTGTGTTATAACAGAACTTCTGGTCCAACAGTCCTACTGTGTTATAACAGAACTTCTGGTCCAACAGTCCTGTGTTATAGCAGAACTTCTGGTCCAACAGTCCTACTGTGTTATAACAGAACTTCTGGTCCAACAGTCCTACTGTGTTATAACAGAACTTCTGGTCCAACAGTCCTGTGTTATAGCAGAACTTCTGATCCAACAGTCCTGTGTTATAACATAACTTCTTGTCCAACAGTCCTATGTTATAACAGAACTTGTGGTCCAACAGTCCTGTGTTATAGCAGAACTTCTGATCCAACAGTCCTGTGTTATAGCAGAACTTCTGGTCCAACTGTGTTATAGCAGAAATTATGGGGGGAGACGTCACAGAGCCTGACCAGAGTTACACCTTGTTTTCTCTTATTTTATGTAGATATTCTATCTACAAGTAAAAATGCTTTTGCGCGAGTGGAGGACGTTTTCAGAAGCAACAGAAGCAACCGTTTTACTTCTGTTGGCCTGTTACTTGCTTACACATATCCCCAGCAACATAATTAGTTTAAACAAATATGTGAAAGAAAGTGTTCACCCAGAGTTGAGCTCTTTAGATATTCTATATATATATATATATACTTTAGATATTAATTGAAAGTCTGATTTGTGGGACTAGCATTTCCCTGACTTAAATATTGATTGAATAATTGGCAATATTTTAGTTGACTACTCCCTTCTAATTTCTCAAACCGTTTTATTGTAATAATGCTTCAAAAACGTCCAAACTACAATATCACAGCTTTCGGTTCCCATTGGACTGAGTACGACTTAGTTACGACAGAGCTTCACTGCAAAGAACTCCATTTAAGATCCACAGCGTTCTACATATAGGAGTAGACTACTTCAAATGAGCATTAAATAAAAAGGGGGGTTTGAACATACTGCAAAGTTTCAATGAAATTTAGCGCTATTCAATATCATGCCAAGAATAGTCACGCACTATTCTGGATGACGGATTGCAACTGAGTGGAAGCGCTACCATGTAAATAAAAATCCTGGGGAGAACCCATAGGTAACACCTGCCACATGTGGTTTAATACAACAGACAAAATGTGATCATTATGCAACACATTGGCGGGAAAGGTGTAATTCTGTTCAAAGGAAAGAAGTAGGCTAAGTAACGTGTGATTTCAAACGTGTTATTTGGCCTTAGATGTCCTCCCCTGATGTAACAACTTTTCTCTTCTTTTCTCTTCTTGACCTCTTCAATCTGTGTGCAACAGGGAGCAATCAGGACTCAAAGTTGGAACTTGATTATTTGTTGTAATCATAGACAGACACAGACCCAGACCCATTGACCAAGAGATTGAGCAACAAATTGTCTGTCGGAGGCAGACAGTTTAAATGCACATTTTCACTAAGAGATTGAACGACAAATTGTCCGCTAAAGTCAGACAGCTTAAAATGAACGTTTTGAAGATGAGGGTTTGACCGTTGCACAATTTTTGCTGTCCTCCCATAAAACCCAAGTCAATTGACCACAAATAGCCAGTCCTGAGTGTACTATTCATACATATTCTTCCCTTCTATGGGGGGGCCTGCCACCATAATATCTGAGGGGGCACAAAGGGAAGTCGGCCTGCAAGCCTAAGACCCATATGCACCACATAGGGGGTGGGAACACAGAGGATCCTCTCTGATGGAATGCTTCAATGTAAAGCCAGCGTACTAGTGTGTTACTAAGTCAATTGTCTAAGTAAGATTGTTAGGTAGATATTGTTCTATATTGTTTGCCAACTTATTGTACTTTTACCTTTTACATTTACCTGAACTTATTGTACTCTTACCTGAGCACCGGCTCAGTTCGTGGAGACTCGTTAGGAATGAGATGCACTTTTGACCACTGGTGACGAGTTGTTCTCTCACCTTCCTTTGTTGAAACGCACTATTGTAAGTCGCTTTGGATAAAAGCGTCTGCTAAATGACTGTTATGTAATGTAATGTAAAGCGAGTCGCACGTAGAAAGGACAACACACGCCGGAAGATTCCATTCGAGGTCTCGTTCTGTGTGCCATGGCTGGTCTGATGGCGCTCTGTGTGTGTAATGCCCTCCAAGGTTTTGAGCGGTGCTGGAAGATAGCTGTGTGGCAGCACAGCGTGTTTTTTTCATATGTTTTCTCATATAATTACGTATTCGTGGCCCGGAGGACCGTGACTCAGGATCCGTGGAGTCTTGTATTGCGGTTAATGTCCCCCCCCCCACCCCGTCATAATAACTGGTATCTGTAGGTGTAGCAGTGTGAATATAATCTATAATATAATCATTTGCTCATTGTTATAACTTTGATTCCGGTTCATCGTATGGGTTCATCTGACCAGGTTAGATGGTGACTCACTGTTCAGTGAGTCAACAGACTTTGAGATACTCTGAGAATGTGCCCCCCTCGGTCTGAATGGGCAGCTGGTCTTGTCTTGTTGTTTTTTAATTGATATGTTAGAGAGTCTCTCTTCTCCTCTCTGCTCTCAAGCATGGTAGTGAAAGCAGAACAACAGATCAGAAGTGGTGTCCAAGGCAATTCACTAGGTGAAATGACTGGTGAATAGTAAATGATGACATTTCTTTGGACAATGTTTGTAGCTTCGCAGTAATAACGGCATTCCAGTTCCAACATTTTAATTTATTGGTAGCCTATCTAATTCATTAGGGATCTTCAGAAGTATTGGTTTAATGTTTTTTAATAATTGTTTTTACCCCATTAAAAACAGGTGTCACTCACAATTAGCCCTGCCTGATGACAGCATTTACTAGTAGTCACATTGCATTTGCAATCTGTGGTCTCCACACCTCAAACTCAGAAATGCCTTAATGTTCTTGTCCATCTCCGGCAAAGTGATATTGTCTTGTCTGCTTCAGCGTACATTTTCGTAGCACCTCTGAAATAATCCAATTAGTTACTATGGCAACAGCAATGAAGCTGTATCCCAGGAGCATCCCGGCCGATTGTAATATACAACCCTGGGAGATCAGTGATACAGGGACCGTTGAGTTTAACTGCTTAATTAATTAATTAATGAATGAAAGAATGAATGAATGAATGCAGTTGAGTATCTGCTCAATTATATGATACAATTTCATTATATTCCCCCCGGGAGGGTCTTTTCTCTTTGGGTGCCCTATAGTTTTGCTCACAGACTCTCCTGTCTGCACGGATTCAGAATGTGTTGATGGGTGCAGGGCAGGCTGTACAGCAGGGCCGCACGGCCTTGGACACCTAATGGCTCGGCAGGTGTGGCAGACACAATCAAAAGTGTGGACCGTCTGGGAAGGGACCTCAGAATGAACGAAATTGGGAGGAATTGCTATTAAATATGAGTCTAAAAACTACTGTTGAAAAATAGTACATGGCGATATATACGTTCCATTGAATATACCCGTACGTTTTTAGACTAAACACATAAACATCGTCCTTACCGACGACCAACTGTTGCAGAGAAAGAATATTGCCAGTATTGCGGTTGAAGGGTCACAGTTGTCTCTTGATGAATAATTAAACCTTGGTGTGATGTTGTGGTTTAACTCTGCGGTGTGTTCTCTTTCAACCAGACTCATTTAAATTAAAGACGGCTAGTTCAGTTCTGTGTGTAAAGTCCAAAGCAAAAATATTATAATCATATTGTTTTAAAGGGGTAAAGCACACGGACCGCACAAATTGCCAAGAAACTGAAAAGCCCATGCTTTATGAGGTTTGAAGACATGGTGTGTTTTGCTTAATTCAGTCCATTACTAGCGGCTACCGTGCAAGATCCAGTGCTAATGGAGATTTCTCATAGTGTTTTCTCATGGAAATATGCTTCCATGACTCATGCTTTTGCCATCCCTCAGAGTGTAATGTAGTTTCCACCAGCCTATACTCCGTCCTGAAGCTTCTGAGAGTGGTGAGGGATACATGCTGCTCAAGGACTGCAGATAGTAGGGATAAGTACGGAGAGAACTTGCTATCGGTACTACACGTATGAATGTATGAATGTACTGGCTTTCTGGAAGGCTGGAGTTTTAGAATTGCATCAAGAAACTTTTAATCAACACACAGACATTTTTTCCCCCACACCATTCCCCAGTCCAGAATGGAGAAGAATTGGTGTGAAAACCAAATTCATTTCACCTGACGTGGTCTCCATTCTGTCGGTTCTCCATCAGAGCTCTGCTTACAGATTGTCCTCCACGCTTCTCATATTTCTACGAAAAAAAACCCCTGTCTCACAGTTCACCTGCCACCAGAAAGTTACACCCATATCCTATATCGAGTACGTCACTCCTTCTTTGCTAGCATCAAAGAGTGACTACCCAGTAAAAACAAACACACTTGTACCTGGGTAGACAGAGGGACAAGGAACACACCTACAAACACACAAAGGTGCCACTGGCAACACTCTGCATGCAAAGGGACAGACACAAGAAACCAATGGTGGATTTCAACCATTAAACAAACGACCATATTAATAGACTGCTTCCTTTGGGAGAAATAGATTTTTTTTTCTATTGATTTAAACGTTGCCTTGCAGTTACAGCCACCTCTTCAATAGGGGATGCTGCTGCGCCCCTCACCCCCCCCCCCCCCCCATATCCCCCCTTCTGTGTCCCTGTTGGATAATGTGTCACAGAGTGTCATGCAATGCTAAATAGTGACTGGCTGGTCCAGTCAGTGGATCAACTCACAGCTCACAAGCTTTTATTTTACATTTCAAGAACATGAAGCAGTAATGGGAGGGAGAATCAACCCTCGTCGGGTGGTGATACCGTGACACTGTGTCAGCCTTTCCCGTGTTACTTCCCATGCTCTCACAGATATGCATAGGACCTGCATAGGCCCGCATGTCAAACATGAACATGGCAGATCCATCAAGGCACATAAACAGGGAGGGGAGAGCGAGTGATCCATTCACACATTAAGATTTGGTCCTGAAGCATAAACACAGCCCCAGTGTGGTGAATGTGATCGAGACAGAGACAGATGGACACAGTGTGGAGGCATGGAGGCAGAAAGGCTGATAATACCATTGACGGACAGATTGGGGTGGAATGAAGTCACCACCGCCCAAGAATAATCTGTTGTTTATGAGATAAATGAACACGGACACAGAGCTAGAGATACAAGAATAGATACATGGACACAGGCACACGACTAGAGATACAAGAACAAATACAAGGACACAGGCACACGGCTAGAGATACAAGAAGAGATACATGAACACAGCGCTTGAGATATCAGAGATAAATGGATAGAGAAGAGATGAATGAACACACAGGCGATAAGGACACATCGGATATATCGAGAAATGTGAGAAACGTGTCCAGAGGATGGATGGATCCAGACAGATAGTTGGAGTAGACAGACTGCTGGAACACCTCATACTGCTTGGGCATCTGCTCTTGCCAGCAGGCCGTCTGACCAACTGGCCGATTGCCTGGGGGAGGCGGGGGGGGGTCTGTGGTCTGTGAGGCAGATAGAGAGAACATGCATTGTGAAAGCCAGAGCCGTGGTCAGGTGGGCTTAAGTGTAACGGATGCAACAGGAGAGATGTGACAGAATGTTGTCTGGCTTTGGCTCTGAAGGAGGCTTCAGCTTGGACCAGCGGTACAACCTGTGGGCCTTTTGGATAATGGGATGTTGTAATAAAGGAAAATAAAAGCTTTGTTTGTGCCTCCTACAAACTGTTTTCAGTGCAAAGTGGAAAGTATTGTCTGTGATGTTGTGTAACGTGAAGGCTTTATCTTTGGACGCACTTCATTCACACTGGATTCACGTTGACAGTGATGGGGTTTTCTGTCTATATTATGTGAACAATGCCTTATTTCAATCAGCTTGTGGATATTTTACCAATTGACAATTGATTCTGTCCGGGTGTCACAGAATTTCCTGGTCCAGGCTGGTCTGCTTTTTGGGGGCAATGCGAAGCAGCAGAGCAACCTTGTGGGTGTTTTCATATCATTCAAATCAATCAAATCAATGTGCATCTACGGTCTTCTGTAGTTCATTCATTCAGTACCAGTCATAGCCTACACTTCCACACCCTGCATAACACAATGCCTTATCACTTGGCAAAACTCAATATGCACACAGTTAAGCCAAGCTTCCATGTGGAAAATGACACACCTCCACACGCTTCAAAGGCAGAGTGTGTGCAGCAGGTTTGATTCCCCGCCTTGCCGCCGTGTAGCGTCTGCTAGTTGTACCAAACCAGCGCCCATCACCCTGTGGTTTGTTTTGAATTGGATCCGCTGTGCGTTCATATGTTCCTACTCATTGCCTTAATCTTGTAAGCGGTGTGAGGCAAGAATGATGGATGTCCATCTGTACCTACAAACAACTTGACAGGTGACACTTGGCTGTTTGGCAGTCTGCCATGCCTCTACTTCTTGGAAATTGAGTTCATGTGCCACCGCAGTCAGTGCAGTTTTGAAAAAGCTTTTGCTCTCAGGCTGGATTAGCTCACTAGACAGAAGCTACATAGCTGTTAAGTCAATCTTACCCCGCTCCTTTTGAACGATTAAAAAAGGGAGAATTAAAGCATGGCAAGCTATTAAGCCCTGCTTCTAGCTCTGCTGTGCCGCTGTGCTAAATGTGTCCATGAAACGAGCTGGAGGGAGCAGGAGCAGGGAAGGAAACATGAGCTTGGTAGGAAAGATATGAGACAAAATTGGAGCAGAGCTAATGAAGATATCAGGGCTAACGGTGTACGTATGTTTTCATTTAGGTAAACTTTTATGAAGAGTACTTTAATTTAAATTGTTTTTTTAATGCTGCATTAATGATGCATTAGCCTACTGGGGGTACTTATTTTGCATTACAATGACCTACATATATTCCCTATTGGCTGTCTTCCTGCACTGGTTCTAAGAAATAAAATAACATTTACATTAAAATACAGCCTGGCGATTCTTTCACGCTCACAACACTCCAGGCAGGTGGCTTCTGACCCATTTACACCTATTCCCTTATTCTCCCTACATTATCACTGAAGTGACTTTGAGGTCCTTCCTCTTACCTTTGGTAATTCATCGTCAGGCACCATCATATCTATGTCACTCACAGAATCACTATAATATATACTATATACTGTAACTAGTGTTACAAGGTTGTCTACCTTGATGATGGCAAGCTAATTTGGTGGACATCACAAATAGCATTAAAATGCAGTTCAATGTGCTTTTGATTATGTAACTCATGATTTAGCCATATTGTGGCGGATATCAATGTTGAAAAAAATCCTTCTTGATTATTGTGATATTGATTTGAAGGGCCCCTGTGTTACCACCAGGTGTGAGTGTGATTAGCCATTACAAACCCTTTCAAAATGGTCATGTGACTACCTTTCTAGCGACATAGTGAGACAGTGGGAGTGTCCACCCAGATGTGACCAGTATGATGACTAGATAAGTCTACCAGCTTCTACCCAGTGGACTGTACCAACTGGTAGGCTGATCTATCCATCATACATCTGGGGGTGGACACTCCCAGGTGTATTCTGACTAGATCAGTCTACCAACCTACCCTGAGTGGACACTACCACTCAACACCTATTGTTGCTCGTCAGGCTGTATTCAACTTTGTGGTGGTATTCCATAGCTGGTTCTCATATATCATCTCTCAGTAGGATTGTCAACTTGGGTGGGTTATTTTTCATTTGCATAGTGTGTTACTGTATAATGCAATTATATAAAAGGTCAAACTGCCTTTTCTTTGGTACAGATGCATGCAGTTCTAAACGTTACACGTCTATTATTTGCATTGCAATACTCAAGCATAGACTGTATGTACTTGTGTTACAGGTAACTGGTAACAGGTACAGGTAACAAGTGCTGAACATCATTGTCTTGAAATGGCCTGAACAAATTCATAATTTCATAATACAACACGATACCTAAAGTATCGTGTTTCTTGTGTCCTTGTTGTACATTTCATATTGTGTTTGTGTGTGTATGTGTGTTTGTACAATGGTGGATATGCCCAGAGGCCATGCAGCCATGGTCTTTGTCTGGTTATGGTTGTCATCTACACCTGTGTGTTCCAGGTGTAGATGACACCTGGTGTGCGGCCCATCTCCCATGCAGACTTTGTTTTTTATCTGGTGTGCTTCAGGTGTGACGGCGAGGTCCCGGCTGCTACACAGTCACTACACAGTGACGAAGATCTGCCCGGAAAGATGAGGAAGAGCAAGAGTGTGCTCTCGGTGTCTCCCAGTAACGTAAGTAACTCAAATGGGAATCGTGTTAGGAAAACGAACAGTCATATCTGCAAACATATTTCTAATACAAGTCAAGTCACTTTTATTTGTATAGCCCTTATTCACAGTTACAGTCTCAAAGGGCTTCACAGGCCTCATGTTTACCCCCTAAACCCTTAGCTCCCCCTAAGGGCAAGAAACCACTTGAGAAGGAGCGCGGAGTGGAAGGGGATCCCTCCTTCCAGGGATGGTTCAGGAGTGCAATGGGTGCCATAAGTGACTTATGTGACGTAATGTACATGGCACAAAGGACAAAGGAAATAATATACATATAATATACACAATATCCAAATATTCAAATGAGAATATCATTTGTGTGTGGTGCTGGCCGGTATCCTTCAGGTGGGGATCACAGCGTCACACTGGAAAACAGAAGCAGACTGCGGTGTGGTTAGATGGGGTAGGGTGGACATGGAACATGTAGAGAACCTCTAGTCTAGTAGCTATGGGCAGCAGGGGTAGGCTAGTGCTGGCTAACGGGTCCATTTAGCTGGAACCAGAGCCGAGGGGCACTCCTAGGAGGCCAACGAAGGTTTACAAAAAGTTTAGATTAACAAAAAAAACTAAACTTATCACGAAAACATAATAATCATATCAGCAAAACACTAAAACACATATCTGTGTTCGAAACACTAGCCCCAAAACACTGTACTTCACTTTACTGTTCACTTTACTCCGAAACACACTGAACTTATTGCGTTAACGTCAAGATGTTCCCGGTATATGAGTTATAATGCAACTGAAACATACCAATGCTGTAAATAATATTGGATCCTAAACATACCAATTATATTCTAACTACCCAATGACTTAGAGGTGCTGTAGGTAGGATTCAGGACCTCTAATTGAAGGAGATTCGTTAGAAATGCCACAGCCAACCGTCCGCTATTGTGAATGAAATGCTCTGTGACAATACCTATTCTGGGTGGCGCTGTGCTTGCCTCTGTATGAGAACGTTTAGATTGGAATCTGGTCCCTCGGCTCACGTCTGACCAATCAGAGCCGTCTTCCCTGACTGGTTCGGGGGGGAATCAGTCTTGCCTATCCACCCACAGGTCCGTGAATGCACACTAGCTTAACTATTTATACCCGACAACTGTCATCTGTTTTTCTGTCTCGTTTTTATTGGGTATCTTATATAGCATTAACATAGATGTACCAATCTTAACACAGCAGTGGACCTGCGTCATGAATCAATACACGGTACTTCTTAATTGTAACTTGTTGGATACTCCCTGAAACACATCCTAGAGTTAACCACCAAATACGGTGAGGGACTTTACATTGACGCCCAGGAGACTTCCAGCAGACATATAGTCTCCAAGCAGTGTGTGTGTGTGTGTGTGTGTGTGTGTGTGTGTGTGTGTGTGTGTGTGTGTGTGTGTGTGTGTGTGTGTGTGTGTGTGTGTGTGTGTGTGTGTGTGTGTGTGTGTGTGTGTGTGATTGAGTGCGTCAATGAAATTGTCATGACTCATAAGTATAAATATACATATTTATATTTATATGTAAATATAAGAGGGACTTTACATTGACGTCCAAGGAGACTTCCAGCAGACATTGTCTCCAAGCAGTGTGTGTGTGTGTGTGTGTGTGTGTGTGTGTGTGTGTGTGTGTGTGTGTGTGTGTGTGTGTGTGTGTGTGTGTGTGTGTGTGTGTGTGTGTGTGTGTGTGTGTGTGTGTGTGTGTGTGTGTGTGTGTGTGAGATTGAGTGCGTCAATGAAATTGTCATGACTCATATAAGTACTTACTTATTCAAACACACACACACATACATACACACAATTGAAATAGCAGGTGAGGCCCCCTCCTGGGGACTGTGGCAGGTGTACATGGCGTTGGTTGTGCTGGGTGTTTGCTGCTACCTGTCAGCAAATGATTTGTGTGTGTGTGCATTCCTCTCTCTCTCGCTCTGGCTCTGGCTCCCTTTAATCAAGTCCACCACCGCATACATTTTTTGTTACTTATGATTCATTTTTGTTCAGTTCTGTACTAGCAGCAGATGTAAAATAAATAGTTATTTCATTAATTAATATTATATATTAACTCAATTATTTCTTGAAATATTAAATCGGACTCCAGCTGTTATGCAAAAAAAAAAAGCAGGCTTCCTTGGGCCTCTGAGCATCATACAGCCAGGTGTCCCAGCTCAGTTTGAGAAGATCCCAGCTTGTGTCCTCTTTAGCCAAATTGTTGACATTCGCCGGCCAGCTCGTCCTATGTAATAATACTAATAATAATAATAATGCCGGCTTTTATATAGCGCTTTTCCAAGCGCTTTACAAGTCATGCCTCACATTACCCATTCATACACCGACGGCGGAGTCAGCCATGCAAGGAGACAACCAGCACGTCAGGAGCAGTTAGGGTTAGGGTGTCTTGCTTAAGGACACCTCGGCAGTTTTTGCTAGGAGGAGCCGGGGGATCGAACCAGCGACCTTTAGGAGGCGACCACTCTCCCTCCTGAGCTATACTTCCCCACAAGGGCAGTATATGTACTATGTAACCTGGAGACCTCTCACGGTCTACCAATACGGGCCAGTGCCTCCCAGAGGCCAGGATCTCTGCAGATGTTGTAGAAGAGGGTCTCGTTAGCAGGGCTGTGAGCGTACCTGCAACCGACCTTTGTGACACCCAGCTGTTTTTTTCTCTACCTTGTTTGCTGTCAGACGTGGGGGTTTGATGGACTGGGCGGTGCATCACATACACTGATGCACCGCCTGAAGGAAGGAGGAACTCAGCGGGGCTCAGACAAGGTCACCTCTCCTCCTCCTGCAGCCTGATGCTTCACAGAGCGGAACGCCGCTCGGGGAGACCAGGGATAGCCACTGGATTCAGGGCTGAATGCAGTGCTCTGCCTGCGGAGCTTTCAAATGTAAAAGGGTGGGCCATTGGTTGGGTCGTTGCAAATATCAAATGGATAGATGCTGCTGTATCAGTCGGCAGTCGGATTGACAGTAGCCTGTTGACGGTTTTTAGGGAATGTTTACTCTGTGGGCCTCCAGAGTTGATCGGTGCCTCTCTATGGACACTGTGGACATGCTTAAAATCATGGGAGGGGATGTGCATTCTATTGTCTGCACAAGAAGCCAGTATTGATCTTGTCGAACCAAACATAACGGAATATCCTAAGGTGTTTGAAACGTTGAAATGCTCAAAATGCTACATATTGGGTAAGCTCAACGTAATTGTTCTGAATTCAAGAGCATTGTGTAATGGAGATGGTTGACATTATTCTTATTTCTTCATAACGGGCATCCTTGGCATCGCAACCAGAGCCAGCGATGGTTTTCTCCTTACTGTGTCTATTCTAGTCTCATGGTGTTTCAATTGGTTCAATTCTCGCCTGCCTCGCCGATGGCAGCAAGAAGACACACACAACACGACTAACAATGCGTGGGAATGGAGTTATCTTGACCGGGTGTGCTGAAGTGTTTGATTTGTTTTGATGATTTGGGTTGTTGTGAAGGCCGTGGTGGTCTTGCTGGCATCAAAAATTTGTTTGCTATTAGTTTAGAGTGGCGCATTAGTTTGTGTGTGTGTGTGTGTGTGTGTGCGTTAGCCTTGAAGGCGCGTTTTGGATTAAATTAGATATATTGTCAAGTGTTCAAGTGTAAGTGTGTGTGTGTGTGTGTGTGTGTGTGTGTGTGTGTGGTGTGTGTACACCACTCCACTTTCCTGTGTGGTTTTCGACGGGCCCAGTGTGTGGTCTCGTGTCCTAACGTTGCAGAACAGATCACGCTTGTCACCTACACACACCCCACTGATTGGCCTGATCGCCCCCAGCTCTGTGAACACACATTCACAGTGGGTCCGTTAGCCCGGGCTTCAGGACGAGTGGACTCGGGGAGAAATTTGTGTCCGCTTTCGACAAATGAGGGTAAATGCGATGTCTTAAAAACACAGAGGGTCTGTGTCCATGAAAGGTCTGGCTGTTGACTGGCGTCTTGGTGTCTTGTTGTGGTCCCACTACCCAGTTACCAGCACCAGCACGTGTTCCTTTCTTCTTTTTCTTCTTGACATGTCACTCTGACCACATAACAAACAAAACCTCTGAACATCCTGTCTGGCTGGCCACTCAACCCCCCACAAGCGATGTTCCCAATTATTAGACTCTATCTGTGTGTGTGTGTGTGTGTGTGTATGTATGTGTGTGTGTGTGTCTCTCTCTCTCTCTCTCTCTCTCTCGCTCTCTCTCTCTCTCTCTCTCTCTCTCTCTCTCTCTCTCTCTCTCTCTCTCTCTCTCTCTCTCTCTCTCTCTCTCTCTCTCTCTCTCTCTCTCTCTCTCTCTCTCTCTCTCTCTCTCTCTCTCTCTCTGTGTGTGTGTGTGTGTTCCCCCTCCAATCAGAGGGGACAGATTCTCAGTCAATCATGGAGGGTTGGCGACCCTACGTGTCATGTTTGGAAATTGGTTAGGTGGGTTCACTGAGATCACCCACCTCCAGCTCTTTACAAAACCATACAATAACCACGTTATTGTACGTTATGTTTTATTGGAATTGCGAGAGTTTTGGGTTCGACAGTCTGGAACCGGTTCATGAACCGGTTGTGGTGTTGCCGTTTTGCCCAGAACATTTGAATGGTTTCACTGCACAGACTACAGGAACAAACGTGTTAAGATGCATCATTACATGTCGTTATGTGTGTGTGTGTGTGTGTGTGGCGTCTCACGTTTTTAGAAATTGTGTACTACAGCGTTGAACACACTCTGTTGTGAGCTAACTGTTTTCCCAGATACAGTCAAATCTAAATGTACAAAAAAAACAAATTAGATCGAAAATTTGATTCGAAAACATTAAAATGTCCGCGCCCATTTAAACACTGAAATGGAATGGAAAAACTGTAGGAAACCGACTTGGGATAGGATTTAATCGATCTCACTGGTTGTATCACTAATGAATCTGTGTAAAAGAAAACTGGTGAGTGGAGAGCAACGACAAGCTAACTAAGAATGTACTTCTCCACCACCAGCTGACGGGGCATGTGGCCGGGGTCATGATCGAGGACACACACACACACACACACACACACACACACACACACACACACACACACACACACACACACACACACACACACACACTGCACACACACTGCACATACACACACACTGCACACACACACACACACACACACACTGCACACACACACACACACACACACACACTGGACACACACACACACACACACACACTGGACACACACACACACACACACACTGGATACACACACACACACACACACACACACACACACACACACACACACTGCACACACACACACACACACACACACACACACACACACACACACACACACACACACACACACACACACAGCCCGGGAGTTCAGCAACAAGTCTCCGGCCCCCGGGCCGCGGGGATTAAAACTGAGGCAAAGAACTTCCTGAAGCAGATTGAAAAGTTCTGAAACTCTATAAATAATTGATTCTGGCACAGTAGCTGGCCAAGACCAGATATGCTCATGCCGAGCCTTTGAACAGGCGTCTTTTAAACTGAAGCTAGTTAATATAAATGTGTGTATACCACCAGCAGCCACTGATATATATATATATATATATATATATATATATCAGTGGCTGCTGGTGGTTGTAAAATTAGGGGAGGGAGGAAGGTGCCTCACTTTCTATTTTGACATTGTATTGGTGGGTCATTTAACAGATAGGCCAAACTGAATTTAGATTGATTGTGATCTGAGGAGTAAGAAGCATTGTTTTGATGAAAAATTGCTTTTAGCGATTACTCCATTAATGATGAAAATCTGTAAAATTCTGAATAGAAGTTCTATGCACAGTGGCTAGTTATACCAAACAAACCTAACAGAGTTGAAATTGAGTACGATTTGAGGGATAAGCATTATTTGTGTAAAGTATATTTCGTGATCGCGAAAATTGTGTGTGGCTTTTTTTCCAGCTGCAAATGATAGTCGTGAATCTGTCGGAATCAGAATTCCTTTATTCGTCACCCTTACATATTAAACAGACTTACATAATACCCCCACTTTGGGAACCCCTGCTGTAGACCACCCCCCCCCCCCCCCCGTGTTCTAGTCAGACGGACGTCACGGAGGAGTCACTTTATGCCTTATCTCATTTAGGCAGATCAGATTGTCGCAGCCAATTTACAATTGTACCCTAGTTGTAAAGCAGTGTCCGTGTAGTGAAGTAACAGCCCAACACAGACCACCACACACAGGCTATCGGTTAAAGGGCCGGTCTAACACGCTTCACGTGAAAAGGCTTAACGTAACTTTAAGTTCCAAAATAGCGATCAATAATCACCAAATGTCTTTGGCATATGTCTTATATGTCATTAGCACTTTCACCTGTCAAAATGAAAGTGAAAAGGTGAAAGTGCTAATGACAAGACATTTGCAAATTAGGTGATTATTGATCGCGGGTTTGTAACTCTTAGTTACGTTGTCTTTTCACGTTAAGCGATGCAAAGAAAGATCAAGTCAAAACTCTATTTAAATGCACAACAATACTTAACAAACTGAAGACAGCCATTAACTAATCATTCAACAAGTGTGTGGAAACTAGTGATGGGAATTCCGGCTCTTTTGAGTGAGCCGGCTCATTTGGCTCGGCTCACCAAGAAGAGCCGGCTCTTTCGGCTCCCAAACGGCTCTTCTATTTTACCACATATACCTTTTATTTACATGAAAGAGGTGATGGTTCTTGATGTCCAGCGGTGGTAAGGCAAACTGCAGTAGCTTCCTTAACCCTGGCCTGCAGTGAAGCACGCTCTCTATCATACAGTCTCGGAATGATTTTTTGAGAGTGTTTTCCTGCTTGGAGGAACATTGGATTGAAAGCCTGTGTGAAGCTTCGGAATCCCTTGTCCTCCACAATGGAAAATGGTTGGAAATCACTTGCAATCATTTTGGCCAATCATTCATCCACTATGTTCTGTCTAGCTGGGGTCATTCATTGCCTTTGCCATTGCCATTCATTGCATATAAATTTGCTTATTGAGGTCTGTGTAGCTGTTGGTTTTTGGGTACCTGATGCATGGGTGGTAGATCCTGTAGCTGCAGCAATAGGTGGAGTAGACACACAGAAGCAGAAGCAGGCAGTCTGACCTGCCTTTTTTCTTCCAACTGAACTGTTGGATGCACAGTTCTCAAGTGCCTGTGGAGGTGGTTTGTGGACCCTGCTCTATATGAGAGCTTCATGTTGCAAATTCTGCATTCTGCCTTTGTGTTTGCACAATTGTTAAAATGCAGCCAAATGCTGCTTCTTTTCCTACTTTCACTCATCTTATTTGCGCGACGCAAACTGACACTTCACCGTGTGAAGTGTCACCCCTCCCTCTGTTCAGCTATCAGCACTGAGCACACGCCGCCCCTCCCTCCTTATCTATCCTCACGTGATGCACAGACATTCAGTCACTGCATGTACGCGGAGCACCCGTAAAAAACAATAATAACGGCTCGTTCGCGGGTGCGAGCCGGCTCCCGTCGTTCACTAAAAAGAGCCGGCTCTTTGAGCCGGCTCGTTCACGACCGACACATCACTAGTGGAAACAAAATGCAACAACCAGCTCAACGAGACGCAACACTGAGACAAAACCAGCAAAGACAAATGAGTCTCACTCACCAATGATGTTCACTTAAAGTCCAAATCCATTCTCCTGTCCTTCTGGATGGTTCGACCACCCGGTCATAAAGCTGATCACTGCTTTTCAGATCCAAAATAAGTTGCCTTTCCAATTCCATGCCCTCTGGTCGGTCCCAAACAGCAACACTCCCAGCAGTAGAGCCTCTTGTGGCTAGTAGAGCCCGTTAGCCACGGGTATCTTTCCCAGTTGCTAGCCTGAAAATGGCGAACATAGCCTGCTTTAACAACTTGATTCAGCTCAAGATTGTCAGGCGTTGGACGGCCTTTTTTAATAATGTCCATCTTTACATTGAATGGTCGTCTTGAAAATGGTTCCGACAATAAATCCGCAACGAAATCATCTTCGCCTGTTGCCATTTTGACGTAAAATCCTACGTAGAAACAACGTAGCACTACGCTAGATCCACTCTCGCTCCAGTCAGTATACCTTCTAGCTCCCTATTGAGCTGTGGGGAAATCTGAAAGAATACGCCCATTGGCTACAAATCGCGATATGATTGGTTGATCAAATTGTCAATCCAAACGTACGCTCTCATTCAGTCTGAGGGCCAAAGTCATCGGGAATACTTTGGTTGAAGGATATTCTTCCCAGCAACCTAGAAAAATATCTGATTGGTTGAATTGTTTTTCCAACACAAAACCACTCAAATGCGACGTGCATGGACCGAGAAAGACAAACAAATCAACGTAACTGTAATATAACAGATAACAACACAGATACGATTCTCATTTATTCATTTTATTTAAATTAGATTAAATTGTATGTATTACATTTTATTTATTCAATTATTCGATTTTTTTTTTGTTTCATCTGAGAGTTCCAGGGTCTTCTCTGAATACCTTGAAGGCCCTGACGCTTCACCACTGAGTAAAACCAGTTATGCATTGTCTAATCGCGAGCCAAAGAAACACCACCTTGTCACAGTCTGCCATTCTTTCTGTTTACGTTTGGCATCATGCACCTGGAACGCTTTGAGGTCTGTTTCAAGTCTGAAATATATAACATATAGTTGTCTGGAACACGGAATTAATGAATGACACAAGAAAGATCCTTGCATGATGATAACCCGCCCCCCAAAACTCTGATTGGGTATTCACCAGCGCAGTGAACTCTGCTGATTGGTTCACAGAGCCTTTGGCTAGACCCGCCCTAAGGGAGGGAAGGGAGGATCGTCCTCCCTTACTGCCGTACACACTCATGTTAAACCAGGACTAACCGGCCGCTCGGGTCTGGCAGTTTTATAACTGACTTCAATGAGAAGTCATTTTCAATTGCTGTAGGGGGCGCTGTTGGTACTTTGAGACAGGGACATGATTGTTGCGCCTTTGAAGTGTTAAAATAGTAATCTGTTAAATGTATGTGTATTTATTTTTTCTTGTAAGTTTGTTTTTCTCTGAAACTTTAGGGAGGATGGTCCTCCCTTTCCTCAATGGATGAGCCTTCACTGATATATATATATATATATATATATATATATATATATATATATATATATATAAAACACCGGCCACTGGCCAAATGCCTGTAGAATTTGTCAGTGGCTTGTAACTCCATGACTTTTAGCAGCCACTTTGGCGGTTGACCTTATGGTAGCATTTACTATGAACAAAAAAAGTCATTGTAGTTACCAATTGGCATCCTAAATGATGACCTAAATTGGAAGTGACACTACATGATACTACAACTCCCATGAGCACTGGGGACGCACTGTGTGCTCATTCAATAGTCAAGATTCAAGGTACAATGGAATGCTTACTCCCCATTACCTCACGCAGTATGAATTTCCTACAATTGCATTGGCCCATCCAATGGCTAGTGAAAATGCTGAGTGTGGCCAGTGACTTTGTAAAACCACTGGCCACAGTGGCTGGTGATCCAAAGAGTGAATGCCAAGCCCTGTACATACATATGGACATATACAGTACATGGAGATCTGGAGGGATGCGGCTCAGTATCTCCAACGGATCTGTTGTTGCCTCCTGTTGCCTGTCTAGATAGACGGCTCCTCTCTACGGACAGGCTTGAGTTATTCCACTACCCGTGGTTATCATTGCCTTTTGCTGGAAAGGAACCAGGCGGCAATATAAACGTTTATCCTCTGATGGATAGCGGTCGAGGCCGGTGTGCCCAAGCGACGGTGGCGAATGAAAGAAGGTGACGGAAGTCATAATAATTCACTGTTTTCATTCATATCCTGTGTATCCGGCAGCCTGAGGGGAATATGCTATCATTTTGCTGTACAATAAAGGGAGAGTGAAATATTACGTCTGAAATTGGTTCTTATGTGAGGAGCACAGGCCCCTGCTCCCCCTGCAGTGCTCATTCAAGTCTTCTCCTTTTTTCCCTCACTTTTCTTTTATGGATTATTGTGAATCAATGTTGATTACATTCTCTGCTGATATATATATTTCTATATCTATATCTGTATATGTGTATATGTATATGTGTATATATATATATATATATATATATATATATATACACATACATACACACACATACATATACATATGTATATATATATAAAAACCTTGAAAGGCTTCAGGAATATGTACACCGTCGTTGGGTAGTATGTGTATATATATATATATATATATATATATATATATATATATATATATATATATATAATATATAGTGTATATAATATATATTGTGTGTGTACATGGACACTATGGATCAATGGCTTTAAGGGGTTGTCCATTTATTCCCAAACATTTGGTTTAATACGCTTTTATACTGATTATTGATGCATTTATACACCCACTCACACAAAGAGGCTATATCTATATCTATATCTAGCCATCTGCCTGTAGGCTGCGTGGACAGATGTATTATTGACGCAGGGGGGGGTGTTTTCTATGAGGAAATGTTTACATGTTTGTTTGCCTTTTGACTCTACATTCTCAACCATGCCATATTCATATATTTATATTCATTCATTTGTCCTCACGTTCACCCTTAGCGTCTTCGCTGTCCATCTTCCGGCCACATATTTTCTTCTGTCATCTTGTTGGGGGGATAATTCACTATAAGCCTGTTGTCTTTGTGTGGCATTCATCACCTCGCCGAGCCCTGTCCACTTTGCCATCCTCCGCTGTCTCCTGCCCGCTCTGCCTGTTTTCATATTCCTCTCGTATCCTCTCCGGGGG
Organism: Muraenolepis orangiensis; assembly: GCA_027704905.1. Classification (NCBI taxonomy): domain Eukaryota; kingdom Metazoa; phylum Chordata; class Actinopteri; order Gadiformes; family Muraenolepididae; genus Muraenolepis; species Muraenolepis orangiensis. The sequence goes on along the minus strand of CM051004.1, from coordinate 8,424,950 downwards.
TCTCTCTCTCTCTCTCTCTCTCTCTCTCTCTCTCTCTCTCTCTCTCTCTCTCTCTCTCTCTCTCTCTCTCTCTCTCTCTCTCTCTCTCTCTCTCTCTCTCTCTCTCTCTCTCTCTCTCTCTCTCTCGTCCCCTGCATGTGGTGTATATATCCCTGAAGCCTTTCGAGGTTTCTATCTAATCTGCATAGATGTGACCGTTGCTCCTGCCACACGCCACATAAAAGTGGCTTATCTGGGCTCCTCAGACGCACAGTTCACAGGTAGATTAAAACCATTTTATTGGAGAGTTGGCAAGATGTTACAGCCTGAGCAGGTGTTACAGGCTGTTTCATGTCAGAGCGCTTTCTGAGTGAGTGTATGTGTGTGTGTGTGTGTGTGTGTGTGTGTGTGTGTGTGTGTGTGTGTGTGTGTGTGTGTGTGTAGGGGGGGGGGGGGGTGATGGCTGGTTTATGGTCTGTGTGCCTTGATTACTCAATGCACCACAGGTGCACAGCCTCACCCTGCAGCCCCAGAGTCTAATCACACACACACACACACACACACACACCGACACACACACACACACACACACACACACACGCACACCACATAAGACATAAGAAAACCATGTCTGCAGTGTCTTTGCAACATGTTTCACATTACAAAGAACAACTGGATCAGTGACCACGTCCCTATCCATAGTTAAGACATACATGATCCAAAAACTCTAACCAGGCATTCTCATCTCATCTCATCTCATCTCATCTCACCTCATCTCATCTCATCTCATCTCATCTCACCTCATCTCATCTCATCTCATCTCATCTCATCTCATCTCATCTCATCTCATCTCATCTCATCTCATCTCATCTCATCTCATCTCATCTCATCTCATCTCATCTCACCTCATCTCATCTCATCTCATCTCATCTCATCGCCATCGCTGAGGACACATCCACTTACAACAAGGACGTGGTTCTGTCAACTCTCGTTAACATTTTCACATCATGGCGAGACGTCGCAACACCTCTTCAATGTGATGCCACCGGGCGGAGCTGCAAATGTGTTATACCAAAATGTCATGTAACCTGTGAGCCCAGAGGCCCCAAGACGGGGGGGGTGACGGGGGGGGTGACACGGCAGTGACGTGTCGTCTGTGAGCTGGTATAGGTACTCTGTAGATGGATTTATGGTCAAGAGTCGAGAAAATAATTCTCTGTGTGTTCTGCATTAGGAATTAGGATTGTGTGCAAGTGGCAGTGTCTGGACCGGTGCTGACCACAACATTCTAACAACAAAAGTGTAATTGTATCAGAGGGTAATTTGTGGTTTATTAATATTGTTTTGTTCACAACTCTCTCTCTCTCTCTCTCTCTCTCTCTCTCTCTCTCTCTCTCTCTCTCTCTCTCTCTCTCTCTCTCTCTCTCTCTCTCTCTCTCTCTCTCTCTCTAGAGGGGCTCTTTAGTCACTTGCACAATGCCTTGAGCCTTTTCTAGTATACCGTCTCTCGCCACCGAGAGATAAATAAATTCAGCTCAGCTTTTTGGATTGTACAACACCAACACGTGTTCTTCCCAGAATAACATCAACGTCTGTCACCCAATGCCGGCAATCATCAATCAATCAAGCAGGTTTCCAGCACTGCTTCCTGGCTGGGCCATTAATCACGGCGCTGACGTCCGTCTATATTTTTGGTCCGTGACACAACTACTGGTTACTTGATTACTCTAGTTTGTTAACGCAGGGCTGGTGACTCATCCCCGGGGTGGATGTGTGTTCGTCAACTTCAGATGGGGGTGATTGTTGGGGCGGGGGGGGGGGGCGCTTCAACCGAGGGGCTGGCATGAAAGCAAGCAGTCACCGGAAAGCCTCTGGAATTGACTCACCGCTAGAGTCTCTTGATCGTTTGGGTGGGTTTCTCAATTGTTTAAAGGGGCCTTCTTGTTATGCCACCAGGTGTGGTGATCGTGGTTTGCCATTACGGCTCCTGTTTCAGAATTGTCTCGCGACTAATATGCTCTGTTACCACATCACACATCGTCAGGTCAGCTTTACCTTAAGCGGGCGGCAGTGTAGCTCAGGAGGTACAGCGGTCGTCACGCAACCGGAAGGACGCTGGTTCGATCCCCCGGCTCCTCCTAGCAAAAGTGTTGAGGTGTCCTTGAACAAGACAACCCTAACCCTAACTGCTCCTGACGTGCTGGCGGTCTCCTTGCGTGCATGGCTGACTCTGCCGTGGGGGGGGGTGAATGTGTGTATGAATGGTTGAATCTGAGGCATGATGCTTGGATAAAAGCGCTATATAAAAGGCAGTCCATTTACCAGCCGACCCTTTACCGACGGCCCTATTTTTAGGGGGGGCAGGATAGCTCAGTCTGTTGGGACTTGGCTTAGGAACGGGAAGGTCACCGGTTCAAGTCCCCGAAACACCTGGGTATGCCAAGGTGCCCTTGAGCAAGGCACCAGACCCCTACTACACTGCTCCCCATGCCCAATGCGCCTAATACTAGATGGTAAATGCAGGGAAACACATTTCACTGTGTGTGTGTGTGTGTGTGTGTGTGTGTGTGTGTGTGTGACCAATAAAGAGGATTCAATCCTCCAGATTTAGACTTACCAATACTAATTTTAGTCACGTGACAATTTGGAAACTGCCCGTCATCTGCTAATCACACTCACACCTGGTGGTATAACGGGGCCCCTTTAAATCATTATCGGGATCAGGATTCAATCCTCCAGATTTAGACTTTCCCAGTGGACCGTACCAACCGTAGACTGATCTAGTCATCTAGACCTTGGGTTGACACTCTGCCACTGTGTGATGTCACCGAGTAACAGACAGGATTTTAGTCACGTGACAATTTGGATGACTGCCCGTTCGTCATCTGCCAATCACACTCACCCGTTGGTGGTATAACGGGGCCCCTTTAAAATTATGAAATGATTTCTGACCACTAGAGGGCGGCAGAAGGAGTGTGTACACACCTGCTGCTGACGCACAAGTCTAATGTGAACTTCAATCAAATGTTATGAGCTGTGCGAAGGAGGCAGACCGTAACCTGAAGATTGACTTGAGTCAGGCGGTGGGCCGGGCGTGTGAGATGTAAAAAAAAACTAAAGTTAGTGTTTCCACCGTGTCCTCAGGTGTGACCAGAGTCTGGCTATAAATGAAAAACCGTAATGGAAATATTAATCAGTAACTATTTCTGGTTACATTACGAGGGTGAGGAATCTTGAGTGCACATTGGAATTGTGTGTGTGTGTGTGTGTGTGTGTGTGTGTGTGTGTGTGTGCGCGCGCATGCTTGTGTGCGCGCGCACGCACTCCGTCCCTCACGCGGTCTTTCCCTTCTCTTCCAGCCTTCTTTGTGTGTGTCGAAGTCTAGACTTTTCAATCATCACCGTTTCTATAAAGCACAATTTAGTCAGTACAGTGTCACTGCAGTGCGGGGTCAGGGTTCGTTCTTCTAGCCCTGGTCCACTTTTCTTCCTCAATCAATTGTCCCCCACCCCCCCCCCCCCCCCCTACATGAGAGGAAATGGCGGCAGGCCTTTCTGTTGTAGCTACCGCATTGAAGCCTGTTGGGGAGAGCTTCCTTGTAGGTCTTTCTTTCTCTCAACGTGGTACTAGAGTAAGAGTGTGTTTTGGTGTGCGAGTGTGTTGCTCACCACTGGCTCCACACAACTTTTCCCCTTGTGGCTATGGTTAAAATAATGAGCAGCACGCTGTTCAGTTTATTTACATGTGTAGAGTCAATGGGTTTTCTCCATTGGGGCTCATGACTCTCTCTCCTCTCTTTCTGTGTGTGTCTGTCTGTCTCTCTCTGTGTCTGTCTGTCTGTCTGTCTGTCTGTCTGTCTGTCTGTCTGTCTGTCTGTCTGTCTGTCCCTCTCACTCTCTCTCTGTGTCTGTCTGTCTGTCTCTCACTCTCTCCCTGTGTCTGTCTGTCTCTCTCTCTCTCTCTCTCTCTCTCTCTCTCTCTCTCTCTCTCTCTGTCTCTCTCTCTCTCTCTGTCTCTCTCTCTCTCTCTCTCTCTCTCTCTCTCTCTCTCTCTCTCTCTCTGTCTCTCTCTGTCTCTCTCTCTCTCTCTCTCTCTGTCTGTCTGTATCTCTCTCTCTCTCTCTGTCTGTCTCTCTCTCTCTCTCTCTCTCTCTCTCTCTCTCTCTCTCTCTCTCTCTCTCTCTCTCCTCTGTCTCTCTCTCTCTCTGTCTCTATCTCTCTCTCTCTCTCTCTCTCTCTCTCTCTCTCTCTCTCCTCTCTCTCCGTCCTCTCTCTCTCTCCGTCCGTCCGTCCTCCGTCCGTCCATCTCTCTCTCTCTCTATGTCTGTCTGTCTGTCTGTATCTCTCTGCTCTCTCTCTCTCTCTCTCTCTCTCTCTCTCTCTCTCTCTCTCTCTCTCTCTCTCTCTCTCTCTCTCTCTCTCTCTCTCTCCGTCCGTCTGTATCTCTCTCTCTCTCTCTGTCTGTCTGTCTGTAGCTCTCTTGCTCTCTCTCTCTCTCTCTCTCTCTCTCTCTCTCTCTCTCTCTCTCTCTCTCTCTCTCTCTCTCTCTCTCTCTCTCTCCGTCCGTCTGTATCTCTTGCTCTCTCTCTCTCTCTCTCTCTCTCTCTCTCTCTCTCTCTCTCTCTCTCTCTCTCTCTGTCTGTCTGTCTGTCTGTCTGTCTGTCTGTCTGTCTGTATCTCTCTTCTCTCTCTCTCTCTCTCTCTCTCTCTCTCTCTCTCTCTCTCTCTCTCTCTCTCTCTCTCTCTCTCTCTCTCCGTCCGTCTGTATCTCTCTCTCTCTGTCTGTCTGTCTGTAGCTCTCTTGCTCTCTCTCTCTCTCTCTCTCTCTCTCTCTCTCTCTCTCTCTCTCTCTCCGTCCGTCTGTATCTCTCTCTCTCTCTCTCTCTCTCTCTCTCTCTCTCCGTCCGTCGTCCGTCCTCCGTCTCGTCCGTCCTCTGTCTGTATCTCTCTCTCTCTGTCTGTATCTCTCTCTCTCTCTCTCTCTCTCTCTCCGTCTCGTCTCTCCGTCCGTCTCTCCGTCTCGTCCTCTCGTCTCTCTCGTCTCGTCTCGTCTGTCTGTATCTCTCTCTCTCTGTCTCTCTCTCTCTCTCTCTCTCTCTCTCTCTCTCTCTCTCTCTCTCTCTCTCTCTCTCTCTCTCTCTGTCTGTATCTCTCTCTCTCTCTCTCTCTCTGTCTGTATCTCTCTCTCTCTCTCTCTCTCTCTCTCTCTCTCTCTCTCTCTCTCTCTCTCTCTCTCTCTCTCTCTCTCTCTCTCTCTCTCTCTCTCTCTCTCTCTCTCTCTCTATCTGTGCGTGTGTCACAGCTTCATTTCAGCATGGCGGTTGGCACTTGATGAATTAGTCAACAAGGGGGCGTAATAAACATTGTTAGTTATGGGGTGAGATCACTTTGCTGATTACGCCGGCGCACACTAAGTAGACAAATGAAGCCGTAAACGAGGCAGAAGAAATCATTTGGACATGGGCAGAAGCTTGGCACAGATGATAAAAGGAGGTGTAACATCTGGCCCTGATTAAGTGTCGACATCAGGGCCAAACATTTAACATATTGTGACAGAGATGTTTAATTTCCCCCTGTCCAAGGTCACTTTTTGTTAGTTTTATTGATTTTAAATAGGTGCCTTTTCTCGGTCAATACTTATGACCTTCTGTTTTCTGGTTTATGTCGTTTTATGTGTTGCCTTTCACGCGCGTTTCCTTGCCTTTTGCCGCGCATGGCTCAGAGTAAGTAGCCTGCCTTGGCGAACCTGCGGCCGCTGGGCTTTCGAAACAAAGATCTGGCGCCCCTTGGTGGATATGTTCAGTTAGCACAGGTCAGAGAAATGTGACGCTATTGTTTTTCTTTTGTATTTTCCCGGTAAAGAAAATATTCCAGCTAGCTCTCAAAAAGCATATCTGTGCAGTACAATGATAATATAGTGCCTGTATAAAATACAGATGCATATTCCCTCGAGATTGCATCAAAGACATGGGCAGTTTTATTAACCATTTCTCTCTACGCATCCATCTTTCTCTCCAATTTAAAATAATACAAATGTACGTATGGTGATTTCATGACCGTATGCATTAAGATGCAGTCATCTTTTATTCTAGATTATATTCATGCTAGAGGACAGATGGAGCGTTTGAAAGCAATCTTGTATACAAACCCACGTCACGGCTCCGCAGCCAATCCCCGCCTGCCTCTCTCTCCGCTGCATAGTAACGGCTGCTGCTCCGAGAGGAACATTTAGGTCAACATATCTCTTAGGTGAACATAAGGTGAATATACATCTAAGGTGAACATATCTTTAAGGTGAACATTAGGTGAACATATCTCTAAGGTGAACATTAAGTGAACAAACACATCTCTAAGGTGAACACATCTCTAAGGTGAACATTAAGTGAACATACCTTGTTTCTCTAAGGTGAACATTAAGTGAACATACCTGTATCTCTAAGGTGAACATATCTCTAAGTTGAACATATCTCTAAGGTGAACATTAAGTGAACACATCTCTAAGGTGAACATAATCGAAGGTGAACATTAAGTGAACATATCTCTAAGGTGAACATATGTGAACATCTCTAAGGTAACATGTGAACATATCTCTAAGGTGAACATTAAGTGAACATATCTCTAAGGTGAACACATCTAAGGTGAACAGTAGGTGAACATATCTCTAAGGTGAACATATCTCTCAGGTCAACATTAAGTGAACACATCTCTAAGATAAACATTATGTGAACATATCTCTAAGATAAACATATCTCGGAGGTAAACATTAAGTGGACATATCTCTCTTCACGTGAACATTAAGTGAACATACCTGTATCTCTAAGGTGAACATTAAGTGAACATACCCGTATCTCTAAGGTGAACATTAAGTGAACATACCCGTATCTCTAAGGTGAACATTAAGTGAACATACCCGTATCTCTAAGGTGAACATTAAGTGAACATATCTGTATATCTAAGGTGAACATATCTCCAAGGTGAACATTAAGTGAACCCATCTCTAAGGTGAACACATCTCTAAGGTGAACATTAAGTGAACACGTCTCTAAGGTGAACACATCTCTAAGGTAAACCTTAACATATCTCTATGGTGAACATATCTCTGAGGTAAACATTAAGTGAACACATCTCTAAGGTGAACCCATCTCTTCAGGTGAACATACCTGTATCTCTAAGATGAACATTAAGTGAACATACCTGTATCTCTAAGATGAACATTAAGTGAACATACCTGTATCTCTAAGGTGAACATTACGTGAACATACCTGTATCTCTAAGATGAACATTAAGTGAACATACCTGTATCTCTAAGGTGACCACATCTCTAAGGAGAACATTAAGTGAACCCATCTCTAAGGTGGACACATCTCTAAGGTGGACATCAAGTGAACACATCTCTAAGGTGGACACATCTCTAAGGTGGACATTAAGTGAACATATCTCTAAGGTGGACATTAAGTGCACACATCTCTAAGGTGGACATTAAGTTAACATATCTCTAAGGTGAACAAACTGGTTCTCCCCTCTCAGGACCCCAAGGACTCCACGGAGTTCATCCTGGACGAGCCCTTCGGTGAGTCCTTCGCCCCGTCCTCCTGCACGCTGGGCTCCGACCTGCGGCGCCGGAGACGCCGCTTCTCGGGCAACCTGCAGCTGCCCCCGTTGTCATGGCGACAGGGGGAGCGGGAGCGCTCCCGGACGCCCGACGCTGACTTCATGGCCCGGCCCACCTCCCTGCCCTTTGGGGCGCCGCCCCGCATCGACATCACGCCGGTGGACCCGGAATAGTGAGTGGTGGTACACACACACACACACACACACACACACACACACACACACACACACACACACACACACACACACACACACACACACACACACACACACACACACACACACACAGGGAACATTCAGAACAGACAGACAGACGGACCAAACACACAGACAGATGGACGGACCAAACACGCAGACAGACGGATGGAACAAACACAGACAGAAAGACAGAACAAACACACAGACGGGACAGACAGACGGCACCATGTTCTATATAGACACGGAGGCCTTGGGGCGGAGTGATGACGTGGTGGAGCTGTGCAGGAGATGAACATGTATCCCTAATAAGTGGGTCACTAGTAAGTGACGTCATAGGACCTACCGCCGCCGCCTGACAACCGTCGTCTGGGGGGCAGGCTGGTGGGAGGAGGAGGCGCTCCCGTAGAGACGGGCCCGCCTCCTCCCACCTGCGTCATTGAGGGCGCCCGTCATCATCGGCCACGCGAGACCGCCTGCCCCGGTTCATTTCTTTACCTCCTCTGGTTGCATACTGTGGCCGTTTTTGGTTACAACCCCACCCCCCACACCTGGTTCCCCTCACGGCAGCAGGGGTGTTGTTTATCCACACAGCGAGGATACACGGAGAGCGCTAGCTCCGTAGCCCGTGTGTGTGTGACGAGCTGCAGGGAGCTGCTTATCTAGCACGCAGCCAGAAGTGTCAAATTCAGATAAGCTTTCGGTTATTAAAGTAATCAGTCCTGATTAGCTCCGGGCTGCGTGTGTGTGTCTTTGTGTGCGTGTGTGTGTGTGTGTGTGTCTTTGTGTGTGTGTGTGCGTGTCTCAAAGTGCTTTGTTCTGTCAATCTGACTTTGGCGCTGATGCACACTTTGTTATACGATTCAGCGCCGCGGCCACAGTCAACGCCTACAAACCCCCAAAAAATGACTGTATACGTTCCAATCATATTAATGAGGTTGCAGAGGAGGAGGAGGAGGAGGAGGAGGAGAGCTGGCCATATCCGGTGTGTCACGGTGTTATTGGTGTGTGTGTGTGTAATACTAGACACTGTGTGTGGGAACCCGGGGGGGGGGGTGGTGGTGGGGGGGGGGGGCCCTGATATATCGTGACTACTAGCTTCTCCCATTGACTACTTTTCACCCTGCTGGTGACAGCTGCAGGACGGTGGAAGGGATCCACTTGGAGCTCTAATGGATTAGGTTCATACGGAGAGCATGTGAGGAACAATCACATGCGTCCTGACGCAACTCCAAAGCTTTAACCGGGTGACCTCATCCCAACCCGGCGTGATGCGCTGGAGCGTGAACCGCTGTGACCTCGCTGTGTATTTACAGAATGGCTAGCAGCCTGGGATGACCGCGTGTCGCGCGTAGTGAAAATCTTTTACTCTCACAATGATACACGGGCACACGCGCGCACATACACACACACACACACATACCCCCACACACACCCCCACATACCCACACACACACACACACACACACACACACACACACACACACACACACACACACACACACACACACACACACACACACACACACACACATGTTTTGGATGCATGTTGTTTTAAGTCCATAAGAGGGCAGTGTGAACATGGTTGTCTCCGATTGGCTCAGAATGGTTTCACACACGCACGCACGCACACACACACGCACGCACGCGCGCACACACACACACACACACACGCACACGATACGCACGTATCATCGCGTTCCCAGGATGGGAACGTGAATAATTTCCTAACTTGCTTGCTGGCACTAACCAATCAGAAAATGTGTTCATACTTTGGCCATGACAGGAATGTCATGTCCTGTGCACTCATTTATCCGCTCTCAGTCTGGATCACGCATCACTCTAGACATCACACACACACACACACACACACACACATTTACATTTACATTTAGGGCATTTGGCAGACGCTTTTATCCAAAGCGACTTACAAGGTGTACATTAGTTGAAGCAGACAATAGCATAACACTGGGGTACGCAAACATATAAATACAGCAGTTCACAAGTATTCATATTGACAAGATGAATAACACAATTTCGTACTGCTAGGTCACCTGCTTAAGTAGCTGTGATAAGAGCGTGTTAACAACATTAAGGACATACACTTGCTAACATATACAACATGCTAAGAGCTATTAATGTCAGGACTTAAGCAAGTTTAGGGGTTTCACAAAGGAGAGTCCAGGTGGACTCTGAACAGGTGGGTCTTGAGTCTCTTGCGGAAGCTGGCGAGGGACTCTGCCGTCCTGACATGAGACGGGAGTTCATTCCACCACTGTGGGGCCAGAGCCGTGAAGAGCTGGGTTTTGGACGAGCGATGTTTGGTTGACCTTAGTGAAGGTCGAACAAGTCGCCTGGCAGAAGTTGAGCGGAGCGCTCTGGCTGGGATGTAGGGTTTGACCAACGCCTGGAGGTAGGCCGGGGCAGTTCCATTGACTGCCCTAAAGGTCAGCACCAGAATCTTGAATTTGATGCGAGCATTTACCGGAAGCCAGTGGAGTTCGCGGAAGAGAGGGGTCACGTGGGAGAATTTCGGTAGGTTGAATACCAGGCGTGCTGCTGCGTTCTGGATGCGTTGGAGGGGCTTGGTTGCAGAGGCGGGGAGTCCCGCCAGGAGAGAGTTGCAGTAGTCGAGGCGGGTGATGACGAGCGCTTGGACCAGGATCTGCGCCGCTTCACGTGTGAGGAAGGGCCGGATCCTGCGGATGTTGTAGAGGGCAATTCTGCAAGATCGGGCCACCGCGGTGACGTTGGCATTGCAGGACAGCTGGTCATCTACCACCACACCAAGGTCTCTTGTTGTGGTTGAGGGGGAGACTTGGGTGTTCTCGATGGTGACCAGTAGGTCCATCTGAGGGCAGTCTTTCCCCGGTATGAAGAGGAGCTCAGTCTTGTCAAGGTTTAGCTTCAGGTGGTTGGCGGCTGTCCATCTGCTGATGTCGGCCAGGCATTTCGAGATGCGTGTTGCTATTTGGGTTTCTGAGGGGGGAAAGGAGAGAAACAGTTGAGTGTCATCCGCATAGCAGTGATAGGAGAAGCCATGAGATGCGATTACAGAGCCTAGCGATTTAGTGTAAAGAGAAAACAGAAGGGGTCCCAATACTGAGCCTTGAGGAACTCCGGTGTCCAGGGTGCAGGGTTTGGACAGGGAACCGTTCCATGTGACCTGATAAGTCCGATCTGCAAGGTAGGAGGTGAACCAGGATAACGCAGTTCCAGCGATTCCAAGCTCGGCGAGAGTGGAGAGGAGGATCTGGTGGTTCACTGTGTCGAACGCCGCAGACAGGTCGAGAAGGATCAGTACCGATGAGAGGGACGAGCTTCTGGCATCACGAAGAGACTCTGTCACTGCGAGCAGTGCCGTCTCCGTGGAGTGCGCAGCCTTGAAGCCTGACTGGTGAGGGTCGAGGAGGTTGTTCTGGGAGAGATAGGAAGAAAGTTGTGAGGAGACAGCCCGTTCAAGGGTTTTGGACAGGAATGATAGGAGAGATACCGGTCTGTAGTTTTGGACATCAGTGATGTCTAGGATGGTTTCTTGAGGAGCGGCTTGATTCTGGCAGTCTTGAAGGCTGCCGGAAACAGGCCTGCCTCACACACACACACACACACACACACACACACACACACACACACACACACACACACACACACACACAGGCACGCTTGTAAGCACACACACACACTGTGTCAGCTTATCTTTGTGATTCTGTGTCTTTATTTGTTTTGTGTGTGTGTGTGTGTGTGTGTGTGTGTGTGTGTGTGTGTGTGTGTGTGTGTGTGTGTGTGTGTGTGTGTGTGTGTGTGTGTGTGTGTGTGTGTGTGTGTGTGTGTGTGTGTTTAACCATGCCATTATCCTGGTATGGAGGGTTCGAGGCGTGTGGTGTGGAGGTGGAGGCGTGTGGTGTGAAGGTGGGGGTGTGTGATGTGGAGATGGGGGTGGAGGCGTGTGGTGTGAAGGTGGAGGTGTGTGGTGTGGAGGTGGAGGTGTGTGGTGTGAAGGTGGAGGCGTGTGGTGTGAAGGTGGAGGCGTGTGGTGTGGAGGTGGGGTTGGAGGCTTGTGATGTGAAGGTGGAGGCGTGTGGTGTGAAGGTGGAGGCGTGTGGTGTGTGGTGTGAAGGTGGAGGCTTGTGGTGTGGAGGTGGAGGCTTGCGGTGTGGAGGTGGAGGCTTGTGGTGTGGAGGTGGAGGCTTGCGGTGTGGAGGTGGAGGCTTGCGGTGTGGAGATGGAGGTGTGTGGTGTGTGGTGTGGAGGTGGAGGCTTGTGATGTGAAGGTGGAGGCGTGTGGTGTGTGGTGTGGAGGTGGAGGCGTGTGGTGTGAAGGTGGAGGCGTGTGGTGTGTGGTGTGGAGGTGGAGGCGTGTGGTGTGAAGGTGGAGGCTTGTGGTGTGAAGGTGGAGGTGTGTGGTGTGTGGTGTGGAGGTGGAGGCTTGTGGTGTGGAGGTGGAGGCTTGTGGTGTGAAGGTGGAGGCGTGTGGTGTGTGGTGTGGAGGTGGAGGCTTGCGGTGTGGAGGTGGAGGCTTGCGGTGTGGAGGTGGAGGTGTGTGGTGTGGAGGTGGAGGCTTGCGGTGTGAAGGTGGAGGCTGGTGGTGTGTGGTGTGGAGGTGGAGGCTTGCGGTGTGGAGGTGGGGGTTGAGTGGCGGGCGTCAAAAAGTTATTTCGGGATTCAATTATGTCTTTTCCTGCTGACGCACGTAATTATTTCGGAGCGGCAGGTCCCTTGCATATTATTATTCATTCTTCATTTAAGGTGTGTGTGTGTGCATGTGTGTGTGTGTGCATGTGTGTGTGTGCATGTGTGTGTGTGTGTGTGTGTGCGTGCGTGCGTGCGTGCGTGCGTGCGTATGTTGAGCGTCCATGTCTTGAGCTTGAGCAGCTAGACTACAATGCAATGGCAGACACACACTTAGCATATAATAGAAAATCCCTGAGGCTGAAAGTGGTGTGGCGTTCACTTAAGGGCTATTATATGAAACATGTGAAATGTACCACTTTTCATGAGCCATCACGCTGAAACCCGTGGCATGAGATTTGACCCTGAAAGTCTGTGATTGAGATACAAGATACAAGATATTTATCGGCCATTTGTAACAAGTACATTGGGGAACGCTTACTCCCCCCGTTCCCTCCAAGCGCGGTATGAATCTCCAAAACAACACCATAAAGATCATATATACAATAAAAATTAACAAAAAAAAAGGACAGCAAAGTGACATCATAGATGACATGAACATGTGTTTGAATTGTGCAAAAAATATTCAAAAGCACTTAATGCGTTGGCGGATGGTCAGATTACCATCTGTGTGTCTGGGGCCAGGAGGCGGGGGTGGGATTAGGGAGGGCGACCTAATTGGAATGTTGACGTCAGTGTCGGGGAATGGAGAGGTAAATATGCACATAATTACTTCCATGTGCAGATAATACCCATACACGTGTGCTAATGTTTTTGGAGCACGTATGCTGCTTGCTGATCATGACGTCGTCACTGGCATTGGAGATATGCAAAAGTGTGTATGCAAAATGTGGAGTCTTTGTTGTTGTACGGCATCGACGCCTGCGTCATGAACCTTTATTTGGCATTTGCGTCACAGGGAAAGTGCTTTTTAAGCAAGGTACAATAGCATGGTATAAAACAAACAGGGACATAACCTATTAAAAATAGCCAACTAATCATAACTGACCATAAACTCATGAGCTGATCATAAACTCATGAGCCGATCATAAACTCATGAGCTGATTATAAACTCATGAACTGATCATAAACTCATGAACTTACTGCAGTAGAGTAGACCTCCGTCACACCAGAACGTCCCCTCGATCCGGACTCTGATCCGGATCTGCGCCAAAATCGTAGTAAGTAATCTAACCACCAAGTTTTGTCCAAATCCGTACAACATTTTTGGAGTTATCTTGACAAACAGACAAACCAACAGACAAACAGGTATGAAAACATTACCCCTGGTCCATCTACGATGGCGGAGGTTATAATATTCATAAACTCATGAGCTGCATACAAACCGCCGGTCATGGTCACGTTTTGGTCCAATGTGCTGTCCTCTATAGTGTAGAAAAATAAAAAAGCTTTGTTTCTTAAATTTTTGTGATTTGAAACAATTCAGATCGACAGAGGACATGAGGAGAATGCGATGGAGATGACAGAGAGACATATATTGGTGACTCGGAGCCAAAAGCAAGCGCCCCGCGAAGGAGACGAGAGAGAGCAAACCCTCGTCCTGTTGGCTTACTGCCTTCCTCTGGGATAACTCTCTCATGGCAGCTCTCCCTTTCTGCCGGGCAGTACTTCCATTATCTACCCTCCACTGTGTGTGTGTGTGTGTGTGTGTGTGTGTGTGTGTGTGTGTGTGTGTGTGTGTGTGTGTGTGTGTGTGTGTGTGTGTGTGTGTGTGTGTGTGTGTGTGTGTGTGTGTGTGTGTGTGTGAGAGAGTGTATGTGTGCATTTGTCATTCTGTCTGACTGTTTTTTTTAAGATAGCAATCTCATGGTTTGATGATTTGTGTGTGTGTGTGTGTGTGTCTAAGTGAGTGAGTGAGTGTCAGAGGAATTCAGATTAAATGTTCCTAAAGGCACTTTGTCAATATAGAACTCTAAGGAATGCACTAGGTTGACTAGATGATATAGTATATATCATTTGTTGTGTGGGGGTGTGCGTGTTTTGTGTGTGTGTGTGTGTGTGTTAGGGATGGGCATCTCTCCTTTCACGTACGATTTGATACAGATCTCAAAACATGGACTCCCGATATCTTTTTAGTTTTGAAACGATTCAGGGCGATTGGGTTTGATACGATTCAATATGATAAGATCGTACTTTGAATAACAAAATCATGCAAATTTCAGTTACCCCAATAGTAGGAGTTCTGATTTTGAATAACATGTCAGATGGGTATATGTTACATATGGATGGGTTGGGGTCCCGCCAACAGCTTTGCATCATAACATTAAAACCGAGAGCTGATGCGTATCGGTGAATCGTTACATCCCTAATGTGGCGTGTGTGTGTGTGTGTGTGTGTGTGTGTACTGTCTACCTTTCTCTCCGACCACAGCTCTATGCGATTGACTTGTTTTATAGTATCTATTCATCCTACCAAAATGTGCCTGCTAAAAGGAAACATCGGAAATACAAATATGAAATATTAATAATAATAACAAATCCAATAAATTAAAAAAATCGAATATAATCCCGTCACCAGGTCTGCAGCGTCTCCTATTGCCACCACTGCCGAGCGACAGCCAATCGGGAGTGGGGGGAGGCGTGGCCTCGCTGCCTCGCTGCCTGCCAGCTCTGAGCTGCTCATGTATATTCTGAATGAGAACCGCCGGTGAAGCCTGTGTCTGTCTCTCCACACTGCACACTGCAGTGTGTGTGTGTGCGTGCGTGTGTGTGTGTGTGTGTGTGTGTTTGTGTGAATGAAGGAGAGTTTCCAACGCTCTGCTCACCGGAGGAGGAGGAAGTGGATCTATGTGACTCGCCACAAGGGGGGGGGGGGGGGGGGAGTGGGGGGAGAGGCACCTTTTTTTAAATAGCCAGAGGCGTCTGCTTCTTGGTTATCAGTGTTTGGGGTGGGGTTTGGGGTGGTGGTGGTAGTGGTGGTGGTGGTGAGGTTGGGGTTTGAGGGGGGGGGGGGGGGGGGGGGGGGCGGGGTCTACAGTCTGACGGCGGAGGGGTGACGGGGTCAAGGAGAAGAGAGTCTGTTCCCGGAGGTGTTGGATGGGAGACGGTAAACACAAGAGGAGGAACCGAGGGAGGGGGGGGAGGAGGTGGAGGAGGACGGAGCAAGCAGCAGCAGCAGCAGCAGCAGCAGCAGCCGAGCACGAGAAGCTGCTCTCCGCTCCCACTGAATCATTCATAGGGGAGTTCCTCTTGTAGCACGCAGACCGACCTGGGCCGAGAGAGGGAGGGAGAGGGAGCAGGAGATAGAGAGAGAGAGAGAGAGAGAGAGAGTGTGACACACACACACACACACAGAGCGGGAGACAGAGAACGCACGAGGTTGTGGATATTACAGAGTGAGGGAGAGAGAGAGAGAGAGAGAGGGAGGAGCAGCAGCAGAAGAGGAGCTGTCTTCCAGAGGGTGACCCTGTTGCGGGTAGCACTCCTCCATGACTCCTCCGGAGCCCGGCGCTGGAGCAGCAGACGGGAGGCGACTGGGCTAAGACTAGAGCCGGAGAGAGAGCCGCTGACGCTGCCGGCTGGATTAAACTAACCCGGGAGTACGACTGGACAACAGCAGCGGCGGGCACTACCGGGAAAAAGAGAGGACCACGAAAAAGGAGAAAAAAAAAAACTAAGCGCCAATTACAGGCTACAAGTGAGCCGGACTTTTGCGTTTGTGCACTTACTTGTGTGTGTTTTGTGTGTGTATGTGTGTGTGTGTGTGTGTTTTTGCCGTGTCTTGGCCCCAATCCCTGTTGGCCGCAGAAGCATTCCAGCCTGGGCTAAAATCTCTTGGTGGCGGCTGGATAAATCTCTGCCCCCCCGCCCTGTACCACCCCCCCCTCCCCCCCACTCTGCCTGCCAAGAAGCCTCACAGGGGAAGCCTGTGGAGGAGAAACAACAACAACATCAACAACAACAACAACAACAACTCTGCATGAGGGACCGACGCTTGGCGTTCAGCACCTGAGCGTGGTGGACACCCCCCCCCTCCCCCCTTCCCCCTGGAACCCTCGGGGTGTTTAGCTCCCCTCTCTCATCTCTCTCGTCTCTCTCTCTCTCGTTCTCTCCTCTCTCTCGCCTCTTCTCCTCTCTCCTCTCTCCCTCTCTCTCTCTCTCTCTCCTCTCTCTCTCTCTCTCTCTCTCTCTCTCTCTAAAGACACTATGTCGTCCAATGAGCTGAGCGTGTCTGACGGGGACTCGTGCATCCGCACGTTCAAGGAGCACATGCACCTGGAACTGGAGCCGCCCAAGATGGCCGGGGCAGCGGCCGTGGCGGTGGCCGTGGCGGGCGTGGCGGGCGCGGCGGCGGCGGGCAAGCGTGGCGGCCCCTCGCCCAAGCTGTCCCCGCGGAGCTCGCCGCGACTCTTCCGCAAGCTGATGGTCAGCAAGAGTATCCGGCAGCGGCGGCGCTTCACCGTGGCCCACACCTGGTAAGCAGGGGGGGGGGGGGTTGAACCGGTGGGGGGGGGGGGGGGGGGTCTGAGTGGAAAAGGGGCGGGACTGATGGAGGAGGAGAGGGGGGTGGGGTGGGGTGGCCACTAAAAACCGGGAGGTTGTGGAATGAGCAGGACTAATGGAGCCCGGAGAGGGTAAACATGACTGAGGTAAATGTGGAAAGAAGAGGGCTGGGGGGGAGGGAGATGCGGTCCATTAAAGCGACGGTATGTGGTGTGTGTGTGTGTGAGTGTGTGTGTGTTAAGTAAAGGGAGGGTTAAGCTAACACACCAGTTTTGTTCTGGTGATATTATGGAACGTCTACTAACGTGTGTGTGCGCGTATAAGATGTCACAATTTTCAAGTTCACTGCAATTGGCAAATTGCCACCAGCTAATCGTTCTCTATTTTGTGGTGCTTCTGCCACACACCTGTGTTTGTGTGTGTGTGCGTGCATGTATGTGTGTGTGTGTGTGTGTGTGTGTGTGTGTGCGTGTGCGTGCATGCATGCATTATCCCATCAGTCTGTTGTCAAACAGTACAGAGAGAGGTCGGGAAAACCCCAACAAAAGCTAAATAAGCGTTTGAGAATGCTCAAACATGAGAGTTATACATTTTTGTTTATGAATCAGGTTAAAAAAAACGAAACACATACATAAAAAAAAAAACGTCACACAGAGACTGGCTCCGCTCTGTGTTGCGCAACACGCACACGTCACATGACACATGAGCAGCGCCGCGGGATGAACCCAGTCGCCGTCTCAAGGTGACTCCTCCCCCTTTGAAGGCCCCGCGGCTCGCCATGGACCACGGCGCTCTCCGTATGTGCCAGTGTAAACCATCCGATAGGCAGCGGGCGACGCGGTTAGTGTGAAAATTTACATTTCACCCCGATTTAAGGAGGATGAGGAGGAGGAGGAGGAGGGCACCGCCGCTTTGAATTCCCAATGACGAAGATGATCAGAGAGAGAGAGAGAGAGAGAGAGAGAGAGAGAGAGAGAGAGGAGAGAGAGAGAGAGAGAGAGAGAGAGAGAGAGAGAGAGAGAGAGAGAGAGAGAGAGAGAGAGAGAGAGAGAGAGATTATTAAGAACACATTGTGGGATTGGAAGCTTCGACCTTTTTAATATCCTGTGGTCTGATTGGTTGCTCGTCTGATTGGTTGCTTTGTGGGTACGCAGCAGTATGAGTATCTCTTCCACTCGTTAGCGGTGTAACGTTGAACAAGCAGCCGCGTAGCCCCCCATTAGCCGGAGCAACAACGCACCGTGAAGTCACAAATGTCTTCGCTAAATGGTAACCATGTGAGTTATGAGAGAGAGAGAGAGACATAGAGAGAGGGAGAGAACGAGACAAACAGAGAGAGAGAGAGAGTGACATAGAGAGACAGGGAAAGAGAGGGAGAGAAAGAAAGAGAGAGAGAGAGAGAGAGAGAGAGAGAGAGAGGGAGGGGGGGGGGAAGAGAGAGAGAGAGAGAGAGAGAGAGAGAGGGGAGAGAGAGAGATAGAGAGAGAGAGAGAGAGAGAGAGAGAGAGAGAGAGAGAGAGAGGGGGGGGGGGGGGAAGAGAGAGACTGTAGTCAGCGGTGTATTGCAGTGGGGCTGCTCTCTAGGGCTTGATTAAACACAATCGGGAGGTGATTAAGAGGATGACTCACAGATTAGCCAGCAGGTGCCAACACACTCGTCCACGGCCGAAACCGGAGCCTCTTTCAGACAGGAAACAGGAAATACGGGGGAGAGAGAGTCAATGCATTGTTTATTATCCCCCCCCCCCCCCGAAAAACAAACCTTAACCCCATTCAAACGTCTGCCATTATAAACCCTTTATGTCTTCTGGTCTGGAGTGTTGATGGAAGTGTCGCTACACTGAAAGGTTAGCAGGGTTGGAATCCGGTCGGGCAGAAATTCAATTGAACTCATTATTCCCTTTGGATCTGGGTTCAGCCGACGCTCGGCTTTAGAGGCGCCTTCAGTCTGTCCTTTCAAATCCTCTTTTGATTGGCTAATGCTTTAAAAAAATATGGAGCTGGCACACGCACACGCACATCGCACACACACACACACACACCACACACACAGTCATAACCCAGAAGGCTGACACTCGTGTGTTGGCATTTCACAGTGTATAGCAGCGTCACACCGTCACACACATTCACCCTGCGTTGAGTGTCCATCCACCTCACCATGGAATGACCGTGTGTGTGTGTGTGTGGTGTGTGTGTGTGTGTGTGTGTGTGTGTGTGTGTGTGTGTGTGTGTGTGTGTGTGTGTGTGTGTGTGTGTGTGTGTGAGACCTGAGTTTTTCCCCCCGGCGTGTCTCAGCGTTCGTGCCGATAGTGAGCACTCCGCTGCCACCCCCCATGTTCTTGTCGGGGCTAGCTAACCTCCGGGAAGCTGTCACTTTATCTGTTCTTCTTCTTCTTCTTCTCCTTCACATTCACACTCACACCCACCCCCACCCGCTCCCCCCCCCCCCCCACCACCCGCCCGCCCGCCCCCCCTCCCCCACCCTCCCCCACGGGGGGACTTAGCGCCGGCCCAGATGGAAGAGCGTAGAGCTGGCGGTGTCGTGCTGTCACTGTCTGCGGAGGGGCTTGTTTGTCTCCCTTGTGGGATCTGACACGCTGGGGCAGCGGCTCCGTTACAATCGTGTACAATATGTTCACGTTTCCTAACGACTCCTTCCCTTTTTTTTTTTTTTTTTAATATTTATTCACGTATTGTTGAACGTTTTTTATTTTTCTCACCAAAGTCTGGAGAATACCAAAAGAAAAGCGAACGAATATTCAAGATTCACGATTCGAGAATTCGATTGGCCATTTGCCACAAGTACAATGGAATGCTCACTCCCCATTCCCTCCCGTAGTGTGAAATTCTAGAACACAATACTATAACAATACTATACACAGTCAAATAAAATTAAAATAAGAAGAAGAAGATAATAATAATAAGAAAAAGAAGAAGAAGATTTGTGTCATTTATTTTAGTTTTTGTAATATTTTTTGTTGTCTCTCTCTCTCTTTTCTTCGGAGCTGGCGATAACTTGTCACTGTACATTATATACTGTACCTTATACATGTGACGAGATAAACCACATCAGAATCAGATTCAAATTGAGCCCCATTGACGGCGAGGCCGTTTGCTGGCGGTCGGTGCTTGCCACATGTCGTTAGCTTGGTCTATATTTGGGAGTAAATGCTAGATCCTTTTGTTGTGCGACCGGTGAGCTGATGAATGTTCTGACCTTTTTCTTCTGGTTTGTATTGTGGTTCGATGCTGGATCATATTGCCCTCTCTCTCTCTCTCTCTCTCTCTCTCTCTCTCTCTCTCTCTTTCTCTCTCTCTCTCTCTCTCTCTCTCTCTCTCTCTCTCTCTCTCTCTCTCTCTCTCTCTCTCTCTCTCTCTCTCTCTCTCTCTCTCTCTCTCTCTCTCTCTCTCTCTCTCTCTCTCTCTCGCTCTCTCTCTCTCTCTCTCTCTCTCTCTCTCTTCACTGAAGGCAAAGGTTAACTTCCTGTTATCCCGCCTTAAAAGTCATTGCTCTGTTTGTTTTTGATAATAACAATATTTAAACTTCCAACACTTGGATTTGTCGGATTTGACTTGGATAGACAAGGTCACTGGATATACCATCAGTAACTAGAGGGCCCTCAGCAGAGCGCATTCCTCCTCCACACCAAAAAAGTCCCCTGGACCCTGATTCAGATCCGTGAGACAGACAGCCACAGCTGAGCCTCTTCAGTGCTAAATTGAATCTGGCCAATTAAATGTGAAGTACTTCAGTAAAAAGAAGCTTTTGAAGACCAGGTCTTATGTCCGGATCTACGACAAAATCGCATCAACTGTTCCTTGGCCCATGAGTAATCACCAAGTTGTGCGGCAGTATAGCTCAGGAGGTAGAGCGGTCGCCTCTACAACCGGAAGGTTGCTGGTTCGATCCCCGGCATCCTCCTAGCAAAAACTGTGGAGGTGTCCTTGAGGAAGACCCCCTAACCCTAACTGCTCCCCGGGCGCTGTATAAATAGCTTCCCACTGCTCCTAATACCAATAAAGAGGATTCAATCCTCTCGATTTGTTGTTGTAATCCCGTAAATAACTTCTTGAGTTATCTTGCTAACAGACAAACAAGGGGCGGAAAAAGAACCTCCTCCCATTGTCGATGGCGGTGGGTAGTCCTACTGTATGTCACTCCGACTCAAGTTTGTCCACCATTTAAAACTAGAGCGTGACATATGATGACGCGTAGGAGGAGCACAAGGACCACACAAAAAGGTCATGTTGACCTGCTGACATAATCTACGCGGCCAGAGTGAGGCGTCATTCATCTGCACATATTGACATAGCGTGTGTGTGATACTGACTTTGCTGAGCATTGATATGTTTGATTTGTACAATTGCCTGGCTCCTCAGGGTGGAGGAGGAGGAGGAGGAGGAGGAGGAGGAGGAGGAGGAGGAGGAGGAGGAGGAGGGAAGTGGTGCAGGGAAGTGAATGAATAAAGCCAGGCTGGCGGAGGCTGATGGAAGAGATTGAAAAACAATAGAGACGCAAACGCAGACAGACGGGGGAAATGGACGTTTGTTGGCACAGCAGAGCCACACACGTTTATCGAGAATAACTTAAGGGTGGTGGCAGGGAGGAGGGAGGGGGGGGCGGAGAGAGAGAGAGAGAGAGAGAGAGAGAGAGAGAGAGAGAGAGAGAGAGAGAGAGAGAGAGAGAGAGAGAGAGAGCGAGCGCTATTTACCTTAGCTAAAATGTCAGCCCAAATATCCATCAGGACCCCTTGATGGAATCCATCCAGCAGCCAGCCAGCCTGCTATTGATGTGATTCTGCTCTCTGGGCAGCTTCTGACTCACACATGTCCACGTCTGGCTCGGGTTAATGCTGTCACTAGTATTGCTGTTGTGGCCACATCATTTACCTAATGTCAGAGTGCGAGAGACACACACACAGACATTTTCTTTCTTCATTTTTTGTTTTGTTTTGTTAAAGTTGTTATGGTTGCTACCTGGTTATTCTCTGGTCATTTATTTAAACTGCCATGGCAATTGAAATTTTTATTTTTCATTCATGATTTTTTATTTGCCAAGCACAATGGAATGCTTACTCTAAACTCAGGTTTAGAGAGACGCAGAGAGAGTGAGAGTGAGTCAGTGACAGAGAGAGAGAGAGAGGTTTAGAGAGACGCAGAGAGAGTGAGAGTGAGTCAGTGACAGAGAGAGAGAGAGAGAGAGAGAGAGAGGTTTAGAGAGACGCAGAGAGAGTGAGAGTGAGTCAGTGACAGAGAGAGAGAGAGAGAGGTTTAGAGAGACGCAGAGAGAGTGAGAGTGAGTCAGTGACAGAGAGAGAGAGAGAGAGAGAGAGAGAGAGAGAGAGAGGTTTAGAGAGACGCAGAGAGAGTGAGAGTGAGTCAGTGACAGAGAGAGAGAGAGAGAGAGAGGGGCAGAGAGCGAGAGAGAGATATAGCCGGCAGCAGGATAATATGACAGACAAGGGCAGAGGAACTTGATATAATATAATAAGATGGGATAAGAGTGCAAAGTGAAACTGAAATAGACCGACAAGAGTGGACATACAATTTGTTGCCGCGAGGAAAAAGAAATAAATGTAATACATGACACAGTAACAAAAACATATAGCCTACATCCTTTCTTCATAGAATTTTGTGTGTTTTTGTATGTTTGTTTGTGCGATGGCGTGTGTGTTTTTGTATGCGTGTGAATGCACGCGCGTGTGTGTGTGTGTGTGTGTGTGTGTGTGTGTGTGTGTGTGTGTGTGTGTGTGTGTGTGTGTGTGTGTGTGTGTGTGTATGTGTGTGTGTGTGTGTGTGTGTGTGCGTGTGCATGTGTGTGTCCTTGTGTGTGTGTTGTGCATACTGTCGAGTGATTGCATTGAGGCGTTGTGCGGTGATGTAACCCTAACCAAGTCCCAGGGGGGATACAGCGATTCTCCACACTTCAACACCTCTTCCGCCCTCCTCGCCTTGCAGCCGTTTTCCAACAATGACTGTGGACTAAAACAAACAACCCATTGGAGGTAAGGGGTGTGGTTAAACGTTCCCTAAACCCTTGAGTCACACTCGCTGGAGCAAGGGTGTCCAGCCAATCGAAAACCACCGTTCTGGAAAAGAGTGCATGAAGTAGCGCACTTCATGCATTTTACAGAGAATTTCCCCCTGTGGAGTGTTGTGTGGTTGTTCGATGGCTGGTTGAAGCAGCCTCACCTGACCCCGAGTCAGGCTTATTAGACTCCAGGGCTGCAAGGTGAGGCTGCACACCTGTGGTCCATTGGCCAATCAAGGCCCACAGGTTAAACCAGCCTTCCCCACACACACACACACACAGCACGTAGCACCTGCTCTGCCTTTGTAAACGTTACCAACCGTACAATAAACCGGTTCTACTCATCTGCCTGTGGTCGCAGTTATCCCAGGAACGGCGCTTCGTTGGCGTGTAGCCAACAGTTGCCGCTGCTACAGTTTTGGATGGAAGACGGCCACTCTAAATACATTTTTAAAAATACAATTTAAGCACCGTTAAAGGAAAGAAAATGTATTTAAACCCGTGGTTTGCCCTTCAAGGAGTGTTTCTGACTATACGTCTAATTCTTCAAACGCCTCCCCTGTCGTCCCCTTCTTCCACCCTCCTGGTTCTCTGGTTTGGGGGGTGGGACCTCTTTTGTTACATTTCTTCCCTCCGAGGCGAGCCAACCAAGCAGAAGGCGTACTGTTCTGGATGGCTGGAGAGAGTGAGTGTGTATGGAAACGCGTGTATGTGTGTTTGTTTGGAGATGCTTATTTGTGTGTTTGTGTGGGGGGGAGGGGGTGGGGGGGGCTGTCAGTGGTTACATGCAGCAGGCCAATGCCCTTTGACTGGATTTTCCTAGATGTGTCCTAGTTTACTTGGTGTGTGTGTGTGTGTGTGTGTGTGTGTGTGTGTGTGTGTGTGTGTGTGTGTGTGTGTGTGTGTGTATTTCCTTCCAGATGTACCAGGCTGTAGTTATTTTTGTATGTGGTTGTAGTTCAGTGTATGCAGATACTTGTTAGCTGCCAGGTTTGTGACTCTCTGTTTGTAATACACACATTCTCTTGTGTGGATCAAGTACAGAGTCACATGAGCTTAGCCTCAACACCCAAACTCCCCTGTGTGGAGTGTGTGTGGTTTGTGGCTGGTTTAAACAGCCTCACCTGACCTGAGTCAGACTGATTAGACTCTGTTTTAGGCAGCCTCACCTCAGTCAGACTGATTGGACTCTGGGGCTGCTGGGTAAGGCTACACACCAACCAGCCACCACCACCACACACTCCAGGAGGAGAAGCGCCAGCATGGACCATCTGCTCTATTCATTCAACTACAAAACTGCAATAAACCGGTTTCCTCATCACCCTGTTTCCTTGTCTTGGGGAGGAGCCCTCAAGAAGCCATTTGAATGGCTTGTGGCAGCGTTGACAGCTAGATGTACGTTTTATCTAAAGTGGGAGAGCAACATTTTAGCCCCCCTCCCTCCTCCTCTCTGTGGAATGGATGTCCACACTGCTGCTTCATATTTGCTCATTTGTCTCGCTCGGATGCCCTCGGGCTGCAGCCACAGCCGCTGTTGGTGCTCAAGGTAACCCCCCCCCCGCCCCCCCACACACACACACACACACTCACCCCCCACCACGCCACCATGTTCAACACGCGACCTTCTGAGGTGGTGGTCTGTCGTTCAGTACCCCCGCCCGGGTCCTTTATCTTCATTAGATCGTTCCATACCTCTCCTGCTTTTTCTCCGCCGCCCGATCTCTGCTACCTAACACGCCCCCCCCCATACACGCCTACATCACTTTAGCCTTCATAATGTGCTGTCACTGCTAAACAGCCTGCCACACACACACACACACACACACACACACACACACACACACACGCACACATACACACAATCCTCTCCAAGGAAAGCATTGCATCTGAACCACCGTAGCTTTTAACCTATTGAACTTCTCATGTACTGCTTCGACGTGTTTTCTCTGGCTGTAGGTGGATTACATTAGGCTGTTTTAGCACAGGGTATAACTGCTTTTATCCCGTTCTCATTTTCCAAGTAACTCAATATAAGTGCACTAATCCCCTACGAACAGTCAAAGCCCACTGTGTGTGAGCGTTCTTCCCCAGTGAAGCCTGAGACGGGGAAACGGGAAACGCTCTGTTGTTTCTCTGGTGCAACAGGTAGCTTCAGAATCAGAATCAAAAATGCCTTTATTGTCATTGTATAAGTCTGGAATTGTGTAGTAATCCTCAGCGAAAAAAGATACATTATTTTAAAAACTAAAACTTAACAAAACAATTTTAAATTGCCAAATATGAGTCAAATTGTACATATACATATTTCACTGGCCCTATGTACAGTAGTTTATACTGTATATACTGTATGTACTGTACCTGGCATAATGCCAAGAGATGGCTGGCCAGTGTCCGTTGCTGGGGGGGACCGGTCGGGGATGGGTACATGTGCCTCGAAGGGAGAGCAGCCCGCACCCTCAGGCTCAGCGCTGGAGGGCATCCAGGGAAGTCCCATATTCTCCCTGGCGCCACACAGCCTTTAATGATCGGGGTAATGCAAGGGCAGCTGTCTGATCTCCCTCCCCTGCCTTCACACACACACACACACGCACACACACACACACACACACACACACACACACACACACACACGTACACACGTACGCATACACACGTACACACATACGCATACACGTACACATGTACACACGTACGCATACACACGTACACACACACGTACACACACACACGTACACACGTACACACGTACACACACACACACACACGTACACATACGCATACACACGTACACACTCGCTCTCACTATGAGAAAGCCTAGTGGTGGCGCATTCATACAACACAACCTTTATACTACGTTTATCTCAACCTTCCCCAGGAAGAGGACATGAAGAAGGGGGAACAAGTAAAAGAGAACTAAAAAAGGGTGAGAGAGAGAGAGAGAGAGAGAGAGAGAGAGAGAGAGAGAGAGAGAGAGAGAGAGAGGAGAGAGAGAGAGAGAGAGAGAGAGAGAGCAATTAGTCACTTATTCAGTTTGGAGAGAGAGGGCTTGTGTGCATTTCCTCTATTCCTATTTAGAGGAACTAACACTCTATTTGAGCAGGGAATTGTGTAATTAACCTTTTTTGTCATGGTCTGTGTGTGTGTGTCTACACGTGTGTCTGTGTGTGTGTGTGTGTGTGTGTGTGTGTGTGTGTGTGTGTGTGTGTGTGTGTGTGTGTGTGTGTGTGTGTGTGTGTGTGTGCTGCCATCTGCATATTATATTCCTAACATTCAGTATGACAACACTGTACTCGTCAAACTCCACACTTTTAAAGTTCACTTCTACTCACGATTCTAAAGCTCCTTTGGACAGACTAAACGGAGCGAGGAGGCGAACGGGAACAC
>CM051004.1:8376120-8396120 GCA_027704905.1 Muraenolepis orangiensis | reverse complement strand
TTCAGTTTGGCCCCATGTTTTTCTGCAATGTCGAGAGTAATTTAGCACCATTTACCTTGACTTTTTTCTTCTTCTCTTATTAATTCGTTCCCCCTCTTCCCCCAGAAAGTTCCTCTCTTGATTTGTTTGACGTGTCAGCCTCACAGCCCATCCCGGTTCATTAAAGGCCTCCTCCCCAGCACTGCTTATTTAGTTAATGTCACATTGATTCATCCATAAGCACACACACACACACACACACACACACACACACACACACACACACACACACACACACACACACACACACACACACACACACACACACACACACATTGAGAGGCCTTCTTTATACACCAGTGACTACTCCACTAACAATGTCAGCTGTAAAACACACACATGCAAACGCACACACACACACACACACACACACACACACACACACACACACACACACACACACACACACACACACACCATGGTAGAGATAGCGAAGCAGTCCCATTCCGATCAATACAGCATCAGTGACCGGTGATTTGATTGGCTGGGTCCCCCCTAAGATGATTGATCGTTGTGAGGGGAGACTCGGGTGACTGCGTAGACCAGGACTGTGATTGGATATAGCTGGCTGACACTACGCTGAGCCTTTAAACATGTAGGCACATTTCCTATAGCTTACCAGTGGAACCTATGCATGTCCGATAGTGTTTGGTTGTCGTAAGGTACCGGTAGTGTAGTCGTGGAAACGAGATGGAAACATGGGAGCCAATCGCTGGCTCGAAGGGATTTGTGATTGGGAACACACGCAGGCATACGCGGCGTCACGCACATGGTGGTATACATACATGCATACAGTACTTAACACTACTTACTGTTAATGTACTTAAGTTTTCGGAGATTATACAGAGCTTATTTTGGAAATGTTGACCTGAGGAAACATTCCATGTGGTCTGTGTACTAAAAGAGCCTCACACACACGTTATATACTGTATGGGCACACACACACACCATCAAGTACACACACACACACACACACACACACACACACACACACACAGCCAACATAAACCTTCTTAAGTGCACACTTTAGTCCTACACTTCAAGTCGAACGGGTGAAGGCGCCACTTACCCTCACTCACTCACTCACTCACTCACTCACTCACTCACTCACTCACTCACTCACTCACTCACGTCATGCGCCCATTCACATGTGCCCCCTTCAGGATAGTCACAGCCGTCACATGATAGACAAGCAGGCTTTTAATTGGTTGGGAGGACTATCTCCACACCAAAGCCCAGTGCCCTCATTTTTCTCCCTTATCATATCTTATATCTTTGTTTCTCTCTGAGAAGTTCTGTCCAGTAGCCCCCCACCCCCTAATCTATCTCTGACCTCTCTCTCTCTCTATATATATATAGTACATAAGCAATATCTCTGTGCCCTTGTGTGTTGTAATGCCTGTTATCGTTGTCAGCACGGTGATTAATCCGAATTCTTGTTTCAAAACCGCATCACTTCCCTATCTCGGTCCCATGTAACCTTTTAGGCTATTCTCCCAGGTCCTCTTAGCGTCCAGCTTCCAGCCAGCAAGTCTGGCATTTGAAGGTCGTGTGTGTGTGTGTGTGTGTGTGTGTGTGTGTGTGTGTGTGTGTGGTGTGTGTGTGTGTGTGTGTGTGTGTGTGTGTGTGTGTGTGTGTGTGTGTGTGTGTGTGTGTGTGTGTGTGTGTGTGTGAGAGAGAGAGAGAGAGAGACTTTTATACTACCAGATACATTTTTTTTAAATGTAATCTGTAATAAATGTAAACAGCAATGTTTTTCCTTGTTTCTGCTACCCTTGTTGTATACGCGTAACCACGTCAGTAAATGTTGAAACATATGTTCAACTGTGTGTTTTTTGCACGTGCGTGTGTTTGTGTGCGTGCGAGTCTGCTTTCCACAAGCCACTTTGTGTTTCTAATCAAAAGCTATTGTCAGGCTCCTGGGTTCCAGCCTTGATACAAAGAAAAGCGGCCGGTAGATTAAAGGATACGGAGAGAGGGCAAAATATGGTTCCGCTCTTTCTCCCCAGCAAAGAAATAGGAATTGGAATATATGATATATAGCATGTTTTTAGTGTTGGGGCTCACAGGCCCCATAATACTGAATAAGACTTTGGCTGGAAGAATCTTGCAGTATCTAGGGCGTGCTTGCTGCTAACCAGCTTCAGATCGAATCAGTCTAAAGACTATTTTTGTTATTGCTTGGCTTGGATGAGGGCCGAGGCATAAGCTCACCGTTTCTCAATGTCTTATTCAGTTTTATATATATATAACTGGGTTATAGCTTTTAATGTAAATGCAATTTTTTTTTTAATGGTATACAAGTGTAAATTTAATGCATCGATGCCCCCACTTTATCTTCCATTCCTGCATCGCTCTCTTCTTCACTTGTCGTTCGTTTTCGACCCGAAGAAATAACATCGTTCCTAGTTCCGCAGACAACGCAATCCTGATTCTGATCATGGCTGAAGAAGTGAGAAGAGCCGTGGAATAGCGATGGTGTTGCCGGCTGCCAATCCACTTAAGATGGAGCCGATGTCAGTGTTTTATTATTGATTGGCTAGCTAGCTGCCCATTACCTCACCATCGTCCCACACCTCTTGCTCATGGTCTTCTTCAACACTGTCATTCCTGTTGCAGTTTTTTTAACTGCTGCTTTTAAGGGTGTGTGTGTGTGTGTGTGTGTGTGTGTCTGTCTGTCTGTCTGTCTGCATGAGTGAAGTAGGTAAAAAGACCTCATTCAAACCAATGCTTGTGCACCTACTTTGTGTGCATTTACATGTGCGCTCCTGTGAGAAGGGTCGGCATAGAAAGCACTCCTTGACGTCCAGCGCTGCCCGGTGCGCTGCAGTCGACCTCCGCTGCTTCTGTAATGGCCTCTCTCGGGGTGTAATTCACCTCGCAGGTGGACGCCGCAATTTCATCTCCTGCCTCCTCCATTATGTCCTCCTATTCCACCCCCCCCCCCCCCTCCCCCCCCGACACTCTTTCTTTGCTCCTGTCGCTTGTCACGATCCGGCTGGTGTTTTGTCCGCCGTGGCGCACCTTAATCTATTTGCTTAGCCGGATCCGAGACTTCATGATGCGAAAAAAACATCAACCAGGTCATGTTGTCAAACGAGCCTAACACCCCGGCACCTGCCCACCCGGAAGAATTGGAGTGTATCTAAACGAATGTGTCGTGCATTCAGAAGCCACTCAGAAGCACACTAGAGTCTTCTAGCGGGCTATTTACAGAACGTTTAGCACACAGAGCAAACCATCCATATTTCACAGGAGGGGGAGAGTTTTATGAGACTTGAGTCTCTTTTAATGATGGACATCCAGACCCCAACGCCGCTGTGAAGGGCCGCTGTGAAGGGCCGAGCGCCAGACAGGAACACAGGCAGTTTTTTAGCAACAAAAAAAAAAGGGGTTTTATTACATCCAAAAAATATATACACACAAGTACTGAAAAATTTATAGTAAAAAGGAAACATAGGTCTAAATAAAAATTTAATTCAAACGTGACCTCACCAATGAGAGGAGACTATATTCTAAACCAAATAACATGATGACATGGGGTGAACCAAATGACACCTGGGGGGAGGGGGGGAGGAACAAAATCAACATGCAACCATTAAAGGCGCCACCATTAGAACAAGTCTTTCCATTCCACCTGAGATGCCACATGAGATGGTCTGACCCAATCAACCAAATTAAGCGGCCACACCTGTAGTCAACCCCTAGCTGCTGTGTGACTCTGGCCTCAGCAGAGTTTGGGTTTTCAAATAAAGATAAATGCATGTTATATGAAACCAAAGCTATGTGTTGTCCTTATCTGAACTAGACTGTGTATGGGCATTATTATGTATGTTCAAATGAATGCAAGTCAAACATGTGTGGCTGGAACCGCAGCCCTCACAGCCATCATATACAGTGGGTTGCGTTAGAAGCAAACCAGTGCGATAAACCTCTCCAGGTTAAGCACGGCCCAGGGAGTTGGTTTTGGCTCTTCTTGTAAAACAACGACATGTGCAGTTACCCACGCTGGCCACCGTGCCCCTCCATGGCGCTGCGAGCGCGCCTCTCCAGTTCCTCTTTGTGTGTGAGGCGGGGGGGAGAGAGCTTTTGTGCGCTGTATGCATTTCATAATTCAAAGCTCAAACTTGCTGCCTCAGTCCCACGTGACTCACCCATTCCATTATTCAGGGTACGCGTCACTGGAGCCTCCCAAACAACATGGGTTACGTACGTTTACTGTGGACGTAAACAGGGCAAAAATAATAATAATTAAATAATACAAATAAATAACATTGTGATGAACTCATCGACGGCCGCCGTCCGCGGCCGTGTGCCTACGGAGCCGCGGTGAGGTCGAACGGAAGGTTTCCCCGGGTGACCCTATAGGGATTGTGGTTTATGCTTGAGGTTGTTCTACTGCTCCTCATCCCCCCCCACCCCCCTTTTCCATCTCCCCCCTCCCCCCCCCCCCCCCCCTGTGCGCCTCCAGGTCCAGCTGACCGCACTAAACCACTCTGATCCTCGGTGTAATTGCAACACGTTTTTTTCCCTAGGCCCCAATTGTGGGCTATAACTAGGACTCAGAAAACACGGTAAATGAAATGAATGTTGGGTGTGGAGGGGGCTGTGTGGGCCCTGTGCCGTGCGGCCCTGTAGGGTGGGGAGTTGTTGAGGTATGGCGGTGCCCTGCCGAGACAATTGGCTGGCGTGGTTGACAATGGACAATGGCGGTTATCTGAGAGAGAACCTGGAGCCACTTATCTCACACCTGCTGCTTCGTGCAAGACCTGAGGCTCACCGCGGCATTTTGAGCAGATTCTACTTGTATTCTACTTTTTTTCCCCACACTACGTGTGTGTGTGTGTGTGCGTGTGTGTGTGTGTGTGTGTGTGTGTGTGTGTGTGTGTGTGTGTGTGTATGTATGTGTTAAAAACAGGGTTTAGTCCCACTATCCCATCCCATTGTTCATAACTTGTTGTATGAACAATGTATAACATTGTTCATTTAGTGATTGATTATGGTTTTTGTTTATTGCTTTATTTATATATATATATATATATATATATATATATATATATATATATATATATATATTGTTTGTTCACTGATTAATGTGTTACTTGAATAGCTTTTCTTATTTCCTGTCATTTAATACTATTAAAGTATTTCATTTTTCATTAAAAGGGGGCTGCCTATAAAGTAGAAAAGTCCACCTGGCAGACTTTTACTGGCGAATAAACAAACAAAAATAAACTGTGATCTGTTACTGTGATCATGTGATCAGAAAAGAAAGGCCCATCAGACAATATTGTCCTGGGCCAAAGCACCTGGATTGCAGAACATGAATAAAGGCCTTGTTGTCTTAGTCCAAACATGCATACCTCCTATGTGTTCAAGCCTGTGTGTTTGGTTTTGGTTTTTTGGTTTTAGCCCTCTTTGTACGGCACAAGTCAATATGATGGATGTTACAGTTGCTCTGCCTGTCGTGAGGCACTCAACATCTGAGAGAGAGAGAGAGAGAGAGAGAGAGAGAGAGAGAGAGAGAGAGAGAGAGAGAGAGAGAGAGAGAGAGAGAGAGAGAGAGAGAGAGAGAGAGAGAGAGAGAGAGAGAGGCATATATAGATAGAGACTAACAGAGAACAGAGAGAGAGAGAGAGAGAGAGAGAGAGAGAGAGAGAGAGAGAGAGAGAGAGAGAGAGAGAGAGAGAGAGAGAGAGAGAGAGAGAGAGAGAGAGAGAGAGAGAGAGAGAGAGAGAGAGAGAGAGAGAGAGAGGCATATATAGATAGAGACTAACAGAGAGAGAGAGACAGAGAGAGAGAGCTCCCACTTTACCCCACTTAGTCCTTGCTTAGGTATATGCACCCCCCCCCCCCCCCCCCCGGACACACTCAACATGTATTATACATCTGTTCTCTCTTTCTGTTCTATTTTCTTCTACATATAGATGGCTGTGTGTGTGTGTGTGTGTGTGTGTGTGTGTGTGTGTGTGTGTGTGTGTGTGTGTGTGTGTGTGTGTGTGTGTGTGTGTGTGTGTGTGTGTGTGTGTGTGTGTGTGTGTGTGTGTCCACGCTGTGTAAAGGTGAGGTCTCTCTCTCTCTATCTCTATCTCTCTCTGTATGCTGTTGGGAGGTTTGTAATTATGTCCCGTCTCACTTAAGAGGAAGAGGGGTTGTCTCTGGGGATTGACTCAATGCAGTCTGGGGCATTAGCAGCAGGAGAGCAATGCATATTGACACACATTGGGAATGGAAAATGGACTGTGAGCCATCAACACACTCTTACACACAACAGAAGAAAAAAAATAGAAATTATTAAGAAGCTAAATGAAAGAATAGAAACACATCTAAATTAGCCAAATATGAGTCATCAATATATATATATATATATATATATATATATATATATATATATATATATATATATATATACAGTATATATATGTATTTATTTATTCATGATGTCTCAGCCTCCACAGACCAAAAGACCTCCGGGGCTCCACTCACAGCGGCGAGATCGGCCCATAGCGTCATTACTGTGTGTTCCTTGTCATTAGCGTCAATGACATAATGAAGTACATTATGCAACAATTACCTCTTAATACAGTCC
Organism: Muraenolepis orangiensis; assembly: GCA_027704905.1. Taxonomy (NCBI): domain Eukaryota; kingdom Metazoa; phylum Chordata; class Actinopteri; order Gadiformes; family Muraenolepididae; genus Muraenolepis; species Muraenolepis orangiensis. Next base: position 8,389,492 of record CM051004.1, on the reverse strand, counting down.
GCACAGCCGCACTCGGCGGGTACGTGGGAATCCAATGAGCCCCGCTGACTGTTATTGGTATTCAGCATTGATTGTTTAAAAATAACTGATTTGACGAAATTCCAGACGACACGCTCTACGACGACAGACTGCTGTAAAGAGCGAACACTGTTCGAGACAACAGCTTTAGAGCCAATGATCAATAGTGGCGTGGGGATGGGTTACCAGGCAGTGTTGCTGGTTGTGTTGAATGTGCTAGCATGCGAAATTGATGGACACATCGTCCCGTTGGCTGTCTCTCGGCGCCCTCTGTCTCTGACTCTCCATCAGAGGGAACACACAGGGGTGTGTTTACACTGTGTGTGTGTGTGTGTGTGTGTGTGTGTGTGTGTGTGTGTGTGTGTGTGTGTGTGTGTGTGTGTGTGTGTGTGTGTGTGTGTGTGTGCACTGTTCTGTTTGCGTTCGTGATGCAATCGGGAACCATGGAAGTGTGTGCATGTCTGTGTGCTACGTAGGTTCATCTACGATGGACCACCACCCCACCACCCCACCTCCCCACCACCACCACCCTCCCCCCAACCCCCAACCCCTTTTAAAATTCTAGCCACGGAGACAGCTGGAGCCACCTCGGTCACCATGGTAACCTTAGGAGCCGGTATAGCAGTAGGTTGGAGCAAAGAGGTTCTAGGGGTGGGGTTGGATGCTCGATGAGCACCAATCACCCTTACCCTTTAATGCTGTCTGGTCATAAAACAAGAACGTTACTTAGTCCCCCAGTGCTTACCTTGCGATTGCACAACAGTGTTGTGATTTTACAATGGTGAAATGTGTGGGACCTTAGTTAAATGAGGTGTGAATGATGTGTCAAAACCCTCTACAGTCATTTTTGTTTAGTTTCAAACATCTCTGATTCCTTATTGATTAATTCAAACAATACAGTGACCATGATTCCCCATGGATTGAGTGGGATTAAAAAAATATATATATATATAAATATTATACACTGCGGGCTACAGGGCTTCAACTGAACTCCAAGACTTTAGCTCGGATCCATTCCTCTCCATCTGCTCAGGGACCCTTAAATTGTTGGACTGAATATATCCGATATTTACCACAAATATAAAATAGCCCCAGCTGTGTCACCAAGAAAACAAAAAACAGATATTTTCAACTGAGTTTACTTGAAGTTTGAATAAAATTGGCTGAAAATAAGAAATCTTGTAAAACATTTTTTTATTGTTCCTTTTGTTCATATATAATTGGATAAAAATACATATTCCCAATAGTGAGTAACATTTATTTATTTGCTGTGTATTTCCAAATCATTCACGTTCTTAAAAAATGTAATCCTGTTAAATAGAAACAGCAATGTGTCCACATTGTCTTCCTCGAGCGGAAAATGAGTAGACAAATTGGCTAATGCAACGTTACTGAGCTAATTGGATATTAATTGGCATTTTGCAAAGAAATGGCACTGCAAAGTCATCATATTACACACACACACACACACACACACACACACACACACACACACACACACACACACACACACACACACACACACACCCACGCACAACCTAAAATAGAATGTCCCCTTGTTCCTCTGGCTGTTGGAGGAAATTGAATTGGTTCTTGACATTGTGGCTCTGGTTTGTCCTATACAAACAAAGGTCCCTGGTTACCGTTTCCCAAGCAACAAGCTAGTTTACCCCGCAGAACAACAGTACACACACACACAAGTGTGGCCCATAGCTTAGGGCGCATGGAAAAAACGAATTTGATCGCATTATTTTACGTACCTACACTAACAAATCCGAAACTCATAAGGTTCTGGAATAGTGTCTTTCTGTTGATTGGACATTATATGCTCTGGGCATGTGGTACCAGTTCTCCAGGGCTGTTGTTCCAACTGTTGTTCTCTGATGATGTAGCACCAGTTCTCTATAGGGCTGTTGTTCCAACTGTTGTTCTCTGGTCATGTAGCACCAGTTCTCTATAGGGCTGTTGTTCCAACTGTTGTTCTCTGGTCATGTAGCACCAGTTCTCTATAGGGCTGTTGTTCCAACTGTTGTTCTCTGGTCATGTAGCACCAGTTCTCTATAGGGCTGTTGTTCCACTGTTGTTCTCTGGTCATGTAGCACCAGTTCTCTAGGGCTGTTGTTCCAACTGTTGTTCTCTGGTCATGTAGCACCCTTTCTATTTTTTGGGAGCCTTTCTACTGCATAGACAGCCCAGTTTTATGAAAAGCCCTACTTTCCAAAATACTTATATTATCATGTAATTCCACATTTCTGACTGTTACTACATTACCACCAGTCAGTCAGTCAGCCAGTCAGTCTGTCTGCATGTATGTTATTTTTACATACTAAATACTTTAAGCCACTGGAAAGGCAAAAGGTGGCACTGAATGCAAGAGAAGAATGAGAACATGCAAGAGATGCGCTGATGTCTCTTTTCCGTTGACCTGTCAGTCCCAGCGTCCCAGCGTCCAACCTGTGGTCTTTGCTGTGGATCTTCCCAGTGGTTCCGCTAGGCCGGCGTGGCTGAAGCAGCCCCAGCTGTCGCTTCATGCCGGAGATGCGTTTGCTGCCAGGAGCGGCCATCTGCCCTGGTCCTCACCAGCTCCCGCTTCTCACCAGTGTGGGCAGGAGATGACGAGCAGAAGAAAAAAGGGGGAAAACAAGTGTGTGTGCATATATACACACACACACACACACACACACACAAATGTATATGTATATGCCGGCATACAAGCACACCCCACGTACTCACACACACACACACACACACACACACACACACACACACACACACACACACACATTTGTATGTATATAATATACACACACACCCCATTAGACATGCAAACCAAAGAAAAGGCCGGTAATTGCTGGGAGTGCGCATGTGGATGCATTATCCTTTACACATTAGGTGTGGAGAACATTCATTACCGACCCATGTCACACCCCCCCCCCCCCCCCCCCCCGTGCACGTCATCACCTGCGCAGATGGAGCTGGTGACCATGGCGGTCATGTGATTATATATTATGCCGGTTACTGTATAGCGGTGCCAGTGGCGCCACATTTGTTTATTTAGGAACAGGAACTGGTCGGGGGAATCGAACCCTTGTTCCATCACCACCATGTGATGCCGGCGGGGAGAAGAAGCCGTTTTTGAATGAATGTGATGTACGCAGTGCTGAGGAAGAGGAAAAACACAGGTTTTCCCCGGTGTCCTTTGAAGGCATTTCCGTGGAGGTCTCAGCCAGGAAGGCGTCCTCCGCCAATAAGGGAGAAAGTTATCCACGCTCAGCCGCCCAGGAAACGGCAGAGAGGAGCTTTTAATTACCGACCTGCTGCTGGTGTCCATGTATCACCTCAACGAGTCCTGGGAGAGCTCTATGTCATCCGCCTCTCTTTCACTCTAGGTCACTCTCTCTCTCTCTCTCTCTCTCTCTCTCTCTCTCTCTCTCTCTCTCTCTCTCTCTCTCTCTCTCTCTCTCTCTCTCTCTCTCTGGCTGTCTCAGCTCTCTGTATCTCTCTCTGACTGTCTGTCTGTGCCTGTCTGTCTCGCTGTATCTCTCTTTATCTGTCTGTCTCTCTGTATCTCTCCGTCTGCCTGTCTCTCTGTGTCTTTCTGGCTCTGTCTCTCTTGTATCTGTCCGTCATGCATCGAGTGTTGATTGTTCCATGAAAGCCTTATCTGTTTTGGCTCATTCTTGCGGCACGGTGTCAACTCAACACTCGTCTGTCCATTAAAATAGCTGTAGGAGTGCGATGTGTTTTCCTGCATTCCAACACCAATGCTGAGCAGGTGGCTTCAGAGGCCCTGGGGGCCAGTGGGGCGTTACTCTGAGCATGACCATATGGAGAGCTCTGGATGTGGATCCCTCCTGGATGCATGGAAGAGTACAACCACATGATCTTCGTGAGGACCTCGTAGAAGATCATCGAGGAGATCTTTAGGACCAGGTGTCAGAGTGAGGCCATCACTAAGGCGGCTATCACTTTTTGCACCCTACGCCATATGTATCATCCATTAGACCCTTTATTGTTGTGTATAGGATTGTTAAAGTATCGTGTTATAGTATAGTGTTGTTTATAATATATAGCTATATAGTAGATGGTATATAGTGTTTATAGTATAGTAGATTAGTATAATCTTGAATATTCAATATACTATTGAGAAGATCATCATGAAATGTGGGCGATTGTTTTCGTTGAAATCCATACAGCCAAAAAACTAACTCCATGCTTTAATCAGAGAGGCTACGCTGCACTTCTGAAATGACCCCGGCCCCCCCCCCCCTGATGCTGAGCCCACATAAGCCAGCACCCCTCCTGCATTAGCCGGAGTGCATACTGTGTCAGATGCGTGCATACGTTCAAGGTCAACGGCATTTATTTGTAGAGCACACTTAAAATGCAGCTGCTTGCCAAGGGCGCCGAACAAACAATATAACAATACCACAGGACACACAAACAGAGTACGTCACTGAAGGTGCAACATCTCGAACGTGGCCAACTGTCGAATTAGTCCTTCACATGCCAAAAACTAGTAAGAGGCAGGCATGTTGAAGAAAGAAAGTTGTGGTTTCCGCCCCCCCCCCCGTTGTAAGAAACACGGAAGTGTCACGAACTTGACAACACAAGGTATTAGGACTCAAATACACAAAAAAAGGATTGACGCTCTTGATGGAGGTGAACAAGGTGCAAATCAAAAAGGGGTCAACAAAATTCCCTCCGTATGGAGGATCAAAACTAACTATCAGAAAAAGGCCGCAACTAAGGTTGTCAGAAAGTATCAACGGAAAATCACTCCCAGAATGAGGAACAAAACGTACTCGAACAATGACTGGGGAGCATGAATCAGGCTTGAAACAAGAGGGAAAAACCACTGGTACACGGGCTACTGACATCAAGACAGGACAAGACGAACTGGCACCAGACAAGGGGGGGAAACTGGAGAATTTGAACATGAGGTAACTGGGAACAGGTGGAAACAATCAGGGGGCGGGGCTAACACTGACGAGGGCAGGCAGGCACACACACACACACACACACACAAGGACAGGGAGTCAAGGGACCTCCTGGAATGAGACACAGAAGGTGCGTACCAAAATACAACAGGAAGTGGGAGACAAGACAAAAATGACTTAAAACTGACTAGACTAACATTTTTGACGAGACACAATGACACAATGGAAATGCACAGTTTCTTGCTGGGAGCTGGGATGCTTGACAAGAGATTCAGCTATTGGTGTGTTTGCGGTTCCATGTATTTAATTGGTCTAACCGGTACCTTCAACATGATTGACAGGAGGTTAGAACACACCCCCTCTGGGCAGCACTACTTCTTCATCCTCTCATATTGGACTGCTGGACGCTACAATGAAAATCGCCTACAGTGGTGGACAAAGTACACAACTCCATTACTTGTGTCAAAGTATAGATGCTCCTGGTCAAATATTACTCCAATACAAGTGAAATTTGAGTACTTGCTTTTAAAAATACTGATTATACTTCTATACATAAATTGAATGTCAACAAATGTTTGTATTGTTGCCACAATGCATTGACAGAACCTAATGACCTCTCAAATAACCTTAAGTTATTAATCTTTCTTCATATACAAAATCTCAGACAGGGACTTCAGAACTGGCCATGAAGGAACACAACTTACTCCTGTGGCATATAAAATAAAAATAAAAAATGCAATTTATAAAATGCAAAAATCAGCACAGAAAAGAGCAATATATATATATAAATCAATGTAATAAAATATACATTGTTATATGTTATACGCCCTTGTTCAGCAGCCTGATGGCCTGACTGTGGAAGCTATCTCTAAGCCTATTTGTACGACACTTGATACTGCGGTATCGCCTGCCTGACGGTAATAGTGAGTAAAGTTCGTGGCTGGGGTGGGCAATGTCTTTTATAATTCTTTTGGCCTTGGCCACGCACCGCTGGTTGTAAATGTCCAGGAGGGAGGGGAGCTCACCTCCAACGATATACTGGGCCGTCCGCACCACCCTTTGAAGCGCTCTGCGCTCGAGTGCCGTGCAGTTCCCGTACCAGGCGGTGATACACCCTGTCAGAACACTCTCGATGGTGCCGTTGTAGAATGTTCTCAGGATGCGGGGGCCCATGCTGAATTTCTTCAGACGCCTGAGAAAATACAGGCGTTGTTGGGCCTTTTTCACCACGTGTGTGGTGTGCGTGGACCATGTGAGGTCCTCGGAGATGTGCACGCCGAGGAACTTGAAGCTGCTGACCCTCTCTACTGCAACGCCGTCGATGGAGATAGGGCTGTGCTCTCCCCTCTGCCTCCTGAAGTCCACGATCAGCTCCTACTTGCAGAGAGAGAGAGCTGGCTGTTATCTTAAGTATTACATCTCTGCGTCACAGTGCATTGGACATCTCGGACATAACGTCAAACACTTGTTCTTCGTATGCTGTGTAGAAATGGTACTTCCATCTCTGAATGTTTTAAACCTGTAACAGAAAGCACACATGATATCGAGCCGAAACCGAACAAGCAGAAGGAACGCCATGAGGAACACGCCACACGGTGTGACGGGCAGCGACAGAAGGGCCCGTACAGTAATGTGTCACTGGTGTGTAGATGCTGGTGTGTCCTCATCACCCGAGTGTGTGTGAAGGGTACTTGTCATAGAGAGCCAGAGAATCCTGCCACATTGCCGCGTACATTAAGCAGGTGTTGCAGGAATCCCAGGAGGTTCAAGCTACACGTGATTTTATTCCGTATCCGGGTAAGAAACAACTCTGTATCGCTTGCAAAGAAAAAAAGGTCTGAAGACCCGTGTCGCCTTAATATTCGGCAAGAAGACTGTGTGTGTGTGTGTGTGTGTGTGTGTGTGTGCGTGTGTGTGCGTGTGCGTGTGTGTGGGCGGTGCTGGGCTCCCTGCCTGTCTTTGCCGTTTGATAATTCATCAGTGCCCCATCAGTTTGGCCGGAGAAGAAAAACGTGCAAGACCGCATGGACGCCCCCCTCCCTGCTCTCCTCGTCTGTCTCTCACAGGGCAGGGGATGGCTGAAGCTGAGTCAGACAAGCTGGGAGAACATGGTGTTCTCTCTGTTGCCTGTCCGTCTGTCCGTCTGTCCGTTCGTCTGTCTGTCTGTCTGTTGGTCGGTCTGTCTGTCTTGTTTTTCGTTCTTTTTGTCTGTTGTTGCCATATTCCGACATTGTCTTTGGCAGAGCAGAGCAAAGGACGGACGGATGGATGGATGTACTTCTACATATATTTCCCCTTAGCCTGCCTCTCTCTCTTTCTCTCTCTCTCTTCTCTTCTCTTCTCTTCTCTTCTCTTCTCTTCTCTTCTCTTCTCTTCTCTTCTCTTCTCTTCTCTTCTCTTCTCATCTCCAATTCATCCCACCCTACCCTAATCCCCAATCTCGTGTACAGCTTTGATGCAGCAGCTGTTTTGTCAGCGGGTGTAGTCTCTTAGCGAGCCTATTGGCGGGGGTTGTTGGGTGCACGGATCTCTTATGGGAGGGACCCCTTGGCCACCACACCACCACTACCTCCAGCAGTTGACCTCTCAGAGACCCTCATAGGATATGCTGTAGGCCAAGAGAGCAGTGTAGAGGAATCTCCACGCTGCTCAAGGAAGTACGAGAAGTACAGGATGAACAGGAAGGAGCCAAAACAGATCAGGTTTTCACTGAACAATTAACACTATGAATGAGAGAGAGAGAGAGAGAGAGAGAGAGAGAGAGAGAGAGAGAGAGAGAGAGAGAGAGAGAGAGAGAGAGAGAGAGAGAGAGAGAGAGAGAGAGAGAGAGAGAGAGAGAGAGAGAGAGAGAGAGACATGACTCTGTGAGTCAAGGAAATAGTTAAGTTGTGTTAACTTCTTTCTTTTCCTTGACGTCCACGCCGCCCGGCCTGTTTTTCCTTCTTCTTTCTCGTCTCCTATATCTATTCTATTGTCTATTGTTGCCAAACCATTTTGAGTGGCGTCGGCGAGAATAAAGGACAGCACTTTGCCGAAATGTCGTTGTCAACAACGACATTTCATCACGGCTGCATTGCGGTTGCCATGGGCCACTCGCTTGGAGGAGCTGGGGGCCCCATCGCCGAGTAATACACACACAGGATGTGTGTGAGTGTGGCGTGTGCGCTTAAAAAGTGTGTCTGTGGATTGATGCGGGTGACAGGGGAGGAGGGAGGCGCTTTGACAGGGGAGACAGGATAACTGAGGACACGGACCAGGAAGAGTCAAGATGGAGGCGGAGGCCCCCCCCCTCCCGAGAGTGACCTGGAGTCACCTCTGTTGTGTGTGTTTGTGAGGGCGTGCGTATGTGTACATCAATCTGTGTGTGTGTGTGTGTGTGTGTGTGTATCAGTCTGTTTGTGCGTGCCCAGTAGAGTACACCTGAAGAGGGGTTGAGCTAACAGGTCTGTGGGATAGAGTTACGCATGGGGGGGGGGGGGGGGGGGGGGGTGGGGGATGGGGGGTAGGGAAACCAAAGCCGAGGGATACACACACACACAAACACACATACACAAACACACACACACATACACACACACACACACACACACACACACACACACACACACACACACACACACACACCGGAGCAGTGCACAGAACACACGTAGGCCGCACTCAAGTGGTATTACCACTGGTGTCGCTGGCCCTTTGCCTATCATGAAAAATGATTGGTCAACACCTCGTGGGGGGGGGGGGGAGGGGGGTGGGGGGGGTGGATGGGGGCGGCACCTGTTGAATGTATCCTTCCAGATCAGGTGACCGCTGGCCCGGGGTGCAGTGGACTGATCTAACAAACAGCCCTCCTCTCTGCTCTGGCCCTGAAGAGGGCCTGCAGAGGCGATGGCTGCATTTGGCTGGTTGGTTTCACTCTTGCACACACTTGCTTTTATTCTCTTACTGTGTGTTGTTTTTCCTTAGCGTTTAGGTGTGCTCTGTACTGCGTCTCTTGCTGTGGTTCAGACGTTGCCTCGTTCCTCTCCCATTCCGCTCCCCTTAATTCCTGGCAGTAATTAAACGGTAGCAAATCCCTCTTTGCCTGTTGCCTTGTGCCATTATTTGAGCCATTTTATCGACACGACATTAGAAATGAACCCGTTCAATTACCTCTTTGCAGCAGATCCCCTCACATGTGATTCAAGGAGTGACATCATGTCCTTGTGATGAGACCTTAAGTGTTAACATTTACACATCCAGGGCCTCTCCATCCATCACCGTTTACTGTCTAGTGGCGGAGGCCTAGGGGCAGGATGGGGAGAGTGTGTGAAGTAGATTGCAAACACTTTGTTTGTTTTCTTTGTCTGCCATTGAATAATAGCAAAGTGGGAATGGTATGGATTGCGTTGGATGTGTATATGGATGCATGTTTTTCATTTTTTTTATCCCCAAAGACAAGCCTTCTGTCTTGAGTGTGGTCCCAATCAATAAACCCACAAAAAAAATTCTGTTTTGTTACATTACAACAGTACATTACATCTATCTTATCAGTCACTTTGCTGTTCTTTTTGTGTTCATTTTTATTGTATATATTATTTTTATGGTATTGTTTTGGAGATTCATACTGCGGTAGGGAATGGGGAGCAAGCGTTCCAATGTACCTGTGGCAAATGGCCAATACATATCTTGTATTACAGTCATTTAGCAGACCCTTTTGTCCAAAGCGACTTACAAAAGTGCGTTCAACAAAGGTAGATAAGAGAACAACCCCCCCCCCCCCCCCCCAAACATTTACATTCCTTACAAGTCTCAGTCTGCTTGGCGCCAAGGTGATGCCCAATAGTGAAAATCAACCGAATCAGGCCAGCGGAACGGTGACCACGTCTTAACGTTATAGTGATAAGAGCCAAAAAAAAACGAAATCCGACGTCGGGGAGAAGTGTTCCTCATTAGCCTCGATGCGCCACAAGGTTCCACGTCACTGGGAAAACAAGAAGCAGACAAAACGGAACCAGGCCAGGAGAACGAGTGACGTAGAACGAGAACAGACACGAGAACAGTTTGACTACGCGTCACAACCCCCCCGCTGTCCTAGTTTGCTCGTCTTCTGGCCAAAATACATGATTATACAGACATTGCTGTGAGAGATGGAGAGGAGAGGAAGGGTGAGGAGGAGACGCAGACTCCCCCGCTTGGCTGCAGTTGTTTGCCTGAGAGGAGATAAAACTAGGGTACCAGATTCCTGTGTTTTTTTGTTTTTTTGGGGGGGGGGCTGCTAAAAATAACTTTTCAGCAGGAGGCAGACGAGACATTTACAACACTGGGTGAAACGTCTGGGCCTGTGACAAACAGGCACACACAAGTAACACACACACACACACACACACACACAAACACACACACACGCTATCGTGCATATAATGCATATGAACGTGCTGGGGCGCAGACGGAATCAAATGTGAGAGGAAGAGAAAGAATAGGCAGCTGTTGTGTGAAATCTCCCGGCCATATCGGAGCTGCCTGTCTGTTGTTGTTTAGTACATGCGTCACACATGGTCTCTCTCTCTCTCTCTCTCTCTCTCTCTCTCTCTCTCTCTCTCTCTCTCTCTCTCTCTCTCTCTCTCTCTCTCTCTCTCTCTCTCTCTCTCTCTCTCTCTCTCTCTCTCTCTCTCTCTCTTACTATTCCTCTATCTCTCTATCAGTCGCACAGACAGCCACAGGCACACTTGCACACACACACACACACACACACACACTTGCACACACACACACACACACACACACACACACACACACACACACACACACACACACACACACACACACACACACACACACACACACACACACACAGAAGCCTGCCGTGCGTGTGTGTGTGCCTGTGTATGTGTGTGTGTGTATGTATGCATGTGTGTGTGTGTGTATGTATGCGTGATTAGGACAGGGTTGTTCTATTATATGTACACCGCCCACAAATGCACAGACACACACTTTGACGAAAACGAGGGCTGAAAAAAGCGCACTCATTGGTGAGAGTAGAATAGTGGGTATTACTTCAGTTATTCTGATATGGATTCCGGCTTGAAGCAGCAGCAGATGACTTTGAATCAATCTCTGGTTATAGGCCACACCAACAGACACACACACACACACACACACACACACACACACACACCAACAGACACACACATCATCACAGACACACACACAAACCAACAGATACACACACACTAACAGACACACACACATAATCACAGACACACAAACCAACAGACACACACACATAATCACAGACACACAAACCAACAGACACACACACACACACACTAACAGGCACACACACATAATCACAGACACACGAACCAACAGACACACACACACACACACACACACACACACACTAACAAACACACACACATAATCACAGACACACAAACCAACAGACACACACACATAATCACAGACACACAAACCAACAGACACACACACACACACTAACAGACACACACACATAATCACAGACACACAAACCAACAGACACACACACACACACACTAACAGACACACACATCAACACGGACACACAGACACACACAACCAACAGACACAAAAACAAACTAAAACACACACACACACGCGCGCGCACATGCCTAAAGTGACAAGGAGGCGTGCATTGGAAGTAAGAGAGCCTCATTATTTTGTTCCCAGTCTTGTGAACTGTGTACCAGTCTATTCTCAACAGCCCCATTTTACTTGCAGAGCTGCATCTTAAGCGTCCGTGAAACTCAAAGTCGAAAATCCTCACCGCGCTCCGACCGAATCACAGGTCAGATGATGCGACAGAGGGAGAGGGAGGGAGAGATAGGGGGAGAGAGAGAGAGATAGAAAGAGAGAGAGAGAACTGGTGGGCGTACTTGGGGTTTAGTCATGCTTGGTCGACCCGCTCCTCATGACATCCTCAGTTGTGCTCGTACTCGGGGATCTCTGTTCACTTTCTCCTTGTGCTCTCTTCTCTTCTCCTCCCCCGTCCAGCCGGCTCACCTTGGGGTGTTCTATCTCCTCATCGGCCCTCTCTTCCGGCCTGCTCCTGTTTCCTTTCTACTCCTGTTCCTCTTGGCCTCTCCTCTTGCTTACTCTTCTCCCCCTCTCCTCTTTCTCCTCCGTCTCTCTCCTCAGTCTTCACTCATCTCCTTTTCGAGTCTGCTCTTCTCTCCGCCCCCCTCTCCCTCTCTCCCCCCTCCACCTCCCCTCTCATCCTCCTCTCTTCAGCCAACCACCTCCTCTCCCATCTCCTCCTTTCTTGCTTTCATCCATCATCCATCATGCATCATCCACCGTATGTATATATCATCCATTAGATCCATCCATTGTTCTTTATATTGTGTATAGTATCGTTATAGTATCGTGTGTCGTTTATAGTATAGTATTGTATAGTATAGTATTGCATGGTATAGAATAGTGTAGTATAGTGTGGTTTTGTTGTGAGGGAGTAAGCATTCCATAGTGCTCGTTAGACATGGCAAATAAAGAATCTAAGAAGAATAAGAATCTTGAATCTTGACTCTGTTGCTTTTGGAATCAACCCGTCAATCGTTGTGATTCGATAACCCGATGACTCAAACCAAACACAGTGATCAGCTATGAGCCTGAGTCAGGGCTGTGGATGCCCCCCCCCCCCCTCTCTGGGCATAATAATTCCCCCATGATTGCCTGAGGTTATACCTGAGCGTCCCTTGGGGGTGGGGGGGGGGGGGGGGCAGGTTTTAACCTTACCGGGGCGCCATGCTTTAGTTTAGTCAGATATTAACGCTCCGTGTGCCCGCTGAGCATGACTCATTACGCCACCGTCGCAGGCGTCCAGCTGTGAGCCATTATCCTGTCAACGCGTCTGAAGGATATTCAAGTTGAATGGCATTTGTTTATGCACCACTCTTTGAGGCTTATTCGAGAGGACTAGTTGCCTGACTGTGTGTGTGTGTGTGTGCGTGTGTGCGTGTGTGCGCGTGTGTGTGTGTGTGTGTGTGTGTGTGTGTGTGTGTGTGTGTGGCACACACACACACGCACACGCGCAAACACTGTGTGTGTGCGTGTTAGCTGAACTTTAATTCACACTTCATTACCTCGTAGCCAAAATGCAGCAAAACGGCCTCAAGACTGAACTAAATCATATACTGTGTGTATATATATATATATATATGTATATGTATGTATGTATATATACGTGTGTATACATATATATATGTATACATATTCATATATATACATATATAAATACGTATACATATTCATATACATATGTATATATATATATATATACATACATATATACATACATATATACATATGTATATATACATACGTATATACACACACATACACACAGTATATGATTTAGTTCAGTCTTGAGGCCGTTTTGCCGCATTTTGGCTACCAGGTAA
>CM051004.1:8368620-8371120 GCA_027704905.1 Muraenolepis orangiensis | reverse complement strand
GTGTGTGTGTGTGTGCAGCGGTGACGTCTGTCCTGGATTCCCTCTGCAGTGCATACGTAGTACTGTACTGTACTGTAATATGGAGTGGCTCTAAATAATTGAGTTTTGCATTGGGAAGGAAGTCAAGCTGATCTCCTGTTGGCTTTGTGTCTTTTTACTGGGCGAGGAGCCATATTTAGCACGCACACACACACACACACACACACACACACACACACACAGTGACACTCATTATTTACATTATAGCTTGGCGTCTTTCTGTCCACACACATGTTCTGTGCTTGTTTTAATGGTGTTTACAATTTCTCTGGCGGGGTGGGGTGACCTCTTCAGTTGTACACAATGTGCCCACTAAACAAGCTATAGTATTTATCCTAGCATTAGGAGCCAGAGCAGGGCAGGCAGCTTCTGTCTGTCTTTGCCACGCTGTTAGCCACGCTGTTAGTCACGCTGTGGCCTGATCAGGTCCACTCACACAAGTAGGGCTGAACAGTTCAAATTGTTTCTGTAAATGTATAACACCGGGTGGCAGGCTAGCTCAGTCTCGGTCTGTTGGGAACCGGAAGGTCGCCGGTTCAAGTCCCACCGAAACACCTGGGCACTACCATGGTGGCCCTTGAGCAAGGCACCAGACCCCTACACTGCTCCCCCCCGGGCCCTGTATATACAATAGCTGACAACTGCTCCTAATACTAGGATGGGTTAAATGCAGAGAAACACATTTCACTGTGTGTGTGTACATGTATGTGATCAATAAAGAGGATTCAACCCTCCAGATTTTGCATGTAGGGCTGCAGAGATGCCCTGGCCAACACATGTTTGATTTCCCCCCAGATGTAATGTTTGTTTGGTTCAGACCCAGACGAGTGTCACATCATCATTTTTATATTTGTACATTTTCTGTAGAAATGCAAAAACATGCAAAAATGATCATTCCAACTCATCGTGCGTCTCATCACATTCACAATTATCTGTCAAAGTAATCACAATATTTGCAACACCTCGTTTCACTATTTAAAGGCACCCAACGGGATGGAGAGAGATAGAGAGCGACAGAGAGAGAGAGATAGAGAGGGACAGAGAGAGATAGAGAGGGACAGAGAGAGAGAGATAGAGAGGGACAGAGAGAGATAGAGAGGACAGAGAGAGAGAGATAGAGAGGGACAGAGAGAGATAGAGAGGACAGAGAGAGAGAGATAGAGAGGACAGAGAGAGAGAGATAGAGAGGGACAGAGAGAGATAGAGAGGGACAGAGAGAGATAGAGAGGGACAGAGAGAGAGATAGAGAGGGACAGAGAGAGATAGAGAGGGACAGAGAGAGATAGAGAGGGACAGAGAGATAGAGAGGACAGAGAGAGATAGAGAGGGACAGATAGAGATAGAGAGGGACAGAGAGAGAGATAGAGAGGGACAGAGAGAGAGAGAGATAGAGAGGGACAGAGAGAGATAGAGAGGGACAGATAGAGAGAGATAGAGAGGGACAGAGAGAGAGAGATAGAGAGGGACAGAGAGAGAGAGATAGAGAGGGACAGAGAGAGAGAGATAGAGAGGGACAGAGAGAGAGATAGAGAGGGACAGAGAGAGATAGAGAGGGACAGAGACAGAGAGATAGAAAGGGACAGAGAGAGATAGAGAGCGACAGAGAGAGAGAGATAGAGAGCGACAGAGAGAGAGAGATAGAGAGGGACAGAGAGAGATAGAGAGGGACAGAGAGAGATAGAGAGGGACAGAGAGAGAGAGATAGAGAGGGACAGAGAGAGATAGAGAGGGACAGATAGAGAGAGATAGAGAGGGACAGAGAGAGAGAGATAGAGAGGGACAGAGAGAGAGAGAAGGAGAGGGACAGATAGAGATAGAGAGGGACAGAGATAGTGAAAACAGAGAGAGTGAGATAGAGAGAGATAGAGTGAAAGTGAGATAGAGGGGACAGAGAGAGAGAAAGAGGGGACAGAGAGAAACAGAGAGAGAGATAGAGGGAGACAGAGAGACATAGAGGGAGACAGAGAGAGATAGAGGGAGACAGAGAGACATAGAGGGAGACAGAGAGAGATAGAGGGAGACAGAGAGACATAGAGGGAGACAGAGAGACATAGAGGGAGACAGAGAGAGATAGAGGGAGACAGAGAGACATAGGGGAGACAGAGAGACATAGAGGGAGACAGAGAGAGATAGAAAGAGACAGGGAGAGATTTCCTCTGAGTTCAGGAGCAGTTCAGAGGAAGTATGTTACAGCGCATGTTGGTCCAGTAGTTAACATACAATTCAATGGGGGGAAAGTAGAGTACAGTAGAGGAAACGGCTAATAAATATCAATGTGACCTTGTTCTTCTATTTGAATGTGTGAAAGTGTGACGTGCATGTGTGTGTGTGTGTGTGTGTGTTCCTTATCATTTTATTTGTATTATATACAGTGTGGAACGAGACCCTTTGAAATTGAAATTAGAAAAAGGGGAGAGAAACAGTCCAGACAGTCTCTCTCTCTCTCTCTCTCTCTCTCTGT
>CM051004.1:8338620-8356120 GCA_027704905.1 Muraenolepis orangiensis | reverse complement strand
GGGAATTCCACGTACAAAGGGATCCACCCCGTGACTTGCCTGTTAAACCGGGTCCTGTTAAGCAACCCCGTCACCTCTCTTACTCTCTCCTTTACTCTCTCTCTCCCTCATTATCCCTCCCATCTCTATCCCGGGGTTCTCCTCCTGGCCTCACCTTTGCTAGAGGGAGAGAGAGAGAGAGGGATGCGATCTTTCTCTGTTTGTGCGTGCTTGCTTGCGTGTGTTTGTGCACATGTGACGTCTCCACCGATTCCTTGGTTGACCAAAAGCGGAGTGGTCAGTCCATGGGTCAGTTACAGCGTGTCTTCAGTCAGAAGGAGTGTGTGTGTGTGTGTGTGTGTGTGTGTGTGTGTGTGTGCGAGCAGGCGGTGCTGCAGGTGATGATACGCTCAGAGACTTTGAGTCTGGATGGAAGCGTGACTCGGCCAGGTCAGGGCAACAGGATGACATCATGAAAAACATGAATCATAAAAATAGCATAACATGGCTTACGGTAGCCCAGCTCTTGTTATCGATGGTTAGGGAACAAGGCAAGTAGGATGTAGCTTCTCATGGTGAAATAGGAATTGCCTTAAATGACCATGATTGTGATATTTTATACAACCCTGAATGATTATGGGTTTTGTTTTCATGTTAGGATATCTTCCTGTAAGCATCCTTGAGCCTCGAATGGTCTCTTTGATGGTGACACACACACGTACAGGAACAGACACACACACACTCTCTCTCTCTCTCTCTCTCTCTCTCTCTCTCTCTCTCTCTCTCTCTCTCTCTCTCTCTCTCTCTCTCTCTCTCTTCTTCTCTCTTTATTTCACATGCACATGCACACGCATACACACACACACACAACCAGGCACATATATCCAGATGTGCGTCACAAAATCGGGTGACGCGTGACGCCCCAGTAATTCACGTTTGGACGTTGTGTCAAGTAAACATGTCATAACCGGCAGGATGCTTCGCGCTGGCCAAAATCCTGCGATGGAGGATTTGACCTCTGCTGGATTAGCGGTGCACTCTCATCCTCTCGCTCGTCTGAAAGCGCACCTCCTCCTCCTATCTCTGCCAGCGGAGCAGGAGGAGCAGGAGGAGGAGCAGGAGGAGGAGCAGGAGGAGCAGGAGGAGGAGTAGGAGGAGCATAGTGTGGGATACAGACCTATACGTTGTACCGTCACTCCCTGTTCTTGATACGTTAGTAGCTTGGGACAGAGTCACCGTTCCAACTCCAGGCTTGGTTTGTACTCAAGACTGTAGTCTTGCCAACCATCAGATGCTCTTTTTCTCTATCATATCATATATAACGTCTTTTGGCTGTCAGACGTTGGAGGGGGTACTAAATTCAGCATCTACTCAGGTCTGCTGTGTGCTAAGAAAGGCTGGTATGGAAAGCTGGTGTGTATATGAATATGTCAATTTTATATTGAAAAAGAAAAGAAAAGAAAAACAATTTTTAATACAATTGTATTATTCCAATGTCTTTGGAAGGTGTCAAACGACTCACACGCCATAATAATTATTTTATTGTTTTGTAGCACCTTTTAATGCATTCTTTGTAGCTCAAAGCTCTTCTTCTTTTTCTTCTTCCTCTTCCTCCTCTTCTTCCTCTTCCTGTTCTTCTTCTTCTTCTTTTCTTCTTCTTAACCTTTTATGTAAGTCCTTACAGTGTGGACCATTGTGGGTGGGTTGTATTGTGAAGTTTTGGAAGGGGGGGATCTGGAGAACGTTCCGGAGAAAAACATTAGCGACCGGCATCCAAGGCAAGTCACGAGGGAGTCATAAGACTCCTGGAACACAATGTTGTTGCCATAACCTTACGGGTGAGGTCTGGGTCAAGTGGCTTGGGTACGCCGTATGGATTTCTATTCTGTATTCAAAGAGGAAGGTTTTTTTGTTTTGTTGTTGTTTAAAAGCGAGTTTCCATAAGGTTGTGTTCACCTCGTTCCCGAGATGGATGGACAGCTCTTCCTTACTGGCAGGAAGGAAGAGCTGAATCATTGCCATTCTGAAGCATCTGGTCCCAACTGTATGTCCAGATCCTTATGCAACGCTGTTTGATTACGACTAGATTCACACCGCTGTGGACACACACACACACACACACAGCACACACGCAGCACACATCACACAGCACACACAGCACACATCACAGCACACATCACACACACAGCACACACACACACAGCACACATCACACACACAGCACACACACACAGCGCTACGCCATGTGGTACACAATTACCGGGATATAGACATATTAAAGCCGGGTCAGTTAGCTAATGAGCATTTCAGTGATGGTGATTCTTCCCCTCACCAGTGTATCTGACATCCAGACGTCACATCCTACAAGCACACACTTTGATGGTGGTCGAATTCAACTTTTAGGATTAGGCTGACTCGTGGGGTGTCACGAGTCTCTTCCTTCAAACGGTTGCTTTTATGCACCTTTTTTTGACGGTTGTGAGAGTCCGCCGTTGCCTCCAGGGTTGTGATGCTGACAGTCCGAGGTGAGGGGGCGCGACTGTCGTGTGTGAGACACACACACACACACACACACACACACACACACAAGAGACACACACACACATACACATACCAACACACACAACAAACAACAAGAGACACACACACACACACACACACACAAGAGACACATACACAGAAAGCAACACACACACACACACACACAAGAAACGCACACACACAGAAAAGGAGACACACACACACACACAAAAGGAGACACACTGTAACACACAAACACAAGACACACACACACACACACCACACAAAGAGAGACACACACACACATATTCTTGCCCAGGGGGGGGGGGGGGGGGGCCGAGGAATCGAACCAGCGGCTCTACTCCACCTCACAGACAACATGCTGCTGTCACGTCTGCTCCGGCTGCTGCCAGAGGTGTGCCAAGCGACACCTGTGTGACACGCCGTATCGTTATGGACTCAAATTGATAGCCTGATTTACCGTCTGTTCTATCGTATCCCGCTCTTCCTTTCCTCTCCCCCCCTCCTGTCTGTTTTGGTCTCATCTGCGAGGTTGTTTTCATAACAGCGCGATGCGCAGCCAAGTGTGTCAGCCTGCCCTCACTTGCCGTGTCGTGTCAAGCGAGATGTCGGTGTGTGTCGAAACGGCTGTGCTTTCGTTTTCTTTAATTGCCCACAATAAAAATAATCGGCAGTCTTTTTGGTGTTTTATAAAACATGCACTGGCAGTGCAGGTGGGGGCACTGTACCTCCCTTCGCCATGCCCAAAGGTTACTGGGTTTGATTCCCAATGTCAGTGACCTACGTGTAGGTCACCTTAAGCAAGATAACCCCTACCCTACTTTCTTTTAAGCTGCTGTATGTACGATTTAAGAGTGGTGAAGAGAGAAAGAGAGCAGAAGTGAGCATGATTTTGAAAATATACATACAACCATAAAAATTCCCCCGCACTCTTCGCTCCCTCCCTCCCTCCCTCCCTCCCTCCCTCCCTCCCTCCCTCCCTCCCTCCCTCCCTCCCTCCCTCTCTCCCTCCCTACACAATGGCTTACAATGGCTTCACCATTGAGAAGTGTTGACTTTCAAGCACCTCAGATTGACAAGAAAGATGTATCCCCCTGAACCAATCAGGGAAGAGACACCCTGATTGGTCAGGGAGGGGTCTAATGTCGAAGTTGTCTCATACAGAGGCAACGGGAAAGAGATTTTCTCACAGTGCATTTCACTCACTTATAGCTGACGGCATGGCTATGGCATTCCTAACACATGACGCTCAAATGATCACTCTTACATCTTACCTACAGCACCTTTCGAGGGCCCCTATTTTACCACCAGGTGTGAGTGTGATAAGCCATTTTTTTTTTGATTCTCATGTGACTATGATCACTAGATCATACATCTGGGCGGAGACACATTCCCACTGTGCGTTGTCACCACAACAATGTGTGCGATGTCACTACATCACACACAACACGTCAATGACAATTGTAGTCACGTAACAATTTGGTCAACGGCTTGTAATGGCTGATCACACTCACGCATGGTACAATAAGGGCCTAGTGATCACCTGTTTCCGCAATCATTGTACATTGCTCTGGATGACTGCGGCCTGCCGAATGACCGAATGACTGAGTTAAAAACCTAACACTCCACGTGTCTCTGTGTCCCCGGTGCAGCTTCGACGTGGAGAATGGCCCGTCGGTGGGCTGCAGTCCGCTGGACACCCAGGTGTCCCCGGGCTCCGGGCTGGTCCTCCACACCAACTTCCCGGGCCACAGCCAGCGGCGGGAGTCCTTCCTGTACCGCTCGGACAGCGACTACGACCTGTCGCCCAAGTCCATGTCCCGCAACTCCTCCATCGCCTCGGAAATGTAGGCACGCACACATGCGCATACATACGCACACACCAAGCACGCACACACACACACACACAAACACACACACACACACACACACACACACACACACGTCGTAAATGTGATGACTCTTTCTTTGGATTTTGCGTATTGGTTTGAGGGCCGGTGCCAGTGCCGACCGTGGCTCTGGTTCACACACAGTAGACGTCACCCTGGAACGTCTGAATATAATATGTGCTGTCCAACATCTCAACGTCTCCTCAGGGATCCATTATAAATCGAGTCCATCCTCAAGAGTCAGTCCTCTGAACAGTCTATTTTGGAAGAGCCTTCTCGGAAAAAACGTGTAAACGAATATAAACTTGTTTGGCATCTCAATTCAAACCCATAGTAGGCGTCCGGGACGGAAAATGTGTCCCTCTATGGCCACCGTTTTTTGGATTGGGTCAACAGCACACGACACGTATCAGTACCAGTAAAAGCTTTTAAAAATAGTTTTGTTTTTCTTGATTGGCGTTTGAATCGTCTTATGTGCAGTTTTCAAGTCCAACCGCCACTGACGGTGGGGTTTGGTATTTGGTACCCCGTCTGTGAACCTCTGACTAGCAACGCTTGTCAGACTTAAGTTAATAATAATGTCTGCTGAGTTGATTGTGTCCATCTTACAAGGTGGAAAAATGCTGACTATTCTTTCAGTAGAAAGCATACTTGCTCTCACCTCACCAGTGTTGGGCAAGTTACTGAACATTTGTAAAAGTATCAAAAGTAACTTAATTCCTTTACAGTTACTGCATATTAAAAGTAACTTGCCTTACTTTTAAGTATCTGCTTCAATTCTCTTATTAATGCAAACTATAACATAACTATACAATTTTACACACATACACACACACACACACACACAAAAACACACACACACACACACACAGAAATGGTCTGAGTAATTTCACATGGAGTGCTCTAAAAACAGAAAAGTAAACTCCTACATGTTCATTCTTCCCACGGGCGGTTCAAACCCAGTACCTCTCTTTTGTTCAGTGGGAATATGAAGCGGCACTACGAGATAAAACACATCTTTTGAGCAATCATACCCTCCTAAAATGAAATAAACGATCTAGGAGCCCAATATGATCGATTTGTATTTGGCGGTAGCTTTCGGCAGTGCTGCCGGAATTTCTGCTTCACACACATTGCACATCATGTACAGTATTTTGCGTCATCTGATCGGCTCTTCTGATGGGCGATCAATCTTAAGCCAGATTGATCGGTTTAGGGTGAATATCGGCCGATAAGGATCGATGGCCGATCACTCGGAGAATTCCTACATAATATTCCTACATCCCACATGTCTTTGGTCAGCGGAGAGCTGTCACTGGCGTCTTTTGCGTTTAGCTTTATAGCAGCGGTTGTTTTGCTAGGTGCGTCATAAGATTACAGTTACTATTCTCTGCCGTGGATACATTTATTTCTCATACCTGCACGTAGACTACAATTTACCACTATATTTTTGTCCTTTGTCCATCTCCACAGTGGAAAAATACTGTCAATATACTATTATGTGCACTGAGTCCGATTGATTCACGTCGTTCATGGCGCCGGCCGTAAAAGGTCGAATAGGTTGGGTGATGAAATTACGTTAGATCATAAACCGGAAATTAAAGAGTAACGAGACGATTTAAAATTCAATAATTGTAACGGCGTTATTCACTTTAAAAAAAAAGGAATTAAGTACTCTTGTCGTTACTGCCAAAATGAATGCGTTACAGTACAGTTGGAAGTTGCTTCCAACACTGCACCACACACACACACAAACAACACACTCACACACACAAACACACACACACACACACACACACCCGCTAATGATTAGCTCATTGAATGTTCAGACCTCAGCCATGTTGGCAGCGCTATCAAATAAACACACAAGTGCATAACCTTATCTACAGTATGTGTCTTTCTCTCTCTCTCTCTCTCTCTCTCTCTCTCTCTCTCTCTCTCTCTCTCTCTCTCTCTCTCTCTCTCTCTCTCTCTCTCTCTCTCTCTCTCTCTCTCTCTCTCTCTCAGCCCCCCCCCCTCCCTCTTTTTCTGTAGTTTAGGTTTTCAGTTATATTATTTGTCACAGTGATTCAAACACATTCTGCATGAGACTGCATGGAAGTTGCTTTCACTGCAGCATCACTGAGTGATTTTGATTAGTTTGATTGTGCCGATACTGACTGACCTCTCCATTGGTACGGGTTAGTGCCTCGGCTGTGTGCCCGTTGTACTACTTGCGGCTGTGCTACTTTCATTGTAGTAAACATGCTATACTGTTTGTTGTGCTTGTTCAAACAGACACGGCGATGACCTGATCGTCACGCCTTTTGCTCAGGTAAATACCTCCCGCCCTGTCAATACTTGTCCGCCCTGTAACACGGTACACACATGAATCCACTGAACTTATATTGTAACACACATGGATCTACTGAAGATCTATTGTAACACATGACTCTACCTCCCTGTCCGCTCTGTAACACAGTACACACATGGATCTACTGAAAATCCAGTGTAACACACATGGATCTACTAAACATCTATTGTCACACACATGGATCTACTGAACATATATTGTCACACACATGGATCTACTGAACATATATTGTAGACAGAGTAGACACACTATTTATAATAAACATTGTTTTAATGAATAGGAGGAGGAAAGAATATGATAATTGATGAAAACAGGTTTCTTCTTCTTCTTCTTCTTCGTCTTCTTCAACTGTATATGTTGTGGTCTTTCCACCCAGGTTCTGGCCAGCCTCCGAAGTGTACGGAACAACTTCACAGTGCTCACCAATGTACAATGTGCCTCCAGCAAGTAAGTGTTATATAAAAACATGTGTTTTTATATCGTACTGACAATGTGTGACACACGGGATAGTGAGGAAACTAGAGTTGTTTAGAGTTGACCAAAGCTAAGTCTACAGCAGCTCGAGATGCAGATGCTTCACTGGGTTGCTGACTGCCTTAAAGCAGTAAAAGCAGATTGAGAATATGTCAACAGTATGTCCCGTACCGATAGGGCCCATCGGTTTGTCATCATACAATTTGTCCCACAATTGGTTGCCTCTCTTTAAAGGAGCATTTTGCCCCCATCAGCTAAACTTTTTATTTCTGTGGGAAACCCATCAGATTTTTTAGTGTTCAACACAATGTTTATCAAAATGGTTCACTTAATAAAAGTCTCGAAGAAGGAGGGTGCAGCCAGCACAGTGTTTATGAAACCTTAATTAACAAATCATTAATGCCAGACAAACTGATTGGTCCAAGGGCCAAAGTTTTTGCCATGACACGTTGCAGTTCTACATCTTGGACACAGGGTGGCAGTGTCTGACTATATATTTGAGGTAACCGGACAATGCAGTATTTTCAGGGGTTTCACAGATGTTGAATAGAAAGTGTGCGAGCAAATACACACAAAACACACTGAACAATTTGAGTTTCACAAACATATTGCAGAGTAATTGCAGCAACCCACAGTGACTATAGAATAGCATGTATGATAGCATAGTGTTTGGCATGCATGCGTCATTTTGCGACATTACGTGTCACATTTCCAAATGTGTGTTACCATCAAATCTCACCTCTCCTCGTGTCGACGAACATCAGCGTTATGTTAAATTAGTCGATAGGAAATAGGTAGATAGGTAAAAAGAGAGTTAGCGCTGGGATCGCATGTCAGCGCTCATACCGTCGTATAGCAGCAGGGCAACCGGGCCCTGAGAGCCCCCTCAGGGGGAATAGGGTGACCTAACCGCTGGAGGGCAGGAAATATGGATGGACAACATCCTTCCTCCTGCACCACACTACTGTGTGTGTGTGTGTGTGTGTGTGTGTGTGTGTGTGGTTGTGTGTGTGTGTGCGTGTCTGTGTGTGTGCGAATTGTGTTGCTTGGCGATCCCCTTCTTCTTCCAAGAACTGTATTGAGCCCTGGTGCAATGCTCCTGTGGAATACTGATTCCCTCTGACCTAGATTCTGCCTTGACAGCCTTGAGACACACACAAGGGTGCGCACATGCACGCGCGTGCACATATACACAAATGCGCGCCACGCACATGCTCGCACAGACAACTGTCGCTAGATGGAACGGAGAACGTCAACAAAGTTCGAGCACAATCTGAGCATCCCTACAGCGTCAGAAACCCTCTCAAACTATACGAGCACCTGCTTTCTGCATGTACACCTCTCTCTCTCTCTCGCTCTCTCTCTCTCTCTCTCTCTCTCTCTCTCTCTCTCTCTCTCCCTTTCTCTCTCTCTCTCTCTCTCTCTCTCTCTCTCTCTCTCTCTCTCTCTCTCTCTCTCTCTCTCTCTCTCTTCTCTCTCTCTCTCTCTCTCTCTCTCTCTCTCTCTCTCTCTCTCTCTCTCTCTCTCTCTCTCTCTCTCTCTCTCTCTGTCTCTCTCTCGCTCTCTTGCTCCTCTGTCTCTCTCTATAAAAATGAAAAGGGTTTATTTCAATTTGAACAAATGATTCTGATAATATTTGGGTTCGTTTTTAGCCACGTATTAATCAGGGTTATATTTCTTCTGAATGGGGAAAATAACTTCTTGAATCTTTCATTTTTAATCTTCTGGGTTTACATATTCATGTAAATCACATTTTTTGTTTCTCATCAAGAAGCCAAAAAATAATAACAATCCTAAAAATGTGTGTGTGCGTGTGTGTGTGTGTGTGTGTGTGTGTGTGTGTGTGTGTGTGTGTGTGTGTGTGTGTGTGTGTGTGTGTGTGTGTGTGTGTGTGTGTTAGGAGATCTCCTGCCGCCACCACCCAGCCTCCCATCACCAGAGTCTGTTTGCCGGGTGAGTTTCGCCACACGTCACCCCTGCTCCTGTGGCACCGTCTCTCTCTCTCTCTCTCTCTCTCTCTCTCTCTCTCTCTCTCTCTCTCTCTCTCTCTCTCTCTCTCTCTCTCTCTCTCTCTCTCTCTCTCTCTCTCTCTCTCTCTCTCTCTCTCCGGCTGTGGGTGTCTTGTGTGCCGTGCGTCGCTAGCGCTGTTAGTGCTGAGCTGGCGGAGGCTGAGGTTTAGGAGGTTGCTATCGGAGTGGCCTCGTACTTCTGCATTTGAGGTGCAGACCGTTTATCATCAGCGTCATCGACCTTCCTCTAACACAATGGCGGCGCTAAGCACAATGCCGAGCTGGCATCCGTCCACACACACACACACACACACACACACACACACACACAACATGTATTAAATGTGCGCTCATGTCGGCTGATGCCGGTTTGTTTCAGTGCGTGTGTGTGTATTTCTAAAATCGGAATCTAAATCTGTAGGATTGAATCCTCTTTATAGGTCACATACATGTACACACACAGTGGAATGTGTTTCTCTGCATTTAGCCCATGCTAGTATAAGAAGCAGTGGGCAGCTATTGTGTATACAGCGCCTGGGAAGCAGTGTAGGGGTGTGGTGCCTTGCTCAAGGGCACCTTGGCAGTGCCCAGGTGTTTTGGGGACTTGAACCGGTGACCTTCCAGTTCCCAAGCCAAGTCCTAACAGACTGAGGCACTGCCACCCTGTTCTGTTTGTGTGTGTGTGTGTGTGTGTGTGTGTGTGTGTGTGTGTGTGTGTGTGTGTGTGTGTGTGTGTGTGTGTGTGTGTGTGTGTGTGTGTGTGTGTGTGTGTGTGTGTGTGTGCGTGTGTGTGTGCTAGTATGGGTCTCGGATGTACGGGACGGATGTAGGCTAATCCCATACTGGCGGGGTAAGAGGTGGTGATAGTGGAGGTCGGGTCATATTGTGGTCATATTTGTCACTCCAATCAAATTCAGGAGGAAATATACATGAGAAAGAAAACAGGACACTTGGCCATTGAAGGGAAAGTTTTCCGCTTTTCAATCGTATCTCTATAAGCCGTATTGGAGATATACAGCAGTGTCTCAAATGCGGGGAGATCTGGCTGCAGGCAACATGGAGGAAAGATAAACATTGTTAATTTGCATATGCGACCCACAATGAAATGATTAAATGTTCCACATTCAACTAAAAGCAAAGCAGAGAATTAGAAAACTGGTGTTGGCTCATGAAATGTATCACTGGATGAGACTATTAAGATGTGCCTAAATGTGCCGTCGTCATCAGCACCGTCAAACTTTAAACAGCTATGTTGGCCTAAGGTCTAAGTGTCAGTCGCTGGACGCTTATTAACCTTGTTCGAGGCGTCATATCAGGAAGGTGCCAGTTGTGTCAGCAGAGGGGGCAGAGTGCATGCCTGCACACCTGTGCTTCAGTTTGTGTGCAACTCACCGTATGCATTTTGTCCCAAAAGCGACGCGTTATGGGACGCTGGTTGGTTTCGATGCATGCCAGTGTGCGTAATGCCCCATGCAGGGCATGCGCAAGTGCGGGCAATGTTAAATATACACACTTATTTTCACAGTTTCAACAGGAAACCGCAAGCTACGTGTTCTTGTAATCGTGTGTGTGTGTGTGTCTGTGTGTGTGTGTGTGTGTCTGTGTGTGTGTTCCTGTGGCTGTGATTGACGTCAGTGTGCCTGCATGTGGCTTCTGTTGACTTCCTGTTCAAGCAGATGGACTTCGTTTTATCTTCCTGCTTTCTGACCGCATTCAGGAGGTGCTCTGTGTGTGTGTGTATGTGTGCGTGCTGCGTGTGCGTGCGTGCGTGCGTGCGTGCGTGCGTGCGTGCGTGCGTGCGTGCGTGCGTGTGTGCGTGTGCGTGCGCGCGTGTCTGTGTGAACGTGTGCGCCTGCTTAGCTGACACTATGACTCAATTCTGTGACGTGATTGTACTCTAAGGACGCGTTAGTCAAGGCCAAGCCTCGATCATAATATATCTGCTGGAATGAAGGGAATCTATCAACATATCAAACACATTTGGTGTTGGGTGCGGTGGCATTCTGGTGCGATGCCATGCTAATAAGGAGGTCCTTAGCATCACAAGGGAAGGGATGTAGCTTTTAGTGGCTATCTTTTTTTCCCTTTTAGCATTGTTGTCTACTTGTGTTGCATCAAAGCACGCTATGTAAATAACACTATATGTAACATCTGACCCAAGTATTATGTAACTTATATTACGTCTGACTTTTCTTCTATATTATTCACAGTGTTTGCTAAATCCTTATTATTAATAATAATAATAATAATAATTATTAATAATAATATTCTAACTTAACATGGTATATAAAAGCCTCACAAGAATGCAGTGTATATGTGTGACCTAAATAGGACCGGTGGACACAGGTAATCCTATAGCATTTAAATTGAACACCTTTCATAATGGGATCCCAGTGATCCTATTTGCCTATGCGTTACTCCTGTCTTCTTCACACACACACACACACACACACACACACACACACACACACACACACACACACACACACACACACACACAGACCACAGACACAGACACAGACATACACACACACACACACACACACACACACACGCTGTCAATGTCACTGTCATCCACCTTGGGAAAGATACCTTGCCTCTCTCTCTCTCTCTCTCTCTCTCTCTCTCTCTCTCTCTCTCTCTCTCTCTCTCTCTCTCTCTCTCTCTCTCTCTCTCTCTCTCTCTCTCTCTCTACCTAGTCTTTTTTCCCATGCATGCCAGTACATCTCATTTTAAGCAAGCTTTTATTGTCGGAGGAGGAGGAGAGGAGCACAGGAAACGGTTAAACAGGAAGTGATCATCATGCTCTTCCTGTTTTGCTGTCCTTAACTGTCGTAACTCAACGGAAGCCAGGAGGAACCATGCAGATGAGGTGTCTGTGTGTGTGTGTGTCAGTGTTGGTGTTGTTGTGTGTATGTTTGTGAGTGAAACAATATCAGCCCATAGAGATGAAAAATAGGATGCAGACAAACAAAGGACTATTGTCTTTGCCCCACGCTGTACAAACACGTTTATGCTGACACAATGATATAATACTGCACACGCTTCACACACACACACACACACACACACACACACACACACACACACACACACACACACACACACACACACACACACACACACACACACACACACACACACACACACACACAGCAACACAAACATGGTGATCAAACAAGTGAACTTGTTGACCCTTTTAAAATCCTTATCATATTATTATTATTATTATACTAGTACTATACAAGGCAATACATAGATAGAATAATCCATATATTACTTATACACACTACTTAGTGCAGTCATTTGAGTCCACATTTATGTAGATGGTAGGTTAAGGCCTGCTTTCTTACTGATCCCAATGGATTGCTGGCCTCAATCTGGGACATGTTATTGATAACCTCTTACTTCTGGCAAATCTTAAACATGTTTGTTTTTTCTATTGTCTTTAAATATTTGTATCAATCATGTGAGTGTGTGTGTGTGTGTGTGTGTGTGTGTGTGTGTGTGTGTGTATGTGTGTGTGTGTGTGTGTGTGTGTGTGTGTGTGTGTGTGTGTGTGTGTGTGTGTGTGTGTGTGTGTGTGCAAGTGTGTGTGTGTGTGTGTGTGTGTGTGTGTGTGTGTGTGTGTGTGTGTGTGTGTGTGTGTGTGTGTGTGTGTGTGTGTGTGTGTTCAGGTGTCTAATCTCATTCTGGCTCTACAAGGTCCATTGTCAAGGTGTTTTTATGTATGAATGAACAGGTCATTTGGCTCCGATGACATCTTCCCCCACCCCCCCCCCCCCTACACACACACACACACACACACACTGCAGTGCTGTCAGGGTTATGTGGGGCAGGGCAAGGACACAAGCCACGTGCAAATTATAACAGATTATACTGCCAATATATATATATATCATCTCATGCACACTCACTCACTCACTCACTCACTCACACACACATGGCTGTACATGAATCTGGAGTGGAAGTGGGGACGTTCTGTGTGGAGATCACACAGTGACCGTGTGGAAGGTATATATATGATAGCTTCCATAGGGAGATGGGGACCAGGGCTGAGCTATATCGGGTGGTGTGTGGCACTCATCCTGGGCTCCACAGCGGAGGTGTTTGCCCACACCGCTTTGGGTCCGTTTTCACACATGTACTAATAATAGGGAGTTTGAAGAAAGAAAGAAAAATCCCGGAAGACAATTATTTACGGCTCGTGCTTTAGAGGGGGGGGGGGGGGGGGGGGTCTATTTGAAACCAGCATGATGTATTTATTTACCGACTTATTTTAAAACCTTTTTTTTTTATTGATTTATTCATAAAGAGGTGTTTTCACTGCCACAAGCTAGTCAGGCACCGGAAGTCTTAAGGAACACGGAAAGGTGATTTTTTTTTCATTTTTATTATTTATTATATATATCATTATATATATTGTTTTCCTTGTGGTACTTATAAATGGTTATAGATAGATTAAAGTTAGATTCAAGTCAGACTTTAAGTCATTTAACGTTGGATCACTGCCCCGATTGAGACCAAATGATCTCAATATGGCGTCCAGACAATGTGGGTCTCACTAGATACGTCATGCCGGATACAGCCATGCTGTTCTTGATTTGATGAACCTTAATCGTGTTGGAAAAGTAACAGTAAAATGCACTTAGCTGAACATTTGCACTCTGGTTAGATGCCAAATCATTTTTTGCTGTACTGTACTTGTGCTGTGCAATGACAACACATTTGAATCTAATCTAATCTAATCTAAAAGTACAATTGTGTTGAAAAAAAAAACCATCACATAAAACTCAAAGAGGGCATTCAAGCGTACGCAAAGCCTGAGTTGGTTTTTTCATTTCATTTTATGACATGTTTCTTTGGATAGCTCACTGGTGAATAACATCCTCAAATGTGTCTCATTGAACGGCCGTGACCATTTTAATGGGCAGATGCTGCTCTCAGCTCACACGCGATGCTAGCCATATGCATCACATCATGACACAGTGAATCAAACTGGGGGGGGGGGGGGGGGGGGGGGGTCAAGCTACTTCATGTAAAAAAGTAACGATTCCCAATTGTGTGTTCAGCGTTGTTCCTGCCTCATAAAAACAACCCAACACAGTTAAATGGCATACAAAAGCTGGTTAGATTCAGAACCGCGGAGGCACCGTAGAGTGGAGGATGGCTTGTGTTGAAGCCGCCTAGCACTGTATGCTAGCAGCCACAGGGGCCACTGTGGCCAAGGAGGAAGAGTGGATGAATAATAATTATTATTATTAATAATAATAATAATAATAATAATAATAATAATAATAACTTTTTTTTATATACCACGTATCAAGCATATACAGCGCAAAGTGCCTCACAACAAAGCAATACAATACAATAAACTATAATTAAAAAAACAGATGACATATTAACACACTATTCACTGCACTACGCAGATTAACAACACCAACAGAACAAAAATGAAACAATTTTAAATTAAAGCCGATTAAAGGCGATCCTATAGAAATGTGTCCCTTAAGAAGCTTTATTAAGAGAGGACACTGACACAACTGATCTAAGGTCAGAAGGCAGGCTGCTCCAGGGCCTGGAGGGGTGACTATAGGTCAACATGGAGAAGGGACTTTGGGGAAACCATAAATACTCACTAAGGGTTAATTATATGCTCATATGTTATATCCCAGTATCTGGTTGGCACCGGAGCACACACAGGTTTTGTAGTAGTATTATAGAACGTGACTGTAGCCATTAAAATGACACCGCCATTAAAATGGGTACTTTAGGGCTCCTCTTGAAGACAGGGACACAGGGTGAAGAGGAAAGCGGTTTATTGCAGTGTTTGTAGGTGACTGATGAACAGAGCAGATGGTACTACTAGGGCTTCTCCTCGAGTGTGTGGTGGTGGTGGCTGATTTGACCTTGATTACCAAGGACCCACAGGTGTGCAGCCTCACCAGCCTCAGACTCTAATCTAGTCTGACTGGGGCCAGGTGAGGCTGCTTCAACCAGACTCAAATCAGTCTGACTGGGGCCAGGTGAGGCTGCTTCAACCAGACTCTAATCAGTCTGACACTGGCCGGGTGAGGCTGCTTCAACCAGACTCTAATCAGTCTGACACTGGCCGGGTGAGGCCACCAACCACACACACTCCACAATGGAGTTTACCTAGTGTGGATTACTGTTGTACGTGCATCCTGTCACAGTATTGTTATAAGTGCATACATCCTCAGATCCCATGACACGGGTGTGTGTTAATAAGCTATAGGGTCATCCTGTTTGTACACACACCATCAAATGGAAACCCCCAGGACCTTAATCTCACAGATTAGACAAACAACCATGGTAACTGGTCACACACACACACACACACACACACACACACACACACACACACACACACATATATACACAGTGGCATATAAACATGTGTCATGTCAACATCAATGATCGATACCCTAACACAGGATTCAGGTCAAGCCGGTTGGCTGTCCTCTTGGACATCAGCCAAGAACGACGGTGTCGTCGGGAGGGCTAGCGTGCTTCACGTAGCAGCGGCGTGCGATCTGTTTTAGCTGGCTGTCTCCCCCCCAAATACCCCCCCTCGCCCGTCTGCACATCCTCAAAAGGCCAACGTGCACAGTTGCTATGGAAACAACTTCTTTCTTCCTCTATTATTCCTTTACTGTCCCCCCCACCACCACCACCTCCACCATCATCACCACGGCAACCTCTCCTCCCACCGCCCACCCGTGTTGTTTTCCCCTCCTCCTGAGCTGTACTTAGCCGCGTGTGTCGGGGAAACCCGCAGCGCACGACTCCCGTTTCCCAGCTTAGGCAGCTAGTGACCAGCAACAGCTATTTTAGTCTTCTAGCGGGGCTTCTAGTGTTACTGGATCTACTACTTCCCGCCACTTCTCACCATTTGAGAAGCCTCGGTAGGGGGGGGGGGCTTGGTAGTTGGGGCTGGGGTTGTTCAGTGGTCTGGACAGTGATCTGACAGCCGGATAAAGAAGAGCCACGGGGATAGCGGTCTCCCGCGCCCGCCATTACAGACGTCATAGGCCCAAACATTCCCTCGAGTAGCCCTTATAATTAATAAAACAGCGGTCCAGAGAGAGAGAGAGAGAGAGAGAGAGAGAGAGAGAGAGAGAGAGAGAGAGAGAGAGAGAGAGAGAGAGAGAGAGAGAGAGAGAGAGAGAGAGAGAGAGAGAGAGAGAGAGAGAGAGAGAGAGAGAGAGAGAGAGAGAGAGAGAGAGGTGTAATGTTCAGGTTTTCCCGACTGAAACTCTTTCTCCAGCTGCCGGGAAAGATGCCACGGCGTGGACCTCTGAGTTAGCACCCTTACCCTTCTCTGTGGAGCGTGAGCCCTTCTCTTGTGTGTACGTGCGTGTGTCCACACAAGGTCACCAGTATCAGTCGCCTTCAGGACACCCAACTGTCTGTTGGGTGAACTTGTTTACCTATAAATGTGTGTGCGTGTGCGTGTGCGAGCGTGTGTACGCTACAGATCAGATCCTGACCCTACCGACCTTCCCTGTGTTCTGTCTGAGCCCGGTTTAAGAGCAACATTTTCTGAGTTGTATAAACAAAATCTGTTTCGGAATGAGGTGCAGAATCTTTGATGTGCCATTGGTCAACAACGCTCTGCCACCACCCGGTTGAGAGTCACCGCTCTGGTGTGTGTGTGTGTGTGTGTGTGTGTGTGTGTGTGTGTGTGTGTGTGTGTGTGTGTGTGTGTGTGTGTGTGTGTGTGTGTGTGTGTGTGTGTGT
Source organism: Muraenolepis orangiensis (assembly GCA_027704905.1). Lineage (NCBI taxonomy): Eukaryota > Metazoa > Chordata > Actinopteri > Gadiformes > Muraenolepididae > Muraenolepis > Muraenolepis orangiensis. The sequence goes on along the minus strand of CM051004.1, from coordinate 8,339,114 downwards.
GTGTGTGTGTGTGTGTGTGTGTGTGAGAGAGAGAGAGAGAGAGAGAGAGAGAGAGAGAGAGAGAGAGAGAGAGAGAGAGAGAGAGAGAGAGAGAGAGAGAGAGAGAGAGAGAGAGAGAGAGAGAGAGAGAGAGAGAGAGAGAGAGAGAGAGAGAGAGAGAGAGAGAGAGAGAGAGAGAGTGACTGACTGACTGACTGACTGACTGACTGACTGACTGACTGACTGACTGAGCCCCTTTTTCTGTTCCACATTATTAGACAACGCTTAGCAGGTGCATTGTCTGTGTGCGCAGGAGTAGTGTGTGTGCATTCAAGCGTGTATGTGTGTGGGTGTGGGTGTGTGTGTGTGCGTGTATGTGTGTGGGTGTGGGTGTGTGTGTGTGTGCGTGTATGTGTGTGGGTGTGGGTGTGTGTTTTGCACAGACACCTGCTGCCGGAGGAAGTCCTTGCTGGGCAGGTTTGCGACATTAATGAGGAAACGGGCCAGTAGGGCGA
>CM051004.1:8323620-8333620 GCA_027704905.1 Muraenolepis orangiensis | reverse complement strand
GTCCAGCAACAGAAACGGAAGATTTTTCTAGTCTTATGTTTGCGTCAAGATAGCGTGTCATTCTTAACCCACTTCCACACACGTACCATGAGTGACACTATACATTCACACACAAATCGAATCGGATGACCTCATGCTTGAACGGAAATGGCCCGGGGCCAAGCTCTCTGCGTAGTAAACCGTGTTAGCGCTAACTTCATTAACTGTACCGTTATTGTTTCTGCTCAGATAGCATCTTTATGTGATGTTAGTGATTTAGCTCGGCGGGGCTAAACGACTTTACCCCGTGAGGGCGCCTGGCTTCACAGGGGAAACCAGCGGTTGGTTTTCAAAAGTGATTCCAGCTGGGGGACATTTGGCTGTGAGCATCTAGACATTCTAGAGTTGATATTCCTGGACAGCATTGGCAGCTTCCTGAACCCGTAATGAACAGACCGCATAAATCTTCAATAATCCATATGCAGTTTAAGCATACTTATTTTTTGATTGATGTTCCAGATCTGAGTGTTCTGTGTGAGGTACCTGAGTGTTCTGGGTGGGGTATCTGGTACCTTAATAGTGTTGTGGTGAGGTATCTGGTACCTTAATGGTGTTGTGGTGAGGTATCTGGTACCTTAATGGTGTTTTAGTGAGGTATCTGGTACCTTAATGGTGTTTTAGTGAGGTATCTGGTACCTTAATGGTGTTTTAGTGAGGTATCTGGTACCTTAATGGTGTTGTGGTGAGGTATCTGGTACCTTAATGGTGTTGTGGTGAGGTATCTGGTACCTTAATGGTGTTTTAGTGAGGTATCTGGTACCTTAATGGTGTTTTAGTGAGGTATCTAGTACCTTAATGGTGTTGTGGTGAGGTATCTGGTACCTTAATGGTGTTTTAGTGAGGTATCTGGTACCTTAATGGTGTTTTAGTGAGGTATCTGGTACCTTAATGGTGTTTTAGTGAGGTATCTAGTACCTTAATGGTGTTGTGGTGAGGTATCTGGTACCTTAATGGTGTTTTAGTGAGGTATCTGGTACCTTAATGGTGTTGTGGTGAGGTATCTGGTACCTTAATGGTGTTTTAGTGAGGTATCTGGTACCTTAATGGTGTTGTGGTGAGGTATCTGGTACCTTAATGGTGTTGTGGTGAGGTATCTGGTACCTTAATGGTGTTTTAGTGAGGTATCTGGTACCTTAATGGTGTTGTGGTGAGGTATCTGGTACCTTAATGGTGTTTTAGTGAGGTATCTGGTACCTTAATGGTGTTTTAGTGAGGTATCTGGTACCTTAATGGTGTTGTGGTGAGGTATCTGGTACCTTAATGGTGTTTTAGTGAGGTATCTGGTACCTTAATGGTGTTTTAGTGAGGTATCTGGTACCTTAATGGTGTTGTGGTGAGGTATCTGGTACCTTAATGGTGTTTTAGTGAGGTATCTGGTACCTTAATGGTGTTTTAGTGAGGTATCTGGTACCTTAATGGTGTTGTGGTGAGGTATCTGGTACCTTAATGGTGTTTTGGGTGGGGTATCTGGTACCTGAGTCTTTTGGGTGGGGTATCTGGTACCTGAGTCTTTTGGGTGGGGTATCTGGTACCTGAGTCTTTTGGGTAGGGTATCTGGTACCTGAGTATTTTGGGTGGGGTATCTGGTACCTGAGTATTTTGGGTGGGGTATCTGGTACCTGAGTCTTTTGGGTGGGGTATCTGGTACCTGAGTATTTTGGGTGGGGTATCTGGTACCTGAGTGGAAATCGTTCGGGAGGTTTTTTATTATTTGGCACTTGATGAACTGTGCAATTTTGTGCAATTACCGGTGCTCTTTACCTCCCAAGTGTGAGGGAGGTTGGCTCGTGGAGGTTTCAACATGACCAAGATAGGAACACCCCCTTATACATGTGGATTCAGCAGAATACAAAGCATTTCAACTAAGACCACCAACAGTTAACAGTGCAACTCTACTAAATACCATACTTTCAGCAGTTGTTCTCCTCAGGAAGATGAATTAGGCATGGCTTGACTCTATAACTTGTCGTAGTTCCAATACTGCTTCTTGAAAAAGGAGAAGTTCTCCAATCCACTAAAGAGTTCATCACGATATGACACAATATTCACTTTTTTTCCCAGCTCCTACATAACTAGGCACACGTTTGTCTGACCACTGTGCCTTTGAGTCAAATTTGACCAGATTACATTTTTTTGTGTAACTTTTGTTTTGTCACGGCACCTTTGTGTGCAAAGCGAGCAAACACGGACCACGTTTGTCTCTCTCTCTCTCTCTCTGAGAGTCGCGTGGGTTACGCTGAACTCCATTCCGTTTTATTTTACTCAGTGGAGGACTTGGCTCTTGCCGGGGCTCCGCGCCGGGTTTTGCCTGCAGCCGCGCCACAGAGTGAAGGCTGGGAGCTGCAACTCTGGAAGTATTTGAATTATGCCATTGACGTCAGCACGGCCATAAAAGAGACTGCCGCTCTTCCCCTGCAGTGTTCTCCTTGCCAGCAGGCCTGTTCGGCTCTGCACAGATGGACCACTCCGAGACACTCATAGACGGGACCTTGTGTTGCAGAGTCGTTCCTCGGCTGTATAACGCATGGCTGACACGCTGGCTTTTTAAAAGCACAAAACATTGTGATTCTAAATACTATCTGATAATATCACCTTAAATTGTTAGTACATTTTTGACATACGTTTTTTTCTGAATTGATTTATGTATGAATAGATCGGGACGCTGAATCCCACAGTGAGAAGCTGAATCTCTCTCTCTAGCTTCATTTAAAATAAAAAGTTTACTTTTATAAGCTGAGACCTATGAAGAATGCCGTCATTCCATTCACCACTTTCATAACGTGTGACCAGAAACCGCTCAGAGGAACACAATGTAATAAAACAAAAGATAAAAAATTAGTCTTTTGCATAACACGCGTCGGTGTGCGTGTGCCCGGGGTCGGGGTGAGCGCAGCCGTCGCAGCCGTCGCATGTGAACAACTAATCAGCAAAAAAACACTTGACGAGACAAAAAGAAACGCCTGACTCCCGACTCAGTGTCGTCAGCCATTAATCACAAGCTCGGGAGTTTCCAGCCGGAGTCGATTCTTCTTCCCAGGCTGCTAAGAAACAAAAAGGGAAAAAGTGGTGTAAACAGCTCTGTGGATGGTGAACCACTAACGTCGTTCAGTTAACATGTGACGGCGTCCCTACCGTCGTCCCTACCGAGCAATGCGACACTGCCAAACACTTCTTAGGCACTTCTTGGTATTTACCTTAGAGCAGCACATGCGTGACACGAGTGGGATTATAAGTGGGTTAGCCTCCTCATGTGACTGTCCTTAATGGAGCTAAATGCCACTCAGTGGGACAATAGCGCCTATTAAGGCTAGTCAATACCGCTGCTACCCGTGGAACACTTCACCCCAGGTAACGCCAAGCACAATGCCCCTGCTTCTGTTTGTGGAGAGACGGCCTGTGTGTGTGTGTGTGTGCGTTTGTGTTCCGTGTGTCGCCAGAGGTGTTGCGTTACAGACGTGTGCGAGGAAGCGTGAGGGGTTGAGCTAGGGGACAGTAGGTTGTTGTACTGGACAGACCTTTCCCCCCCCCCCCCCGGTCCCGCCGGTCCCGCCGGTAAAGAGCCATGGGATCTTAAGGGTCCTCCATTCAGGAATATGTAGGGTTCACGATGAAGACCATGGGTAAGACTGAGGCTCCCATGTGTTGGTTGGGGGAGCTGACGTGTGACGTGTGCTCTCTGTGCACCGTGCCGTACAGCTACAGCTACAGCTACAGCTACAGCTGAAGTGTTGCTCACTGTTTTTCCTGATGCGTGCATCATTTTCGCATTGTGCATTTTTGTATTTGTATTTCAGATTCAGATTCAGATTACTTTATTAATCCCGAGGGAAATTAAGGTGCAACAGTTGACACAGGGGGAATAAATGCACACACAAAAATACTAATACCTAAAGCTAAAAAACAAAACAACAACTAACTAAATAAAACTAGTATAAACAAAAATATAGTTAAAATAATTCTAAATGAAATCTAAATGTATTGATAAATGAAGATAAATTTACAGTATTATTACAGTAATACGTAGGTATATACAATACACAACAATACGTATAGTGCAAATTGGCAGTAATAATATATTAATAAATAACTCAACTGAAAAGTGACATGTGAAAAGTGAAAAGTGAATTAGGATTTGAAATAGAATTTACAGTACAAAGTTACAATGAGATGATTAAAATAATAATAATAAGTAAGTTGGCCTCAGGTCACTGAGTCTCCACTGTCCCTCTCACGACCCGAGGTAGATAAGTTAAAGAGTCTAATGGCCACAGGAAGAAAGGACTTCCTATGGCGTTCTGTGGTGCACCTGGGTGGAATGAGTGTGTGTGTTTGTTGTGTGTGTGTGTGTGTGTGTGTGTGTGTGTGTGTGTTGGGCGTTTTGACCTTCAATTTAGAAAAGCATTCCTTTCAACTTCTCTTGTCTTGTGGTCTGTCCATAAGGGACACACACACCCACAAGCAAGCAAACACACACACACACACACACACACACACACACACACACACACACTCACAAGGAAACGCACACACACACACACACGCACAGCCAAAACACCTAAAGCTTGCTTTGTTAGAGGTCTTGTATGTACATGACAGGTCTTGTATGTGCATGACAGTTGACATCAAGTTCTCCCCACACGGCCCCAGTCAGTCAGTCAGACACAAAGCTCAAAATTCACTCCATGGATAGAACTCAGAGAGCATGTGGCCAAGCTGGTTTTCAAAACGATACACCAGAAACCAAGTTCCCTTCATCCAGACCTAACACCCACGTTACACTGCTGCCGTCGTTAAAACTGTGGCTTGTTTGGTGTTCTCGGATTTTGAGGATTTTAATTTGATTTTGGCGGTTACTCCACATGAAAGTGTGCCCGAGAATTTGTGTGAATCGGGGTCCCCTGGATGGGGGGGGGGGAAGACGTACATTTAGTCTTGTTAAACTTCTTGAGTGTTTTTAAGTGGCCCTTTCTGTAATGGGCTCAGAGGTTTTAACCCAGTGTTCACATGCAGGTTCAGAGCGGCAAGTCATTCGCCTCCCCAGTCCCGCCCCCCAAGTTGGGAATGAAGACAGAGAAGAAGAGAAAAGATATCGCAAAATTCACCCTGATATCCGTCCATCTGATTGTGTGCATTGTGTCCAATCCTCACGTTAATGCGCTGCTCTTGCAGGAAACCAACCAAGGTGTTGATTTGCACAGCTGCTTGACACCACACACATGTACCACACACCACACACAACACCACACCACGACACACACACCACACACACACACACACACCCACACACAGTCTGCACATATATGTAGTCCCCATAGTCACAATATTTCAGTTCTGTCCTTAGATGACCTGATGGAATACACTACAGTTCACACCGTACATAATGTGTGTGTGTGTGTGTATGTGTGTCTGTGTGGGTGTGTGCACTTTAAAGTCCACAGAGACAAATATTGGTTGCCTTCTATCTCGATTTCCTTCTCAGCGGTGATGAGCAGAGAGCTATAGAGGGGGAGTGTGGAGAAGTGTGCGAGTGAGGATCTCTCTCTCTCTCTCTCTCTCTCTCTCTCTCTCTCTCTCTCTCTCTCTCTCTCTCTCTCTCTCTCTCTCTCTCTCTCTCTCTCTCTCTCTCTCTCTCTCTCTCTCTCTCTCTCTCTCTCTCTCTCTCTCTCTGTGTAGACTGTAAGCACTACCCCCCCCCCTTTCCTCACTAGGAAAGTACTCTTTGCATCTTCATGTCAAGTTATTCTTCAGACATTGGGGATGCATATGTATATTAGTGTGTGTGAGGGTTTGGGTATGTATATTTGTGTGTGTGTGTGTGTGTGTGTGTGTGTGTGTGTGTGCTGTGTGTGTGTGTGTGTGTGTGTGTGTGTGTGTGTGTGTGTGTGTGTGTGTGTGTGTGTGTGCGCATGTGGGGGTATGTATGTTAGTGTGTGTGAGTGTTAGGGTATGTATATTAGTGTGTGTGTGAGTGTTGTGAGGGTATGTATATTAGTGTGTGTGAGTGTTGTGAGGGTATGTATATTAGTGTGTGTGTGTGTGTTGTGAGGGTATGTATATTAGTGTGTGTGTGAGTGTTGTGAGGGTATGTATATTAGTGTGTGTGTGAGTGTTGTGAGGGTATGTATATTAGTGTGTGTGTGAGTGTTGTGAGGGTATGTATATTAGTGTGTGTGTGAGTGTTGTGAGGGTATGTATATTAGTGTGTTTGTGAGTGTTGTGAGGGTATGTATATTAGTGTGTGTGTGTGAGTGTTGTGAGGGTATGTATATTAGTGTGTGTGTGGGTGTTGTGAGGGTATGTATATTAGTGTGTGTGTGAGTGTTGTGAGGGTATGTATATTAATGTGTGTGAGTGTTGTGAGGGTATGTATATTAATGTGTGTGAGTGTTGTGAGGGTATGTATACTGTTCACGCTGTTCGTCTGGCCCAGTGTGAATGACTCCGTCTCATGTGACGGCAGAGTCCCTCGCCAGCTTCGCAAGTGCTCGACCCCTGTTCGAGTCCACCTGGACTCCGTTGTGATACCCTAGTACTGTGCTGTGAGTGCTTGTAGCAGGGTATGTATATTAGCATGTGTGTTCCTGGGCGTACACGCTCTAGCTCAGGAGGTAGAGCGGTCGACCTCACATACCGAAGTTGCTGTTCGATCCACTGCTCCTCATAGCAATACTGTCGAGGTGTCCTTGAGTTGCGACCCGTTATCATTCGCTCAACTATGCTCACCTGTGTCGCTGTAGAAATAGCTCTGCCACATGCTCCTAATACTAGGATGGTAAATGCAGAGTATACAGTGTTCACTGTGAGTGTTTCATGGTATGTGACATTAATGAGTGATGTGCTAATCCTCACGTATGTTGTGTGTTGTTGTTGTTGTGTGTGAGTGTTGTGAGGGTATGGATATTAATGTGTGTGAGTGTTGGGGGGTGTATATTTATGTGTGATGGAAAGCCCCAGCTCTCATTCTTTCTCTTTCACTTTCTCCATCATGGAATTTTTCTGTTTCGAAATCCCATCCCATACTCGATTGCCAAATAGTGATGGGAAATGCAATGAAAAAGGTGTTTTTTTGGTGTTGTTACCCCATCATACCCTTCAAGTAGCAGTACATCTCATCTGAGTGCTACCCTGGTGATGTTTCACTTTGGGCTCTCTGGTCACATCCTTCCGTGTCACATCCTATTCAGTTTTTCCATAAGACTTGTATCTAAGTAACACAGTTTTCTAATGCTTGGCACCACCAACGCTCCCTGACCATGACCAAATTTGGATGTGGAAATACAAATGACAAACCGGGACGAACATCCGTCGGCTGCAATCTCATTCATTGTAGCAGTCGACGCTGCCACAAGCCATTCAAATGGCTGCTTGAGGGCTCCTGCCGAAGACAAGGGTGATGAGGAAACCGGTTTATTGCAAGTAGTTGAAATGAATGCACAGGGAAGATGGTACATGCTAGAGCGCTCTACTCAAGTGTGTGTGGTGGTGGACCCACAGGTGTGCAGCCTCCACCAGGTGTCCACCTGCCCTAGACTCTAATTTAGTCTGACTGGGGCCAGGTGAGGCTGCTTCAACCAGACTCTTATCATTCTGACTAGGGCTAGGTGAGGCTGCTTCAACCAGGCTCTTATCATTCTGACTAGGGCTAGGTGAGACTGCTTCAACCAGATTTGAATCAGTCTGACTGGGGCCAGGTGAGGCTGCTTAAACCAGACTCAAATCAGTCTGACTGGGGCCAGGTGAGGCTGCTTCAACCAGACTCTAATCAGCCTGACTGGGGCCAGATGAGGCTGCTTCAACCAGACTCTAATCAGTCTGACTGGGGCCAGGTGAGGCTGCTTCAACCAGACTCTAATCAGTCTGACTGGGGCCAGGTGAGGCTGCTTCAACCAGACTCTAATCAGTCTTGACTGGGGCCAGGTGAGGCTGCTTCAACCAGACTCTAATCAGTCTTGACTGGGGCCAGGTGAGGCTGCTTCAACCAGACTCTAATCAGCCTGACTGGGGCCAGGTGAGGCTATTTAAACCAGCCACCAACACACAAACTCCCCATTCATGTTAGGTTTAAAGCTCATTTTGAATATATTACATGGGGCATCATTCCTAACAGAAACTAGCTACGCTACACGTGGGCTTATATACAAACAAACAATCAGGTGCTCTCTCTCACTCTTCTTCTTCTACGCCCGCCTGTGTGGCCGATGGGGGGGGGGGGTGTGGTGGGGGGGTGTGGTGGGGGGGGGGGGGGGTGCCAGGGGCCTCTGGTGTGTGTGAGGTGGCTAACAGGAGCTCCGCCGGCGTCTCTGATGGAGTTGAGATCAGAGCAAGGGAAAACATTCTACGTGGCCGCTGCTAGGAGACCACCAGTACACACACCACACACACACACAGGGGCCAGACTGTCTGTGTGTGTGTGTGTGTGTGTGTGTGTGTTGTGTGTGTGTGTGTGTGTGTGTGTGTGTGTGTGTGTGTGTGTGTGGTGTGTGTGTGTGTGTGTGTGTGTGTGTGTGTGCATGTCTGTGTACCAGACGTGCACAGACACACACACACACACACACTCTGACTCATTTTCAACCTTGAACTACAGACGTGTGGTAGGTGTAAAAAAAAAAAAGGAAAAAAAACCTGAAAAACATATTCTGAGAAGCTGGTGTTTTTGCTAATTTCACTTTAAAAGTCTAGAATTTACCCTGTAAAACAGCTCCATGTGTTTCCACCGGGGAGAAACAAGATGACGTGACAAAGCCAGAAAACATTTGTTTACAACACAATGAAGACTCAATTCTCGCGGAACACGTGTGTAGAATTGAAGTCCCATAAAAGTACCAGAGTAACGAATTCCAAAACGCCCCCGTGCCAAATAGGATTGATTAGAGGCAGTTGGGGTTCACAATACGTTTACCAGCCACAGAGACAGCGAGGAGACGCGGTAAACCTGCGCTCATTTAGTTTTCGCAGATATATCAAAGCGTTACTGTGTAATGATTCTGTTCCCGTCAGAGGGACTGACTGTGGGGGCTTTCAGTCAGTCCCTCCCCGGCTAGCAGCTCATAGCAAACAAGTGTTTCATGGACTGGCTTGGCCTCGCGGGCTTTCCTTTATGGGCTCTTAGGCTCTGAATAAGGCTTGGGGCCTTATTCACTGAGTGGCTTTTTTTGATTTTAAAAGCACCCAGCCCACCCATATATATTAATATATCAATATATATATACTGTATTTTAGTTTATTATTATTACCTCCACCATCGAAGATGGGAGGAGGTTATGTTTTCGCCCCTGTTTGTCTGATGTCTGACTGTTTGTTTGTCTGTTAGCAAGATAACGCAAAAAATTATGTACGGAATTGGACAAAACTTGGTGGTTGGATTACTTATGTGCGAAGGAACAGTTGATTCCATTTTGGCGCAGATCCAGATTCGAATCCGGACCAGGGGGATTTTTTGGTGTGGCAGAGGCTCTACTGGGGGGGGCCCTCTAGTTTTCATTTGGGTTCATTGGGGTTGCTGGTCTAGGGTTTTAGAGGTTATCAATAACATTTTAATTGTTTTGGTTAGGAAGGTCGTCCTCCTGTCTAGATGCATTCTGTGTTATCCGAGCGACTGTGGTGTCCATAGTTTTGCACACTACGAAGTTCGCAAGAAAAAGTACCCCATCCGGGTACGTTTAAGTATCCAGTTTTGTCGTCATAGACATTACTTGATGACTTGATGTCTTTGGTGAAGGTTATTTTGAACCATATATTAGTCACATCAATCACACTCAATGCTCAGGTAGTAATATCTGTGAGACTTGTTGTAGTATTGTATGTTGTATTATCAGCACCAGGAAATGTCACCTAATTCAAATCTGGTATGTTTGGTGTGTATGGGGTGTGTGTATGTGTCTTCTGCCATAGAAAATGGCAGCAGATGTCAACAGAAAAAGTTGATATACTTGGTGTTTGTCATTCAACAAGCTTTGTGCGC
>CM051004.1:8306120-8318620 GCA_027704905.1 Muraenolepis orangiensis | reverse complement strand
GAGAGAGAGAGAGAGAGAGAGAGAGAGAGAGAGAGAGAGAGAGAGAGAGAGAGAGAGAGATGGTGTGTGTGCACGCACGCCAGTCTATGCATGTGGCCGTAGCTTTCTGCCTCTTACACACACACACACACACACACACACACACACACACACACACACACAGAAAGTACATAGAATGCAGGGTCTAGTCAGAGCTTGCAGCCCAAAGTGAGTCAGTGCAGAGCCGTGCCCCCCCCCCCCCCCCCCCCCCTCCTCCCCTCCTGGCTCAACGTCACAGAGCCCCGGCTAGGTCTGGCTACTCAGGCTGCAGTCAGAGCACAGAGACAAGGGACACACACACAACTACAACTACGACTTCTACTACTACTACTACTACTGCTACTGCTACTTCACTTGCGCTCCGACCACCCCACTGAGTGCCTCTCTCTTCTGACGGGACAGCAGTTCACCTCTGTGTCCCGCCCTGCCCCGACCTCTCATCATGGGAGCCTGTTGCTTCGACAAGAAGGAGAAGAAGTTAGGGAAACTGAACGGGTGGAGGAAGGTGAGGGGGTTTGGGGGCCATTGTTATTGTTTATTTACGCATGTATGTATGAAGTTTCTTTGACACGTCTACGCCCGGGTTTCTTTTGAAAGAATATTCTGTGTTTGCCCTTCGAATTGTTTGAACAGTTGACAGTTGAAGTGTCAACGCTCTTGTTCGTTTTGAAGCACACACACACTCTTAGAGGTAGTTAACGCTCTGTACTTCTCCTAAGATGTCAGTTGTTCAGTGGTTTGGTAGGTAGTTGTACACGAGCGCAACATTTACATCATCAGAAGCAGTCGGGGCATACAGTCGCACTTCAGGTACTGTTCAACAGGCTCTCCTATTATACAATCAAGCCAGGCGTCGTCGTTCATCATCAGCCAATAAGGACATTTGTGATATCTAGGATTATAATTGAGGTCTCTGTACTAGGAACAGATGGCGGCGGTATATAGGCCCCCCTGGCTTGGACACGGTCGGTGTAATCCTAAACTGTTTATGCTACTTCTCTGTCGTGTGCTGTCAATATTGACCGGTCACTGTAACGGGTCGTCTGAAAATGACATATTTAGATAAGATGCCATGTTATTTGTGGTGGGAAATGTAGGTGTATACTTTTCAATGTAAATGAATGAAAAAGACCCGAGGTTCCCAGGAACACACTTCAGATATACAGATATACATACTGCGTGTGTCATATAGATGGATGAGTGGATGGATAAAGATGGATGGTCAGAGTGAGGGTTATGCATGTGATATAGCCTTGATGATGCGGAATCTGTGGAGATTTGTGTTAATGTTCATGTGTGTGTTTTGTCTTTTGCCTGTTCTCTGTGCCTTGCATTCCCAGCTGTTAAAGTACAGGGTTAGGGAAGCATTGTGCTGGACGCCTGTGGGCCTCCATAGCTTAATGTGTTCCCGGGCTTTTAGCATGCAGACTTCACCCACCTTTGACTAAATGCTGCGTAGCACCTTGTAAGCTGTCCTGCCTTTCTGCTGTTTGAAGTGACTGTCTCTCTCTCTCTCTCTCTCTCTCTCTCTCTCTCTCTCTCTCTCTCTCTCTCTCTCTCTCTCTCTCACCTCATCACTCATCGTCTTGCTTTATCTTTATACACATTATGTCTTCATGGTTTCTTTTGGCTAGAACATTGGTGTAGTGGTGTGTTATGCATAAACATGCCAGAAATGCAATGTTTATCGCTTGTATTCAAATCTGTATGATTTTGAGTATTTGTCACATAGGAGTACAGGACAGTGAAATGCTTGCCCTGTGCCAAGATTGTGCAATCACTACAAGAAAGAAAACCAACACAAAGAACACAGACAATTAATAAACTATATACAGAAATAATATAATACTAATATATAAGACATGATATAATATCTAATGTTATGATAATATTATAATATAATACTATGGTAATAATACAAAATAATAAAATGTGCAAACAATTTGCTGCTCCATCATGAGTAGAAGTATATATCCATATAAGCAATAACAATAATAATAATATTAATTATTATAAAATGTGGAATAATAACAATAATAACCAAATAATAACAATAATAATACAGTTTAAAATCCTGTTGTATAATGTAAGTGAATCATAAGCAATAGTGAAGATGAAAGTTGATGAACAATAACAATACACAATAATGCTGTAGCTTGACAAAAAATGATTGCAACATATATTTTGTGTTACAAAATTTGATTATCTGTGTGGTTTTGTCTTCCTTCCTGTCGTTTTTTTATGTAAAAACTTAAATACGCATCCATAAAAAAGATATCTCACAGTAAAAACGTGATTAAATAGTCTAATCTGTGAGTTGATGTGTAAGTCTTCTGAATGTCTGCTTAAAGGTCTCTCCATCGAGACGTAGGACCAGCCACTTGCTGCTGAAAGAGTGAACTCAGAACGCCCACTAGTGGCTAAAAGCCATAACCTCGCCATGGCGCGTGCCACACCAGTGCCGTTGACAAATGTATGACTCAAGAGTGAATGAGTCTAGAAAACTTGAACAATTTTGGACTTTCTCACAAGGGAATTAATTTAGACACAACTGAAGTCCTCAGTGATCAGGTTGCACTCCCTGGAGAAATGACCTTATAACGCATATAAACCACTGTCACGGGTGGCGAACTCGCACCGAGGTGTTCAGATGAAAATGTACAGCACTTCTTGATGTGGATGCAGAGATGACCCATGTGTGTGTGTGTCCTCCTCCGCCTCACTCTGCGGCTCTCCACAGTCGTCTATCTGATGGAATCAAGTCTGAATGGAAGAGCTCTCTCTCTCTCTCTCTCTCCCTCCCTCTTCCCCAACCTCACAATGAAATTGCATGTGCTCCATTCACCTTCTCCGCCAACACGCCAGCTCTCTGCTGAATCGAAAAGCCACCCGCCCACTCTCTCTCTCTCTCTCTCTCTCTCTCTCTCTCTCTCTCTCTCTCTCTCCCTCAACCCTCCCAATCACCACCGCCACCACCGCACAGCATGAGAGAGAGAGAGAGAGAGAGAGAGAGAGAGAGAGGAGAGAGAGAGAGAGAGAGAGAGAGAGAGAGAGAGAGAGAGAGAGAGAGAGAGAGAGAGAGAGAGAGAGAGAGAGAGAGAGAGAGAGAGAGAGAGAGAGGGGAGAGAGAGAGAGGGGGGGGATGAACATGAGATGCTGGAAAGGTGAATGAAGAAACAAAGGCAGCACACCAGGCCAATTCATAATTCCTAATAGGTTATGCTTTCCTGAAATGTGAGAGAGAGAGAGAGAGAGAGAGAGAGAGAAAAAAAGACAGGCATATGCACACACTGCATTCAGAGATTCATTCAAAGCGTTCTCCCCTCCGATTCAAACAGAATATCTAGGAAATATGAATGCATGCATGCAAAATGAATGGATGCATGCAAAATATGTATTATGTAATTTTGGTCTCAGTGCAGTGTATTGCGATTAGCTGTGCGGTAACTCTTGATAGTGTGTGTGTTGAGTGTGTGTGTGTGTGTGTGCGCGCGCACGCGTGCATGCGTGCATGTGTGTGCGCACGTGTGCATGCGTGCGTGTGTGCTTGTGAGCGTGGGGGCTGGGGGGCAAGTGAGTAATTGCCGATATTTCGTGCAAGCCCCTGTGCAGCAATAGACCTCTTCCAACACACAGCACACGTCCACCGCCGTTACTTCAGAGCCACGCTGTGCTGTAATACAGCAAAGTGTTTACTGTTTATAGGGCCACCGCAATATGTATATATATGTGTATATATATATATATACATTATTTATACAATCTATTTTATTGATATATTTTGTATTAGTTTAATTTTTGTTCAATTTATTTGTTTGTAAGAGAGAGTGCCTTGAGGATTGCGAGACAATTTAGTTGCACTTGTACGGTGACATTAAAGGCATTTTGATTCTGATTCTGATAAACATCTGGGGCTTCCTTCCACATGCTTTTTTCCTTTCCGTCTTTTCTTTTGGGGGTTGTTTTTCCCCCTCCCTCCCTCCCTCCCTCCCTCCCTCCCTCCCTCCCTCCCTCCCTCCATCTTCTTCTTCCTCGCCTCACCCTCTCCATCTGTGGGCGGATGGTGGATCCAATCCGGGAGTCCTCTCTTGGCGTCTGATCTCTTGTTCTGAGCGTGCAGACGCGCCGATGAGAAACACACCCATTGATTGCGTCCCAGGATTTTTTTTATGGCGTTAATATAACGTCTCTGGGATACCTGGAGCTGGGCGGGTAGACTCCACAACAAACATGAGACAAAATGGACACGTATACATCACGTTACCCGTCGTCTAGTCAGGTGGCCGCTACACTGTTGTTGTTGTACTCCAAGGATAACTCATTGATTGTTGCCAAGGAGACAGACATACAGACAGACAGACAGACAGACAGATATACAGACAGACAGACAGACAGACAGACAGACAGACAGACAGACAGACAGACAGACATAAAGATATATTGAAGACAGCATCTGCAAGTGGCGGCCAGGAGAGATATTGACATGTAAGCGGTGGTTAGTGAGAGAGGGGGAGGTGCGTGTGTGTGTGTGTGTGTGTGTGTGTGTGTGTGTGTGTGTGTGTGTGTGTGTGTGTGTGCGTGTGTGTGTGTGCCACATGCCTGTCTTTCAGGCGAGAGAGAGGGGAAGCCTCTCTCCCCCCCCCCTCTATCCTCCTTCCCTCCCTCCCGCCCCTCCCTCTCCTCGGCTAATTTCTGCTCCTCTCCTCTCTTCTCATCCAGTATCCTCTCTCGCTCTTTTTCTACTTTCCTGTCTCTCTCTCTCTCTCTCTCTCTCTCTCTCTCTCTCTCTCTCTCTCTCTCTCTCTCTCCTCTCTCTCTCTCTCTCTCTCTCTCTCTCTCTCTCTCTCTCTCTCTCTCTCTCTCTCTCTCTCTCTCTCTTTCAAAATCAGAAAAAAAGAAAAACAACCCTCACACTGGTCACCTGACTCTGTTGCTATGGCGCTAGGCTGTTCTGGTAATTGGTGTACATACACTCACACACAGGCACTGAGGGGGCGTGAGACAGAGACATAGACAGGGAGGGAGGGAGGGAGGCAGAGAGAGAGAGAGAGAGAGAGAGAGAGAGAGAGAGAGAGAGAGAGAGAGAGAGAGAGAGAGAGAGAGAGAGAGAGAGAGAGAGAGAGAGAGAGAGAGAGAGAGAGAGAGAGAGAGAGAGAGAGAGAGAGAGAGAGAGAGAGAGAGACGAAGAGAGGGAGAGACGAAGAGAGGGAGACAAAGAGAATCTGAGGCTGAAGGATGCAATTATCCACCATCCTCTCTATCTCTCTGTATCTTCCCTCTTCTTCTTCTTCTTCTTCTTCTTCTTCTTCTTCTTCTTCTTCTTCTTCTTCTTCTTCTTCTTCTTCTTCTTCTTCTTCTGTGACCATGTAGCCCCCACTCTCTGGCTGTCTCCCATTATGGGTCGAAAATAGCTTCATGCAGACACCCTGACAACCTCTAATATTATTATGTGATGCAGATAATGAAAAGGCACGCTAGTTTCTCACAATGGCGGCCGCGCCAAGAGCTGTCAGGAGCCAGGGGATGAGGGAGGGAGATATGAGAGATGGAGAGAGAGAGAGAGAGAGAGAGAGAGAGAGAGAGAGAGAGAGAGAGAGAGAGAGAGAGAGAGAGAGAGAGAGAGAGAGAGAGAGAGAGAGAGAGTGAGAGAGAGAGAGACAGTGAGAGAGAGAGAGAGCTATAAAGAGAGGAGAGAGAGAGAGAGAGAGAGAGAGAGAGAGAGAGAGAGAGAGCAGTGAGAGAGAGAGAGAGAGAGAGAGAGAGAGAGAGAGAGAGAGAGAGAGAGAGAGAGAGAGAGAGAGAGGCAGAGAGAGAGAGGGCAGAGAGAGAGAGAGAGAGAGAGAGAGAGAGAGAGAGAGAGAGAGAGAGAGAGAGAGAGGGCAGAGAGAGAGAGAGAGAGAGAGAGGCAGAGAGAGAGAGAGAGAGAGAGAGAGAGAGAGAGAGAGAGAGAGAGAGAGAGAGAGAGAGAGAGAGAGAGAGAGAGAGAGAAGGAGCAGAAACATAAAGGGGATAATTGAAGGGGAGGAAGGAGCAGCATGTTTCCCTCCAAACATGGCTCCCTCGTTCTCTCCTCTCCGTCCTCATTGTCTTCCAGGAGGTCGGAGACACAGCTGTGGTACAAGCATACCTTCACAATGGAGGGGAGAGAGAGGGAGAGGGCAGAGAGAAAGAGAGAGAGGGAGGGAGTGAGAGAGAGGGGGGCAGAGAGAGAGAGAGAGAGGGAGGGAGTGAGGGAGGGAGTGAGAGAGGGAGTGAGAGAGAGGGGGGCAGAGAGAGAGAGAGAGAGAGAGAGAGAGAGAGAGAGGAGAGAGAGAGAGAGAGAGAGAGAGAGAGAGAGAGAGAGAGAGAGAGAGAGAGAAGGGTGAAAATGGTGGGTGCTTTGATCTGGATCATATCATATAAACCAATCCCCTCCAAGCAAGCATATCAACACACACACGCGCACAAACACACACACGCACGCACACGCACACACACAAACACATTAGTATACATCGTGCACCAACAGAACGCCCACACCACGATACACACACACACGCACGCACGCGTCCGGGACTCCCCCCTTTCCCCCACGAATCGTGTGTCCTGAAAGGAGAGCGTGTTGCCAGGGAGCGAGCTGCAGCAGCCAGCCAACTGAGGCTAATCCAGCCAGAAGTGGATCTATTCTGCAGAGCCGGAGCCAGCCGCCAGTGGGAGGGGCTTGTTCATTCCCAAGTTGATTGGTTGAGCGCCGGCGTCGAACGAAACAAAACATTTCAACGTGACAAGGCCAAGAGGACGAAGGAACAAACTGAAGGTAATTGAAATGTTGTGACGTTCATGTGGAATGATGTGTTATGTTATGATGCAATATGAATACACAAATGAAATGTAATATGTATATTATAATAGAATAATATTATTGTTATAATATAATAATGTTAGAATATAATAACTCAATGTAGGTAACGTGCAATGGAAATTCAGTTTAGCTAGGTAAATTAATCCAAGACATTACATTATGTGACAGTGCTTTGGTCATTGATGAAGTGGGTATCCATTTGTGTTATTAGCTAGCGTAAGCCTGTCACACTTTCTACTTTTGTGTGGATCAGAGTAAATTCGTTAATTAGTCAAAGCTTTTCGGTAAAAGTGGGTATGCCTTTTATCTGTTTGGTTGAATTCATTAAAAAGGTCCACCCAAGACTGACACCTTGTGACAAACAGCCTCAACATGGGGTTGGTTGTCACTCTGTTGTCCCGATGGATTTTCAATCTGTATATTCAAAAGTCTTGAATATACAGTATTGTCCAAACGTTTTTTTTAAAGTAACCCTTAAGCAAAACATTTTAAGTGAACAGTTGAAAGTTCTTCTCGAATACATCGAGATGTACTTTTTAGATTGTATGTCCACAATTTGCCTTTATCACATATTTAACTGTGTGTCATAGGCATAGGTAGCATACCTTCGCACCAGAAATTTGTTTTCCCTTTTGTCCAGAACTCCCAAGAATATTCAGTGATGGATAAAGTCGTCTGACACTTAAATGTCACTCAAATGTGTTGTTTTTTTCTTCCTTTTTCTCCATAGCAACACACCTTTTGTTCAGCGGCAAGGTCAGAGAGAAAGTGCTTGGCGGAGATGGATGAGAAGGAGGAGGAGGAGGAGAGGGGCAGGTGACCCTGAAGGAGCAGGAGCTGGAGCAGGAGGGTGAAGAGGACAAGGACCCCTTCTCCATCATCTCTCTGAGAGGACCGAGGAGACGCGGAGCATTGTTTAGACTCCTGTCTAGACAGGAGACTCCTCCTTGTGTGGTTAGGGTTAGCAGGGGTATGTAG
Organism: Muraenolepis orangiensis; assembly: GCA_027704905.1. NCBI lineage: Eukaryota > Metazoa > Chordata > Actinopteri > Gadiformes > Muraenolepididae > Muraenolepis > Muraenolepis orangiensis. The sequence goes on along the minus strand of CM051004.1, from coordinate 8,310,762 downwards.
CAGGGGGGGGGGGGGAACCCTGTGTGAAAAATAAATAAACTTGCAGTGAACGTGAATTTGAATTTCATTTTGTTTTTGTGAAACCTTGTGCTGTTCAGAGGGCCACACAGTTCATATACATCTAACAAAGGCAAAGTAAAACTTTTCAGACGCAAATATTTTATAAATATCAATGCTGAAATGGTTTAAAACTTTTAAAAGATGCAATCACTCAGTTGAAAGACTGATGGAAAAGATAAACACACCTATCGTCGGCCCAGTTGGTACATTTTTTATTTTTTTTACATAAACCTAAAATATTGGTATAACGGAACAGTAGTTGGACAAAAACAAAAAGACAATAAGGATAGAAAGGACGAACACAGAATAGTGTAAAAGAGTATTTTAATAAACAATTATGAATCAAACAAAGAGTCTTACAGGCTATTTTAGAGAAGCACCTCATTCACATTCATTTGGACATGTTTTTTTTCCTCTACAAAAAGCCCCTCCCACTTGCGGTGACCTCCCACTTGCAAGAGCGATATTGGACCCTCCTACTTGCGTGGCTCCGGTGTGCAGAGATTCATACTTGAATCCAGTGGAGGATCCCCCTCCTCCTCCTCCTTCTCATCCTCCCTCCCATCGCCATCCCGTCTCGCTTGCTCTTTCTCTCTCTCTCTCTCTCTCTCTCTCTCTCTCTCTCCCCCCCGCTCTCTCTCCCCCCCTCTCCTCGATTTCCTCTCGGTAATGCATCAGTGAGCTGCTCCACTGCCACCAGGCTCATAGCTGCAGCTTCCATCGCTCTGGCCAGTCAGCCAAGCCCAGCTGGCTCCCCCTGCTCAGCTATAGCCCTCTCTCTCTCCCCCCCTCTCTCTCTCTCTCTCTCTCTCTCTCTCTCTCTCTCCAACCACCTCACTTGCCTGGGATCCGCACCTCTAAACCACCCGCTCTGCCTGTGGCTCCCAGCACATGGAGACCCTCCCCGGCTGGGTTCTGTTGCAGAGAGAGTGAGCGAGCGAGAGATCCCCTTGCTGCTGCTGCTTAGAAGAAGAAGAAGAAGAAGAAGAGAAGACTGAGGAGCGAGAGAATTTGGGGGTCGTTATTTTTAGTTCATTGCTGAGCTTGAAAGACAAGACAGAAGAAGAAGAAGAAGAAGAAGAAGGACGAGGAGGAGGAGGAGGAGGAGGAGGAGGGGGGAAGAAAAAAAAACAAATCCGTCAAGCGTTTTATTTTTTGGTATTTCATTGGATTACAGTTCTGGCTCTGTGTCGGGCAGTGAAAACGGGGTCCAAAATGCCTGAAGCCAACTACCTGCTGTCTGTGTCTTGGGGTTACATCAAGGTGTGTGTGGCGTCTACCTTCCTACGTAGCATGTCAGGATTCCGCCCGCATCCCGCATTAAGGGGTTCAGTGGCATTGCAATGCAGCGACCCAACAAGGGTGTTTGCGGTCCATGTTTAGTTAGAATTGCCGGTGCCGAAAGGACAGGAAGGGTTTGAAAGCCTGATCGATTCCTAAATAATATAATAATAATAATATTACTAATAAATATTGATAACGATGACGTGCTTTGAGACAGGTCTAAGACAATGCGCATGGTGGTCTGTGTCTGAGGTGTGGAGGATATTGATTTGAAGGGAGGGTTTATGTGGTTCTGTCTTTGTGTATGAAATGATGGTGATAGTGATGGTGGGGGGGAGGTGAATCTCTGTATTGAACAGAATGGCGTTTTGTGGCTCAGACTCCATCTTGGGTTCTCTGCAGAGCTGTGTGTGTGTGTGTGTGTGTGTGTGTAGGAATATGTGTGTCTGTGTGTGAGTGTGTGTGAGTGTATGGATATGCAGGATGGGATGTGTGTGTGTCTGTGTGTATGGATATGCAGGATGGGATGTGTGTGTGTCTGTGTGTATGGATATGCAGGATGGGATGTGTGTGTGTGTGTGTGTGTGTGTGTGTGTGTGTGTGTGTGTGTGTGTGTGTGTGTGTGTGTGTGTGTGTGTGTGTGTGTGTGTGTGTGTGTGTGTGTGTGTGTGTGGTGTGTGTGTGTGTGTGTGTGTGTGTGTGTGTGTGTGTGTGTGTGTGTGTGTGTGTGTGTGTGTGTGTGTGTGTGTGTGTGTGTGTGTGTGTGTGTGTGTGTGTGTGTGTGTGTGTGTGTTGTGGCATGCACCCGTTGGCGGAGGGAGGACAACAGCGGTTGCGGTGGTAAAACAAATGATTTATTTGTTAAAACAGGTGGGGGTAAGGGGAAAAGGGAATAACGGCAAATCAAAACGGTCCTCCCGGCTGGGGTCCAATCTCCCCCTCTCTCGGTCGTTCCGGGGTAGCTGTCCGGGCCGGCTCGTGGGGTGTTGGTCCGCCTCCTGGTGCCCCCGTTAGGCAGCAACACCGCCGCCAGGGGTTAAGGCTGGGAACAGAAACACTCACGTTACAATCCTGCATTCGTATACAACGCGCACCTAGCGCGCCGCGGCTTGAGTCCGGGTTGGCCTGCGGCCTCTTACCACATACTGTTCGCCACCTCTTCGTTTCATGCTCTTCCTTTTATCCTCGTCTCCCGCTTCTTGAGTGGCCCCCTCCAGGTGCACGGCGTCAGGCCTGATGAGCCGCTCCAGGTGTTTCCCATTCGGCCTGACGAGTGGGCGGTTACCGTCTGAGCTCTCCGTGGTGCCAATCCTGCTAGGAGCTCAGCGGTGTAGTACCGCTGTTCCACCACCTGCCCCAAGGGTTGCCCAGAATGCTTCCCAGTGGAGCCCGGGGCGCCACATACCCCCTTCCTCAGCTTCAAGCCAGGGCGGGGAGCGCCCACCCAGACTACAGGCCTTCTGACCTTCGGGACAGGGCATCTGCGTTCCCATGCAAAAATAGGTACAACCTGTCGGTAGTATCCCCCTCCTCTACGGGCGCCTCCTGGCGTCCAACCCGGCTTGAAGGGGTATTCCCGGTGGCATTTGAGGGAAAACAACAGATCCCGACAGTAGCGGCGCGGGGGCCAACCCCGCTCCTCTGGACCGTCTGCGTCCCAGTCGATGATCCGAGATTTGGTCGGTGGGAGTCCTCTCTGGAGATCTCCTCTGGACCCTCCTCCAGGGGTCTCCGCTAGGAGTCTCCTCCGGGACCTCCTCTGGTGTCTCCTCTGGTGTCTGTTCTGAACCCCCTCTGTAGTCGACCGACGGGGGCCAGCGGCGTCCTCCGGCGGGGGCGGAGCGGCGTCCTCCGGCGGGTGCGGAGCGGCGGCCTCCGGCGGGTGCGGAGCGGCGGCCTCCGGCGGGTGCGGAGCGGCGGCCTCCGGCGGGTGCGGAGCGGCGTCCTCCGGCGGGTGCGGAGCGGCGTCCTCCGGCGGGTGCGGAGCGGCGTCCTCCGGCGGGTGCGGAGCGGCGTCCTCCGGCGGGTGCGGAGCGGCGTCCTCCGGCGGGTGCGGAGCGGCGTCCTCCGGCGGGTGCGGAGCGGCGTCCTCCGGCGGGTGCGGAGCGCGTCCTCCGGCGGGTGCGGAGCGGCGTCCTCCGGCGGGTGCGGAGCGGCGTCCTCCGGCGGTTGCGGAGCGGCGTCCTCCGGCGGTTGCGGAGCGGCGTCCTCCGGCGGTTGCGGAGCGGCGTCCTCCGGCGGTTGCGGAGCGGCGTCCTCCGGCGGTTGCGGAGCGGCGTCCTCCGGCGGTTGCGGAGCGGCGTCCTCCGGCGGGTGCGGAGCCAAAACGCGGGGCCATTCCTCTCTCGGCCACTTTCCCGGAGTCCTTTGCGCTGCGCACTGCGCGATGGCCTTCTGCAATCTTTGTTGCCCCTGCAACACTTTTGCCATCAACTCCCTTAAGGCTGGACTCAGGTCTTCGGTTGTGAGCTGGGTCAACATGCCCGCATCCTCCACCATTTGTGGCATGCACCCGTTGGCGGAGGGAGGACAACAGCGGTTGCGGTGGTAAAACAAATGATTTATTTGTTAAAACAGGTGGGGGTAAGGGGAAAAGGGAATAACGGCAAATCAAAACGGTCCTCCCGGCTGGGGTCCAATCTCCCCCTCTCTCGGTCGTTCCGGGGTAGCTGTCCGGGCCGGCTCGTGGGGTGTTGGTCCGCCTCCTGGTGCCCCCGTTAGGCAGCAACACCGCCGCCAGGGGTTAAGGCTGGGAACAGAAACACTCAGTTACAATCCTGCATTCGTATACAACGCGCACCTAGCGCGCCGCGGCTTGAGTCCGGGTTGGCCTGCGGCCTCTTACCACATACTGTTCGCCACCTCTTCGTTTCATGCTCTTCCTTTTATCCTCGTCTCCCGCTTCTTGAGTGGCCCCCTCCAGGTGCACGGCGTCAGGCCTGATGAGCCGCTCCAGGTGTTTCCCATTCGGCCTGACGAGTGGGCGGTTACCGTCTGAGCTCTCCGTGGTGCCAATCCTGCTAGGAGCTCAGCGGTGTAGTACCGCTGTTCCACCACCTGCCCCAAGGGTTGCCCAGAATGCTTCCCAGTGGAGCCCGGGGCGCCACTGTGTGTGTGTGTGTGTGTGTGTGTGTGTGTGTGTGTGTGTGTGTGTGTGTGTGTGTGTGTGTGTGTGTGTGTGTGTGTGTGTGTGTGTGTGTGGTGTGTGTGTGTGTGTGTGTGTGTGTGCGTGATGGGATGTACCACTGCAGTGCTTCTGTGCTATCTTTGTGGTCTCCCAGCGCACGTCAATATATTT
>CM051004.1:8098620-8301120 GCA_027704905.1 Muraenolepis orangiensis | reverse complement strand
CAGTAGATATACCGATATACAGTAAAATAGATAATGTACAGTCGTTTAATCAGAAGAGGGGAGGAGGGGGGTTGGTTGTAAGTAATAAAGTAAAGAAATCCCTGGTCTGCAGTTGTGGACGGCGTGTGTCGTGGCCTCATAAAACCACCGTGTGAAGGGGAGAGGGGGGGGGGGGGGGGGAGGGGGCTGACCTTTTTTTCAGTGAATGGGCCAAGATATGAGAGGCGAGCCCACCTGCCAGGGGAGAAGAGGGGGTGTTGTGATGGCAGATGGATGGAGGAGAGAGAGGAGGAGAGTTAGAATGAACTGTGCGGGTATTGGACAGAGGGTGAGGCGAAGGGGCAGAGGTGGATGGGAGGGGTGGTGTATAGGGGGATGGATGAGTGGATGGATTGATGGATGGATAATAATAATTCATAATAATTATAATAATAATAACGATAAAAATAATAATGATGATGGTGATGATTATTTTTGTTATTATTATTATTATTATTATTATTTGTAAGTATTAATAATAATATTGTATTGTATAAATAATATACCTTTCATACACAAATAACAGCCTAAAGTGTTTCGCAATAGTAAAACATCATAAAATTAGCACAAGAAGACAGGGTAATAAGAGCATTACAGAAAATAAAATAAAATACAAGAAATACAATACAAATCTAAAAATAAAAAAATTGAACAGAAACAGACATATGCACGGTTTCCAAATCTGCTGTACACACATGTTTACAGCCCTTAAGTTCTTCCTCAGCTGTCTATTACAGCCATTCGGTTCTTCCTCTGCTGTCTATTGTATGCTACGGATGGATAGATGGATGTGTGCGTGGGTGGAGGAGAGAATCAATTAGTTCCTCTCTGTGCCAGGTGTGGTGCAGGTGTCAGGCATCATGGGGCAAGAGGGCCGAGAGGGCCGAGAGGGCCGAGAGAGAGCCAGGAGGGCCGGAAGGAAGGAAGGGAGAGAGAGAAAGGACAAAGGCGTGATGCTTTGACTACTACTACTAGTACTACTACTACTCCTACTATGTACTTCTGTTTTAACAATCTGTTCCCCCCCCGCTCTACCTTGTCCAATGGGAGATCCCGTTTTCATTTCTTCTTCTTCTTCTTCTTCATTTTCTTATTCTCCCTCCCTCCCTCCCCTCCCCCCCCCCCCCCCCCCCCCCCACACACACATAGACAAGCAGAACGATGTGGAGATCCCGTCACCGACGTCCAACAAGACCCGAGAGAAGAAGAAGCAGAAGCAGCAGCAGCAGCAGCAGCAGCAGGATGAGGAGCAGCAGCAGCAGCTGATGACCCAGATCAGCGGCGTGAAGAAGGTGTCCCACGGCCCCTCGCTCGACGCCAGCTCCATCTCCCGTTTCGGCGTGAACACGGACAAGGAGGAGCTCCTCTCCAAGGAGCTGGAGGATCTGAACAAGTGGGGGCTCAACATCTTCACCGTCTCCGAGTACTCCAGCCACCGGCCACTCACCTGCATCATGCACGCCATCTTCCAGGTATACCATGTGACCACGATGGCTTTGTTCAAACGTCTGAGTTCTCTCCGTGTTGTCAAGAAACAACAAAAGCCTAAGAATAATTCAAAACAACAAAGTAACAAATGTAAAGAAACTATTGGCTAGTTGGCTGGAACCTAGAACTGTCAGTGTCAGTGTTTGGCAGTGTTCAATTATCTTAAAGCTCTGGGGTACAAACTGCTTCTTGAGTCATCTTGAGTTTTTTAACCGTGATTTGATGGATCTGAACCGTCTTAAAAAAAAATGCCATCCTATACGTTTATCCTGGAATTCATTGGTTTTGGCTGGAGGGATGTACTCTTATGCGTGGCTCTTTTTTTTTCCGCAGGAGAGAGACCTGTTGAAAACGTTCAAGATCCCCGTGGACACGTTTGTGGCCTACATGATGACGCTGGAGGACCATTACCACTCCGACGTGGCCTACCACAACAGCCTGCACGCCGCGGACGTAGCACAGTCCACCCACATCCTGCTCTCCACCCCTGCCCTGGATGTAAGTCCTGCCCCCATTGTGGTGGAACTCCATACGTTCCAACCACAAACCACGACAGGGTTTGTCAATTATGTTGAAAAAAAAAGAGGCTTTGTAAGGGGCGTTTCACTTTAAAGGGGGTCTATCTTGGACCAACATGAGACATGAGTGATGTTAGGAGGCACATGGTTCACGGGGAAAAAGCCCCGGATTAAGGATTAAGTGACTATTAAAACATTTCCCTCCTCTCTTGATCCATCCATGTCCATGTCCTCCATCTGTCTCCCTAACCGACTCCCTCCTCCTTTCCTCCCTATACTTTTCAGTTCTGGGGTTGGTTTTTCCCTCATATTTTTTCCCCCCAAAACACATTAAGTGAAATATAAAGTAAAATAAAAAAATATGGATATACACCAGTAGCTGAATGGACTAACTGTTGTGTTCCGTTTAAAAAAAAGTTTTGATTATTTTTGTATCTTGCATTTCTGGGTTTGCGCTATATCCCTATATCGCTCCCTCTCTTCATTCTCCTCCTCTCTCTCGGTTTGTCGTCTTAGGCGGTCTTCACCGATCTCGAGATCCTAGCGGCCATTTTTGCTGCGGCCATCCATGACGTGGACCACCCTGGAGTTTCAAACCAGTTCCTCATCAACACCAGTGAGTTAAACACCTCGTACCTTCCGTGCTCACACCATCACAACTTCCACACGTTTTGTTCACCGAGAAGGGCACACACAGCGCGTGTGGACATGCATTCAATCGTATCTGGGGTGGCGACAGTAGGACCGCACTGTAGACCTAGTCTCTGTTCTGCTACTGCTCCTTTGGGATGATGATTCAGATTCAGATTCAGATTCAGATTACTTTATTTATCCCGAGGGAAATTAAGCTGCAACAGTTGACACAGGGGGAATAAATGCACACACAAATATACTAATACCTAAAAACGAAATAACAACAAACTAACTAAACAAAACTAGTATAAACAAAATCAAACTAAATTAACTCTAAATGAAATCTAAATGTATTGATAGATGAATTAGATGATGATGATGATGATGATGATGATGATGATGAACTGACGCCGCTCTGTGCCTCTCTGCAGACTCTGAGCTGGCCCTCATGTACAACGACGAGTCGGTGCTGGAGAACCACCATCTGGCCGTGGGCTTCAAGCTGCTGCAGGAGGACAACTGTGACATCTTCCAGAACCTCAGCAAGAAACAGCGGCAGTCTCTTCGCAAGATGGTCATCGACCTGGTGAGCCCCCCTCCCCCCCGCCCCCCGTCGCTGTTCTTCTGCTTTTGTATCTTCTGTCGGATTCTCTTTTTTTTTTTAAATCTTTGTCCGCTTGGTTCAGACGAGACTTGTTTTGGTTTGTCGACTCCTCCCTGACTCCCTTGAAAAGCGTGGAGGTTGATTTTGTGTCATGTGGTTATTCGCTCCCGATCCAGGTACTGGCCACTGACATGTCCAAGCACATGACCCTGCTGGCTGACCTGAAGACCATGGTGGAGACCAAGAAGGTGACCAGCTCTGGAGTGCTGTTGCTGGACAATTACACAGACAGAATACAGGTAGGCACTTGCGGTTTTTGCGTTTGTCTGTTTGTGTGTGTGTGTGCGCGTGTGTGTGTGCGCGTGTGTGTGTGTGTGCATGTGTTTGCCGTTAATGGTTCTGTTTGGACGAGAGTATCCCATGAGTTTGACCCTGTGTGCTTGTGCTACTGCGGTGGTGGATGTGTTCCTCACATCACGTGTGTTTTGTTGTGTGGGAATTTGAGAGCGTATAGATCTTAGCCCACGCTCTCCTCATCTCCTCCTCTAATTATAGCACCAATCAATAGCCCCGGTGTTGGTGGACGTTGCTCACCAAACGCTCATTAACTGTCCTCCTACTCATCTGACCCCTGCCCTCCCCCACTCTCACCCTCCCTCCCTCCCTCCCTCCCTCCCTCCCTCCCTCCCTCCCTCCCTCCCTCACTCCCTCACTCCCTCCCTCCCCCTCTCCCTCCATCCGATTCATGCTATTCATGCTATATCCACCGTGTTTATGTTCATTTGCTTTGCAGCCTCAATATGATGAGCCTCAATATAGCAATATAGCACATTTCATTCATCAAGTCCTTTAGGTGGTTATGTTTTCTCCCAGTTTGTCTGTCTGTCTGTTTGTTTGTTTGTCTGTTAGCAAGATAACTCAAAAAAGTTATGTACGGAATTGGACAAAACTTGGTGGTTATATTACTTTTGGCCCAAGGAACAGTTGTTTCGAATCTGGTTCTGGATCTAGTTCAGGGGACTTTTTTTTCAAGGTATACTTGAAACAGTGCCCTCAAGTTATTGAAAGCCTCAAGTTCGTTTTTTGTATTATTATCCGTTATTCATGATCTGAGTTGCGTCTCATGTTCTGCAGGTGCTGCGTAACATGGTGCACTGCGCCGACCTGAGCAACCCCACCAAGTCCCTGGAGCTGTACCGGCAGTGGACCGACCGCATCATGGAGGAGTTCTTCCACCAGGGCGACCGGGAGAGGGAGCGGGGCATGGAAATCAGCCCCATGTGCGACAAGCACACCGCCTCCGTGGAGAAGAGCCAGGTGAGAAGGAGAAGGAGGAGGAGACGCAAAGCATTGGTTTAAGGCTTTTTTCCGCACAATGCTACAAATGGAAACAAAATTGCGTTGACATACACAGACATGAAGGAAATAACTAACTGATAAACATTGCTCCTCTCCCCTCTCCCCTCCCCTCCCCCCCCCCCCCCCAGGTGGGCTTCATCGACTACATCGTCCACCCGCTGTGGGAGACCTGGGCCGACCTGGTGCACCCGGACGCCCAGGACATCCTGGACACGCTGGAGGACAACCGCAACTGGTACCAGAGTATGATCCCCCAGAGCCCGTCCCCGCCCTTCTACGACCAGGCCACGGACGGGCACGGCGGCAGCGGGGGAGGTGGAGGGGGTGGTGGGGGAGGAGTCGGCGAGAAGTTCCAATTTGAGCTGACCTTGGAGGAGGAGGAGGACGGGGTGGAGCGGAACGGGGAAGGGGGCGAGGAGGAGGAGGAGGAGGAGGAGGAGGAGGCGGAGGAGGCGGCGGAGGACAGTTTAGGCGAGTCTACGGAGCCTCTTCCCATGGACTGCCCCAATGGGCCGGAAGAGCCCGAGGAGGAGGAGCCCACCGCGACGATAGAGATCGTCACGCAGGAACCGTCGCCGACAGACACATAGTGTGGGGGGGGGGCAGCGGCGGCGGCAGGGGGGGGGGTCCCAGCTATCGGTCCCAGCTCATGTCGGCGTTTGAAAAAGGTTTTAAATTAAACGTTTTTGAAGGAAAATTTAAAAAGGGGACATCCTCTTGCAGCTGTGCTTTGTAACGAGCCCACTGAATGAAGCAGAGGCTCGGTTTCTGGTCCCGCATCGAGTAGGGCGTCTTGCACTTGGGCGTAAGCAGCCAGAGACGGGGAGAGAGAGAGAGAGAGAGAGAGAGAGAGAGAGAGAGAGAGAGAGAGAGAGAGAGAGAGAGAGAGAGAGAGAGAGAGAGAGAGAGAGATGGGGGAGAGAGAGAGATAGATAGATAGATAGATAGATAGATAGATAGATAGATAGATAGATAGATAGATAGATAGATAGATAGATAGATAGAGAGACAGACGGTTTACTGGGAAGCGGCTACAGAGTTCTCAGGAAAATAAATGCTGCGAACAATTTTCCGAACTTTCGGACGGTTAAATGCAAAAGGAGGAAAGGAACAGACATTAACTGGTGGCCAGTTTGGACGACGGTTGCTTTAAATGTTCAGGACTGGCATTAAATGGACACTGACACTACTGAGAGATTTTTGTACCTTAAGACTCTTTTTCTTTTCTTTTTTTACAGACACAATGTGTTTTAGACGTAGCATAGAGTTACAACCTGCTGAGGGAGACACATTTGGATAGAGAAAGTGTTTACTTTTTTCCTGTTCCATTTGTCAGAGGACTTTTGTGTGCCTTTTTTACTATTGTCTTTTTAATAGGTTTTTATTTTATTTATTGAACACTCTAGTATGTCTGTGAAATATATCTGAAAGAGCAAATCCTTTCTTTTGTGTCTCAGAAAATAAGTGCAGTCTTCCATGTATTGGGCAATAGATAAATCCAAAACAAGCGTCAAACGATTCTTGGGCAAACTCATCTGAACGGGAAAATCAAAACCATGACACTCACCCAATCCCAGTATTCATCGTGACCTATCAACAGACACACACACACACACACACACACATATATACAAATGTATAGTCTGTGTATGTATACATGTGTGTGTGTGTGTGTGTGTGTGTGTGTGTGTATACATGTGTGTGTGTGTGTGTGTGTGTGTGTGTGTGTGTGTGTGTGTGTGTATACATGTGTGTGTGTGTGTGTGTGTGTGTGTGTGTGTGTTCATAGGTCATAATGTGTGTTCATAGGTCATACTAAATATTCACATCCACGATGATTTCTAAAAGTTGAATCAAATCAACGTCGGTCACTCTTAACGACACCACCCTTTGTTTCCTAGTTTTTTTCCTCGTCCTCTATGAACTCGCTTGGGTCACTCGCTACTACCAAACAAAAGCCTTTCAAGGGTCCTTTTCTTTCGGCTCCTTCTTTTTCGGTCCCCCCTAACCTCAAACCCCAAAACCCACCCGCCAGAAAAGGGATCTCGGCGCGCCGGGGGAAGAAATAGCAGCAGTTGATGATATAATGGCCTTTGTGAGTCTATTGTGAGTCTATTCTTAGCCCCTCCCCGGAGGCATGCCGTGGTCTTAATAATCCCGTTACTGTTCGTCCGGCCCCTTCCCCCACACCCGCCAACCCCCCCCCCCCCCCCTCATGCCGTTGCGGTGTCGGGAGCAATCAGGGAGCCAGAGCACACGGCGATAAAGGTGTTCCTATTCCAACAGCTGCTCACTGCTGCGAAAGGCTGCTGCTCTCATGTGGTCATCAGTGCCATTATTCAGCCCGCACCCCCCCTCCCCCCCAACCCCGTTTATAAACCATCTCGGACGCGGTGACCCCAAAACAATCAGGCCAGCTATTTATTTCTTAAAATAAAATAAAAAACGAATTCCTAGCCCACTAAAGTGCTGCCTCTGCTCATTGACGTCAGCGGATTATTTATATTTTTTGTTCTTCTTTCCACCAACCCCCCCCCCCCCCTCTAGCGTTTCTAGGACGGTTGGGGAGGGGGGGGTTTGGCACGGACAGAAGCACTCGATTTGTTTTTAGGTTCAAGGACAGAGGAGAGACGGAAAAATAAAAAAATAGAAAAGGAAACGGTAAACACGAGGCTAGAGTTTAAAACCAAATTCACCATCCAACCCACATAGACAGTGGGGCGATGACGCTACCGCTACCGTTTCCACATCACGAACGGTTCCTTTTGCATCCCAAAATGCACCTTCATTCACATTTCTGTCCGACCTTGTGAACGATTGTGTGTCCCCTCTCTTTCTTTCTTTGAAACCGGTTTTGTCTGTGTATGCGTGGACGTGTGATGTCGGGAGGTGTGTGTGTGTGTGTGTGTGTGTGTGTGTGTGTGTGTGTGTGTGTGTGTGTGTGTGTGTGTGTGTGTGTGTGTTGTGTGTGTGTGTGTGTGTGTGTGTGTGAAAGAATGAGAGAGAGAGAGAGAGAGAGAGAGAGAGCACACTAGTCGTCCATGTCATCAGGCCTTACCCCATCATACAACTAGTTTGTCTGTATACCCGTTTGTCGCTATAGGAGCTCAAGTCGGTCCTTCTTGCTGTTTATAACAGTGTGTATTTATTCGACACTTATATAAAACGCTTGTTGTACATAAGAACATTCTGGTTCGATGTAAAATCTATTTTAATTTATATGCACCCGCATTACCTGGAAGTGGTGGTGTCTAATGTGTAGAAGACTTTTATATTCTGTACTACATATTGTTTTTGATATATAAATATTTATATATATAATTATATATATATTCGCACAATGTTCTGAGTGCCCGGCAGTGAAGCAGCTAAGGAGACACTGTTGCTGTCACATGAGAACCTCGGAAACCGTTAAATAAATTGTTTTCTTCCACAAGTTTTAACACAAGTTATAATATGATCTTTCGCTGCGGACAATGTACACGCAGACTACGTCCATTTTCCAAAAACAAAGAACAATACATTTTTTTGCTTAATCACATATATAGATGCGTCATTGCCCTTCAGTTGTTTTTGTTAGGAAAAATAATAATTCCCTTTTTTTAATTTGTTTTGTTGCTAGGTACTAGGTTTTCATTTGACAGCAGAACTTAGGTTACCAAAATGCACCGTATAGAGGACACGTTATACTGCCTGGGCTCGGAAATAGGATCCTCGCTAGGTAGCTAAGAGGAGAGTAATCTTAGTCCATGCTTTGGTATCAAAATACAATAAAAATAGTTTTGTTTTTGTTTTTTCTCTCTCGGCTTCTCGGCTTGTCACAACCTAAGCTTGTCCATTCAGCGTTTTGAATGCAGATTGCTGATATAGGGGGGGCTCAGATATGAAGGTTCGACCGTCAAAACACAAAACAATCGTCTTCTTTTACTTACACGTTGCGCACTCGACGTAAAAGTAGGCGTACCACAAGGGCGGGTTGTTAGCATGCTACAATCCACCCTCCCCCACGCACCAACGTGAACCGTTTGGGATTATAGAGACGTGGTTATGTCATTGATTTGTGCTGATGTGTGAACTCTCTCTGACCAAACTTGTTAGCAGTTTTGAAATTCGAATTCTGTCAGTATTAACATTGTTAATCTATGTTCAAGCTTCCTTTGGTCCCAGTCGTGTCCAAAATGGTTAGCCGGATTTAGCACTATCTGCATGAGAGATGGGATTTGTTTTCCTCCCTTTTTTTCGAAATCAATATTATGTTAAAGTCTGTCATTTGTTGCCGGCAGATAATTCAATGTTTCACACAATGTATGGTATTATATTGTATATTGTGTTTCAAATGAAATCTAAAATACTTTTTCTATGAAGTGATTAAAAACAAAGCATGAATATATTTACGTCTGTTGCCTCTATGTTTCTCACTGTCGACTTTTTTCCAAAAAAAAAAGTTTTTCCCTCCAAAAATACCACTTTAATACTTTCCATTAAAAAACATGTCAGTACATTAGAAAGTAGTCTACAATCATTTTGTATTTGGCAACGTATGAATCATATTGTTAAAAAGCTGAGTGGGATGTATAAACATATATGTCATTGCTCCAACGCACTTATAATATAGATCTGGAGGGTGGTCACAAAGTTTTTTGAACTTTGTTTCTCTGCATTTAACCCATCCTAGTATTAGGAGCAGTGGGTAGCTTTTTTCTATACAGTGCTCAGGGAGCAGTGTAGGGGGTGGTGCCTTGCTCAGGGGGAACCTCTGCAGTGCCCAGGTGTTTTGGAGACTTGAACCGGCGACCTTCTTGTGCCCAAGCCAAGTCCCAACAGACTGAGCTACTGCCGCCCCAATTAGTATCTCAGTTGTTTCCCCAATTACCCAACACTATTACAATACAGCAATCCTCACACTACTACAATACAAGAAACAACACTGAAATATTACATATTAAAAAATGATACTACAATCTTGGGCCATAGCCTCTAGCATGCCCACCAATAGGATGGCGCCATGCTAGAGGCAAGTTCTAGTGTCAGACTTCCTCATCTTTTGTTACTCCCCATCAACATGGGCGAGACGATTCTTCTGTCCTCCTGGAGTAAAGGGTTTCTTCGCTACCAATCTTGAGACACAGACGAGGACGACATTGGGCACGTGGAAAGCCTTCAGAATAAAAGAACACCGCCATGCAAATGAGTGTGAAGACACGTCGGTCCACGTGCACACTTCACACTCCCTTATTCCCTTCGATGTTGTTGTCATGGCTACATCGTCGCAGGGATTGGTGCAGTGCTAGGCACAGGTGACCACAAAGAACACGTGACAAAATACCCCTCACGCACACGCACACAAGCACACAAGCACACAAACACGCACAAGCACGCACAAACACACACACACACACACACACACACACACACACACACACACACACACACACACACACACACACACACACACACACGTGAAGGGCCATATAACTAAAAGCCATCACTACGTTGTATGACCGGAGAGAGACAAGTTGTTTCCGATGTACTTAGTTCAGGTTGCTTTTTAGTTTGTTATGTATATATATATATACAATTGTAAATGACATGCATCAGTCCAAATGCTCTTGTCATTTGTCATCTTGTCAATGCTCCCATTGTATTCCATTGAAACATAACATGAAGTAAAGCTTCATTATATGAACAGTGCTAAGCCTACACAGAAGCTGCCTTTTTATATTATGCGTGGAAAAAAACAAAACAGACACATTCTATTGTTAAATATAACATCTAAAGGTTTGGAAAAGGGGATACGTGTTTCTGGCTCTCGTTTTGGTGTTCTGAAAAGGGAGGAAGGTTCCATTGACACATGCTCGCTGTCTTCAACACCTTTTCTATTTTGGGTGTGCGTGATTACTTTTAGGGAGGATTTCTCTAAGCCGGCTATGGGAATTGCACTTCATCCTTGGTACTTGATTTCCAATGTCTTATTCTGTTGAGAGAGTACTGGAGGACAATCATCAATGAGTTTGGAATTACCTCACAAGACTGTGGCACATCTCTCTCTCTCTCTCTCTCTCTCTCTCTCTCTCTCTCTCTCTCTCTCTCTCTCTCTCTCTCTCTCCTCTCCCTCTCCCCCCCTCTCTCTCTCTCTCTCTCTCTCTCTCTCTCTCTCTCTCCCCCCCCCTCTCTCTCTCTCTCTCTCTCTCTCTCCTCTCTCTCTCTCTCTCTCTCTCTCTCTCTCTCTCTCTCTCTCTCTCTCTCTCTCTCTCTCTCTCTCTCTCTATCTCTCCTCGCTCTCGCTCTCGCTCTCGCTCTCCCCCTCTCTCTCTCTCTCTCTCTCTCTCTCTCTCTCTCTCTCTCTCTCTCTCTCTCTCTCTCTCTCTCTCTCTCTCTCTCTTCACGTTCTCTCAAACATGTATTTATGTATTCAATTTCTCCTTGTCCTCGTCTTGTCCTTTGTTGTCCTTTTGACAACTCATCGCCATCATCATCATCACCATCATCATCTTGTCTGCTATGACTTTGTGTCAGCTGCCCCCTTCTCTCTACAGCTCCCCAAGTAACCTATCAAAAGCCGGAGGTTGATTGGATGGAATCCATGTACGTCGTCTGTGACGCCCATACACGGAGAGATGGGAGTTCACTGGGACAACGATGAGTTATTTAGTACACCTAAGAATAGGCTGAGCGGCTCCCTCTTGGGAAATGACACTACTTAACTCAACCCACCAGCCGTCCGACCGCTGATATTTCCAGCTAATAAACTGATGCCGTCATGGAGATGGCCTTGAGGGAGAAAATCTGCCCGCCGCATCTATTTCATGTTAAAAATCATTTAAAACATGTGTTCTTTTGCATATGTGTGTATTGTGTGTTGGATCTAATAGGCTTGATGAATATGAATGTTGACACAATTAAAGGTGCTGTAGGTAGGATATAATAGCTCTAACTGTCACGGGTTAGGTTTGGACCCAAATGCTGCACATGGGCGGTAGATCGGGAACCAGGCAGGGTAGACGAACCAGGCAGGGACAGGCAGAGGTGTAGTCAGGGACAGGCGGTGGATCGGGAACCAGGCAGGGAACCGTCAGAGACGTCCATGTCCACCTCCTCCTCCTCCGCTTCCTGAGGGTTCTCGCTCAGAGGTCTGCTCAGAGGTCTGCTCAGAGGTCTGCTCAGAGGTCTGCTCTGAGGTCTGCTCTGAGGTCTGCTCTGAGGTCTGCTCCCTGGTCCTCTCTGCTCCTCTCTGGTTCTCTCTGGTCCTCTCTGGTCCTCCCTGGACATCTCAAGGGATGAACAACAACAACAAAACAAAAACAAACGTCCCCCTCGCAACAGCCATCCCCTCCGCTGCTTCCTGGAGAGTCCCGCCCTCCTCAGAGGATGAGCCTTCCCTGTCCCCCTAGGAGGACTCAGATTAAAGGAGGGAAAGAGTCTCCCACGGCGACGGGAACGAAGTAGGCGGCGAACTGTGCACACTGGGCCGCCATCAATGAACTGGCTGCTGCGATGAAATGGCGGCATCAGATCGGGGCAGCGCTGCGATGTCAGAACGGGGCAGCGCGGCAGTGTCAAACGGGGGCAGCGTGAAGTTGGGCCGTGCGGCGTCGTCAGACCGGGGAAGCGCGGCATTGGGCAGTGCGGCGTTGGCAGAACAAGGCAGTGCGGCGTCATCGGAACGGGGTAGTGCAGCGTGCCACTGTCACACGGGTGAAGAGCGACGCTGTCAGACGGGGGAAGAGCGACGCTGTCAGACGGGGGAAGAGCGACGCTGTCAGAACGGGGCAGCGTGGCGGCGTCAGAACGGGGCAGCGCGGCGGCATCAGAACGGGGCAGCGCGGCCTCGAGCAGTGCGGCGTTGTCAGAAGGGGGAAACGCGATGCGTTACGGGAACAGAGCGACATAAGGCACCAGGAAGGACGAGCAGGTCGGCGTCTTAGCCCCCTCAGAGGGAAAGGTGCAAGGCTGGGGCTCCGGTGCGAATCCCACTGGAAAAGGCGGTGGTGAAGCGGGAGGAGACGCTGGGTATCGCTGAGCGACCACGGCCTCTAGCGCCTGCGCACTAGCCAAGACCGACTGAACCAGGATGGCCAGCTGTGCACCGCTCTGTTGGAGGGTTTCCTCAATCCACTCGCGACGGGCCAGTGATGACGTGGTGTGCGCTGGGTCCATTTCGGGCCAGATTCACGGGTTAGGTTTGGACCCAAATGCTGCACACGGACACCAAAGGCAGATAGTGATATTTATTACAAACACCACACAGACTGGGACAGGCAGAGACATTGTCGGGGACAGGCAGGTGATCAGAACCGGGGCTGGGTAGACAAACCAGGCAGGGACAGGCAGAGGCGTAGTCAGGGACAGGCAGTGGATCGGGAACCAGGCAGGGAACAGGCAGAGGCATAGTGAGGGACAGGCGGTAGATCGGGAACCAGGCAGGGCAGACAAACCGGCAGGGACAGGCAGAGGCGTAGACGGGGACAGGCAGCAGATTGGGAACCAGGCAGGGCAGACGAACCAGGCAGGAACAGGCGGACGCGTAATCGGGAACAGGCAGAGGATCAGGAACAGGAATCAGAACGCTGGGATGTCTGCATGGTCAGGAACAATCTGGCAAAGTATGAGTGTGGGGGGTAGGCTTAAATAGGACAGGTTAATTATAAGGCACTGCGGGTGTGGGGGAAATGTGAATGAGGGTTGACGCTGCCCTCTAGTGGAGGCAGGGTGAATAGCCATTGTGACACTAACATTAGTGTCATTTGTTACAAATGTCATAGCCCTATTTAGATTAGATTTGATTAGATTGAATTGTATTGTCATTGCACAGCACAGTACAAAGTACAGTACTGCGGAAATAATTTGGCATCTAACCAGAGTGCACATGTTACAGTAAAGTGCATGGTAATATATAATGTACAGTGGTTATATAAGATGTAAAAACAGTCTACTAGTTATAACAACAGGTATAAAATAACTTATAGAGTAGGTATGAGATGTGTGCAGAATTATAGGTACATATATATATACAGTATATATATATATATATATATATATATATATATATATATACAGGTAAGTATACAAGTATCAACAGGTAGTAAGCAGGGGTATGCAGTTCTATCAACTGTTGTAGATAAATATATATACATATATATAGAGCAGGTAGTGAGCAGGGGTATGCAGTTATATCAACAGATATATATATATACGGTAAGTACAGTGGCTGTCATTGTGGTACAGAGTTCAGAGCGATGACAGCTGAGGGGAAGAAGCTGTTCCTGAGCCTGCTTGACTTGGAACAAAGGTTCCTGTAGCGCCTCCCGGAGGGGGGGGGGGGAAACAGTCCATGGTTGGGGTGAGAGGCGTCTTTGACAATTCTCAGACATATTTTGTGGTGGGCAATCTTTATTGCATGGAGTGGTAATCCTACCGATGCATTGGGTGGTTTTCACCACCCTCTGCAGCGCTTTCCGGTCTGAGACAGTGCAGTTGCCATACCATACTGTGATGCAGTTGGTGAGTATGATTTTAATGGCACATCGGTAAAAGTTCACCAGAATCTAAGGGGACAGGTGGGCTTTCCTCAGTCTCCTCAGGAAGAAGAGACGCTGGTGTGCCTTCTTTACCAGTGAGGCAGTGTTGAGGGTCCAAGAGAGGTCCTCGCAGATGTGGACCCCCAGGAATTTGAAGCTGGAGACACGCTCGCCCCTGTTGATGAGGATGGGGGAATGTGCGCCAGTTCTGGTCTTTCTGAAGTCCACGATGAGCTCCTTGGTTTTCTTGGTGTTAAAGGCCAGATTGTTGTCGGCGCATGAGATGAGTGTATTTCTACAGTGGTTAGTCTACAAGGTGTCGATTTGAACGTTTTACAGAAGCTTGTTTTTACTTCTGTTTACTACCACTGGCCGGGTTTGTATTTGTGTGCCAATAACACGCTTACAGATCCTAACCTCCAGTGACATGATTGATGGAAACACACATGAAGCAAAAGGAAGTGAACAGACTGATTAGACTCTGGACATGTCAGGGCTCCTCCTGAGTGTGTGTGTGCGGTGATGGCTGGTTTAGCCGGTGTTCCTTGATTACTCAATGCACCACAGGTGTGCAGCCTCACCCTGCAGCCCCAGAGTCTAATCAGCCTGATTCGGTGCTGCTTCAACCAACCACCAACCACACACACTCCACACTGTATACTGAAGGTGAGCTGAAGGTCTCTGGCCTCCTGTGTAATACATCCTCCTGGTTTCCGGTAACGTCCACTAAAGTATCAACTGGCCGCTGTATTTCCCCAGGGTCTCCTTTCTCAACATTATAATGTTCGACATGACATGAAGCCAGTACATCTGCCAGGGGGAAGGGGCCATACCTCAGCCAATCAGAGGCCAGGCTGGTAGAGAGAGAGAGAGAGAGAGAGAGAGAGAGAGAGAGAGAGAGAGAGAGAGAGAGAGAGAGAGAGAGAGATGGAGAGAGTGCGGAAGAAGCAGACTGTCAACCGATTGTGTAACAGATGTGATGCTGTTGGTAGTGTGATAGCAGTGCCTCACACCACCAACAGGTGGCCCACGGTACTCCAACAGTGCTCATCTCAGTGTTTCTCTCTCTCTCCGGTGGCATCATCCAACGCTGCACCTGTGTTCTGCTGTGACTGAACTGAGCATGTGAAATGACCTGGGTGGCTAGTGTCCTCGCAATGGCAATGGCAAATTTCCTTCCTTTTCCTTCCCCTTACCTGCCGGTCGAGTCTAGCATACACAGAGAGGAGAGGATACAAGAGGGGAGGAGAGAAGATGGGGAAGAAGGGAGTAGGAGTAGGATGTAGAAAAAGCAAGGGGAGGACCAGAGAGAAACAGTGAAGCGAGGCCAGGCAGGAAGTTAAAATGCACTAGACAAATGCACTAGACATCTTTTCTCAAGAACACACACAAGGGCAACAAGATGGGTAAACACTGTAAGACGAAAGGTTGCTCACATCCCCGCCAACTCTCGTGGCTTATTAGGCCTCTGTGTGTGACCATGGAAACCATGCCTCCGCCTCAACATTCCTCTGTGTTGGGTAACATTCGCACAACGCATGTTGACATCACCACTTTTTCACGGCGGGTTCCAGGATTAACAGCACAAGACACATGCACTTTGCAGGTGTGCCAATGTGGTACCAAAGTGTGCCCCAACATACATACACAGACAGGAACATGCATTACTTGCCAAACAATAACTGAACACTGTCAAACACTGACACTGACTGTTCTTGGTTACTACAATAGCCTACTGTATTGAACACTGTCAAACACTGACACTGACTGTTCTGTGTAACTACAATACTGTATTGAACACTGTCAATCACTGACACTGACTGTTCTTGGTTACTACAATAGCCTACTGTATTGAACACTGTCAAACACTGACACTGACTGTTCTGTGTAACTACAATACTGTATTGAACACTGTCAAACACTGACACTGACTGTTCTGTAGAACTACAATACTGTATTGAACACTGTCAAACACTGATGCTGAGTGTTCTGTGCCACTACAATACTGTATTTTATCAATACTATATTACCTAGATACATCACACTGAACCTATTGTGTGTATATACATTTAGAATTTGCACCACTGTAAATTGTTTTTATTTTTCAATTGCTGTTTGTAAGAGTTACTGTGAGGATTTCTAGACAATTCCCTTTAGCTCGTAAAATGATAATAAAGGCATTCTGATTCCGAAATAGGATACAGCCATTAGAAGTATGAACCGTTCAAGAGTCACGTTGTAGAAATCATACTGTCAGTCTCAAATCTGCCCATTGTGGAAAGCAAATTGCCATTACTGACCATGTAACATGCTAGAGTGAGCTGACTACTGGAGGTTATTCAACCACCAAAACACAAAAGATGTCAATGATCTGTGCACGACTAAGGCCCCTCGTCCTCAATGCATTATCACACAGTGATAAGTGATCAGATAGGAGGACATAAAACGTAAATGTGTGACAATATTCCTCAATTATTGGACAATATGTCCAATAATTTGTTAAAATACGTGTATGGCAGCAAATACGCATACCTCACATAGCCTTACATGTTGAGACTTAGAATGTAGAAGGTCAGTGGTTTTCAAACAAACCAAAGTTATTTTAGTACACTATTCACCAGCTCAACATTTTGGGAAGGAAAATAATGTAAATTAATATGAACAACGTATGTGAATATTATCAGGTGTACGTGGATATTAAAAGGGTGTTGCAAATACTTTAGTTTTAGTGTAAAACAACAGAGACTTTTCTTATGATTTCTTTGTGTGTGATGTACAATTAGTCCTCAGATGCACTTAATATTTCCATTTTCAAGTAGGCCTACCCCCTGCGATCCCTCAAAGTACCCCTAGGGGTACGCGTTTCCCCATTCGGGAATCCCTGTAGTAGGCTACCTCAAAACGATTTAGTCTCAATTAAATTCGATAGGCCAACCGGGTTCATTATGTTCTCATTTAGAAAATAAAATGTGTAAAAAAAGTCGCTGCTCCTAGTTCCTCGTGTGTGTCTTTACATCCACCCCCTGGTGGGTGGCGCACATCAACCAAACACCAGCAGCGGTGAACACACACACACACACACCCACACACACACACACCCACCGTTTACCGACACGCAAATTATGCGTCAATGCGATGAAGTCGCCGTAGAGAAGGACACAACACGGATAAGGTACGGTACTAGTACTCAGTTGTGTCCGTTTATTTTCAACTTGCCAAACAAGTACAATTAGGCTATAGAATGCTGAACTTCCTAGTGACGTAACCTTTAGGCGGTGTCAAGTATCCAGGTGGTTGTGGAGAGAAATGTGACTTATTTTAATCTAGTGTTTTATTGTACTGGGACATTCACATTCATCAAATTAAATCCACATCCACATTAAAAACAAAACACATTGTGCTGCTGTATCGGGCTACTAAAGGTGTTTGATAAACCGGAGACCAATTGTTTTCATTTAACAATCAACATAGTTCCCAAAGTCTGATTTACTGTTAAATAAGAGTGCCAATGAGTTCGTTATCCTCATTAAGCACACGTTGTGACTAACCCTAAGCATAACCCCCAAGAGGAGGGTGTAGTAGGATTGTTTTGGTCAGTGATAAGGGTTTATATATGAATTAATTATAACGCATTCTGAATAGACACTGCAGTGTCAATATGGGAATGATAACGTCGGTTTATATTTATGTTTTGACAGTTGTACGGACGTCAATAGACATGCAATATTATTAGTATTTTGGGTTCCAATATCTCGACATATTTATCTCTTGACCGGAAGAAAAGCTGTTGTTGTGAAAGCATTTACCATTTAAACAACATATCTCAAAACATCGTTCTGTAACCACGAATGACCTGTTCTCTTAATTGTAATATTGCATGACCTCTACCGACTTCCGTAGTTATAGGCTAGTTTGGTTGTCACATATTTCATTAGATTTACTCAACATTCGGTTGTGTACAGCCATAGGATTCATTCATATTTGCAACATCAACACGTTGCATCAAGAGGCCTGTTTTGCCAATCCCAAATCCCATCACAGTAGCTCTAATACTGAATGTGTTTTTTAAATCCTGCTTAACTACTCCATCACTATGTATGTGAGCAGTTTTAAACGGTGTGCTTGTAGTCCTCTAAACGATCTAAGAACAGTTGGCTGGAGAACACAGTCCTCTAACTTTGTTTGTAAAAGTAGCAACTTATTTAGTAAAAAGCAGTTACTGTCAGTAATTTGTTGTTGTGGTTCTGGCTTCTGCCCTTAACCCTAGGGCCTGGATGACCTCTGACACATGAGTGTCTCCAAGGGTCGATATCTTTTGAGTTCTGTTGAAATTGAGTGTTTGTCTTGCATCCCACTCTGGGCCCAGCGTTTCCCAGCACTGGACATGTGATTAAATATTGCCTGGGCGTATTACGCAAGAGTGCTGGCGTCGGTGGTGAATGAGAAATATGGTAATCGATTAAGTTTGGTGTTTCCGTTGGAGATGGATTCATGTTGGAGCGTATGTTATTGGTAAACCAGTGCTAGTGGAGTGCGGTCAGACACATGGGTCGGCACCTGTGTTGTGGATACGCTTCTCTATCCTAGTGTCTATGAGTCCTGGTACATTGTTTTCTGTAAATAGTAAAAAGCAAGAAAGTGTTTATTTGCTTCGCCATTGAAGATGGGGCCACATGTTTTTGCTTGTTTGTCTGTCTGTCTGTCTGTTTGTTTGTTTGTTTGTTTGTCTGTTAGCAAGATAACTTAAAATGGTATGTACGGAATCAGACACAACTAGAAGGAACAGTTGATTAGACACACCAAAAAGTCCCCTGCACCCCCTGGTGTGGGTGGAGGTATGTGCTTTACGGAGTGCCCTCTAGTTTGACGTTTTTCCAGTCTGTCCACATTCTTCTTTCATGAACCAACCCTATATAGTTGATTGTTCTCAGAAGAGGCTCCTTCAAAATGGTTTGAAGGTGGTAACCCGAAAATGTGGTGGTGATAACTATATTGTAGTTTATTTTCAAAAATTGTATTACTGTCCTTTTGTGACACCCACATTTCGTGGGATTATTTAAGTACATCTTATCATGATTTTTATACCAAAAGTCTCAGTTTGGTTAACTTCCGTTGTATATTGTGTGGTCACTTTTTACAGACTACTTGCATTTTGTGTGAAGATTGTTGACACGTGACATCTGGTGTCCGCCACTTAATCATGTGGATAAGACGGTATACACACACCTTTTGAGTGGCTCGTTACACATGTAGATCCAGTTCACACCAGGGTAAGTGAGTGTGTTTTTTGGAAAACGGGTATTGTGTGATCTCATCTGCAAGGAACACCGAGAAGAGTTTCAGTTTCTGGTCTCGCTCAGCCTGGGAATTGAGCCTGGGAAAGTTCCTGGAATCAGGCCGTTTCCTTTTGGTCGAGATTTTGCTGTCAATAAACCCTTGTTGCTTCTGGGAACTGCCCGTGTCAAATCATACAACAGGTTTTGATTTACAACGCCCGTCGTGTCCACGAAAAGAGAACCTGTTGTTGTGCTACATTCATTCTTTCGTCCGTTTTATAGAATCATGCAAGCGTTCCTATGATGGAGCATTTTATAGCATGTTGACCTCCCTAGGTATTGTCAAACCTAATTTGAGCCACTGTTATTTTCCCTTATGGGAAAATAACCCTATTTTTTATATTTTTTGGTTTGCTTTGGAGAGATCCATGAGGAGGGTTGTGTGACTCAGACCTGTACAGACTTGTTCATGTTATAGAGACAGACAAAAGGAAAGTATGAAGGGAATGTCTGTTATGTCTTTAGGGAAATGTATTGGTTTTTGTATATAATAATGTATTGATCTTTATAATAATAATCATATTCATAATCATTAAGATATCTTGTATGCATGCCCAAAAAATACTTTTAAGGCAAAGACGGAATACTAAACTATATTACAGTCAATTTCTTATGATTCATTTCATTCATCCTTACTGAATTTTGCACATGTGGAATGGATGGTTTTAGAGTAAGAAGGATTCTTTATGTTTTTATTTTTGACATTTTTGCGACTATCTGACAAAGGAGTGTTAGCCGATTCAGTGTTTCCTTCTGATTTGGTCATCGAAGAGTCAACATGGGGAAAGCTACCAAGAAATCTGATAAAAGTGACCCCAAAACCTACCTCAAATTTGGACCTGCGTTCATAACTTATGAGTTGCGTACCTGTTGCAATCGTGTTGCGTGCGTAGCGTACCTGTTGCGATCGTGTTGCGTGCGTAGCGTACCTGTTGCGTGCGTAGCCTACCTGTTGCAATCGTGTTGCGTGCGTAGCGTACCTGTTGCGTGCGTAGCGTACCTGTTGCGTCCCTGTTGCGTATAAATTGATCGCAGGCATCGCAGAGAATTATTGAACATGTTCAAAATTTCCGAACTTACTCTGCGTGTGTCTTCAAACCTATAAAACCTATTAGTTGCGTGTGAGTTGTGTTCGGAACTTATGACCACTATTTTTTATTCGCAACCATACGCCAACTGGTGATCTCTATGGTGTGAGGGCACCATTAATGGTCCCCTCACACCATAGTGTACGCTGAAACCTATGAGTTGCGTGTAAAAAATATTTGTATACGCACCAAACGCAACCGAAATCAACAATTTTGTCAATTTGTAACCTATTCGACCTATGGGTTGCGTGTGGGTTGCGAACTGAACTTATGATCTCCCAATATCTGCGATCACCGGCGTACGAGTTGCGTGCGAGTTGCGTGTGAGTTGCGTGCAGAACTTACGAGTTGCGTTTGAGTTGCGTTCAAAACTTACAAGTTGCGTTTGACCTGCGTGCTAGTTGCGTGGTATTTGCGAATATCGGTCACGTGATAAAAACCTATAAAAGTGGAGCCGATTCAGTGCTTCAGTACTGATTTGGTCATCGAAGAGTCAACATGGGGAAAGCTACCAAGAAATCTGATAAAAGTGACCCCAAAAGTGATGTAAAAACTACTGAAACAGCTTCCCGTGGCCGTGGCCGGAAACAACCAGCAAGAGGTAGCTCCATGTTGTCACCTCGGAGGTCCACCAACAACTGACACGGATCTAGAAAAGGCCCACTATTTATACCATTTCTCAACACGCATGTAGTACGCAACTAACACACAACTAATAGGTTGGATACGCAGGGCATAGGTTGGGGATACGCTGGGAATAAGCACAATAGGTTGGGGGTATGCTACACACGTAACACATTCGCAACATGTGCGGTACCAAAACCTGGCCAGATACCTCAAATTTGGACCTGCGATCACCTGCGTTCATAACTTATGAGTTGCGTACCTGTTGCGATCGTGTTGCGTGCGTAGCGTACCTGTTGCATCCCTGTTGGGTATAAATTGATCGCATGCATTCGCAGAGAATTATTGAACATGTTCAAAATTTCCGAACTTACTCTGTGCGTGTCTGCTTGTTGCATACTTCAAACCTATAAAACCTATTAGTTGTGTGTGAGTTGCGTTCGGAACTTATGACCACTATTTTTTATTCGCAACCATACGCAACTGGTGATCGCTATGGTGTGAGGGCAGTTTGGGGGCAGTAGCTCAGTGGATAAGGACTTGGCTTGGGAGCCGCAAGGTCGCCAGTTCAAGACCCGGAAACACCAGGTTACTGCCTAAGTGCCCTTGAGCAAGGCACTCCCTACGCTGCTCCCCGGGCGCTGTACTAATGGCTGCCCACTGCTCCTAACACTAGGATGGGTCAAATGCAGAGAACTAATTTCCCTTGGGATAAATAAAAAAAATTAAAGTAAAAGTAAAGTAAAAAGGGCACCATAACAAAGTGTTGCCTCTTCCATTAGTTTGCGCTACTTCATGTCAAGTTAGGCTGAGCAATACTGTAGCAAATAGCAATGGTGTGTGTGATACAGGGGTTAAGCTTTAGTAGTGTGAAATTAATGGTAAATTAACTCATTGGCCTGCAAACGTTTCTCAAAACATTCTGTATTAGCCATCAACAGCTAGAGATAGTTGGGCAATCTGCCACTTTTTGCTAAAAGTGCTAAGCTAGCCCTGACCCATTGAATCCCGGTCGCAGGCATGTGTTGGCATCTCTTCTTACCATAATGATGCATACATTCTTCACATGCTAATCACCTACCGATCCTGAGGTGGCGCTGTGGTTTAAGTTGCAGTACTGTACGTTGAGGTTGTCAACGAACGACTATAATTCAATGGTTCACATGTCTATTTGAATCTAATCATGCTTTATTGGCCCGGATGTAATGCGTCACTGGGAGGCCTATCCCCAGTCCCTGGCAGCTCCACACTCGTAACCTACAATAAAATCACTCTTAAGCTAAACTGGAGAGAGCCAGCAGGCCATTTGGGAATAGGGGGTCAAATATATACAGTACATACGTACGTACAATGACATATATTAATCACAAATGACCAGATACGGATGCCTTGTCCCTTTTTATAAATTTTGTAATCAAAAGCACGCGACTATTTGCATTTCTGACAACATCAACAGCAAATGTTAGATATGTCAATGAAGTATCTAATTCATACTTAAATGTGTACATGATTGACTAACACAATCAATCATCAATATTATAATTTTTGACAAATCATTTAATGCACAACTAAAATGGATTACATCTTGCCTAAGGGATACAAGACTACAACAGTACAGAGCACGCTGTGTTGTCTTTCACGTCTCCCTGACTGAAGCTTGTCCTCAGCCCCACCCCTCCGTCCCCTGACTGAAGCTTGTCCTCTGCCCCACCCCTCCCTCCCCTGACTGAAGCTTGTCCTCTGCCCACCCCTCCCTCCCCTGACTGAAGCTTGTCCTCAGCCCCACCCCTCCCTCCCCTGACTGAAGCTTGTCCTCAGAGCCCCCCAGGCTTCCAGCCGGCGCTCCAGTGTTCATAGTTAGGGTTAGGGTTATGGTAAGCGGAGTTGTGCTGTGTATTTATTTGGGAAATTTGTAATCGGCGTGGCGGACGTGACACACCGGAGCGGCGCCGTATCGCCGAGCTCATCGGGGAGACCACAGACCGTAGCGGCGCCGGTTCAGAGGCGGTGAGCTCATCTCCCTGTGGACCCCAGGCGGGGGTCAGGGGATCGGGATGAACAGGGCCGCCACAGGGGGGAGGAGGAGGAGGAGGGTGGGGGGGGGGGGATGTCTGAGTTGCAATGAGTCACCAAAGTTTGTGAGAACGGGAACGACAAAGCTATTGTTAACCAGGCGTTATTTAGTGTATTACGATTTTTAGGATTAGACTATATTACAAACGACAGTGAGAACCACAAAATGTGCCGAGTGCTCGCAGAGGTAAAAGCCTTTGCTAGTAAGGCAAAAAATTGAACATACATATATAATATACAACCATTTGCCTTGTGTGTCATTCAGGCCCTCCAGGATTTATTGCGAGTTTTAGTGTGTGTGTGTGTGTGTGTGTGTGTGTGTGTGTGTGTGTGTGTGTGTGTGTGTGTGTGTGTGTGTGTGTGTGTGTGTGTGTGTGTGTGTGTGTGTGTGTGTGTGTGTGGTGTGTGTGTGTGTGTGTGTGTGTGTGTGTGTGTGTGTGTGTGTGTGTGTGTGTGTGTGTGTGAGTGAGTGAGTGAGAGAACTGTTTTAAAATTTCCGCTCATTCATTTTACACAACTTTATTGCATATTTCAATACAATCAGAAAACATTTTAAGGGACTGTCTAATGCTTGGACTTCTAAATAACTCCCTTGTCCCATTGCGGAAAAAAAAGCCCTCTTTAGACACATGCCAAGACGACACAACACAATCCGTCACACTTGGAAGTGGGTGCTAATTACCCGAAACCAACTACAAACCCCTACGGCCTTTGGTTTTTGTTTGTTCCTCTTTGTGTATATAAGGGCACCGTCCCATGGCCTCAGTTTTGACCTCGGCGGATGACGCATCCTGACAATATTGAGAGACCAGGGGTGTATTTGGCCTGGCCAGTTGACACTTAGGGCACTGGACGTAGGCACTGGACGCTGGCCGCCACAGTCTTATCTCATGCCTTTCCCCCGCTGCTGAATCATATGTTTTGGTTTGACACTGACGCTATGGCCTAATTGCTGTGGGTGGGTTGCTTCCCGGTCATCTCTCGTCAGGGCAGGTGGGGGAAAGACAGATTGCAAGCTTGCAAGTTACGTGCTGTTCGGGCTGTGACCATGGGGATGGATTGTAGTGAAAAGGTTGACCATATTGCATGACGCTACAAAAAGAAAGCACATTTTCAAAACGTTGGGAACAGGTGGTAGACGTCAGTGCTTTGTTTCTGCCCCCGTGGTGCTGATCGTGTTCCATGACTGGTCTCGAACTTCACCAAGAGAACAGCGAAACATTGTACACCTCATCATTATAATGAGGTTAAAAGTTCTTGCAGTTGGAGTTTGACCCCACCCCCCCCCCCCCCCATACTGCGCCTGCTCTGGCCCCCGGCTTGGCTGCCTGCCTGTCTGCTTATCGGTCAAATCAATTGATGGGGAAATGCGAGAATTGAGCAACGCCAGGAGGGAAATAAACGGGTCTGCGTGCAAGTCTGCGTTTTAACAGCTTGTCAAAGGGCCTTAACACCAAACAGACCACGCGGTCTGTGCCTGTGTGTCTGTGCACTAGACAAAATCTGAGAATTATTTTCTCTATCGTTATTCCCAGCAATCCCAGAAACACCCCCTCCTTATTTCTGTGTCTCTGTCATTTCAACGCTGTTCTTATTGTCCGAGCCCACGTGCGGTGCTGGTGCCGCAGGGATACCCCCACACTGCTTCCAGGGAGGAGGAAATGTAGAGGGACAAAAGTAGAGCAAGTTGACGTACGAGGCGTCCCCAAGGGACCCCGAAGTGGCAGCTGAAAGGTCCCTCAAGGTCATTGCCTTGAGGGACGCACGTTTGCTTCGCCTGCTAAACCTACAACAGATTTATAATCCATTACTTTATAACTAGTAGTCGCTTTGGACAAAAACGTCTGCTCAATGACTGTAATGTAAAGTAATGAAATGATGATTACGTATTTTCCGTACAAATAATTGACAACAAAACCACTAAAACCTAAATGTGGTTGCGGTCAGTGGCCAACGCCCCCCACCCCAAAGTGTGGTAAATGCATTTGTGGGAATGATCAAGAAGACTTCATATTAAACTGGGAAGAAACCTGAGAACAAGACTGCCCCCCGCAGGCGAAATGTTGAAAGAGCGGGGAAAATATGTGTCGGCCATTGGAAAGAAGAAATGAACTAGAGATGCAGTAGAGGAAATTACGTCAAGGCCTTGTTTTACTTTCTGTGACACTCTAAGTGAGTGACAGCACCTTGGGGAGGGGGGTGGGGGGTAATGCAATTAATGTGCCTATAACACTGAGTGTCAATTTCAATATCATTGCTTTTATTAAATCCACACACTGTTTACTATGACTTCCAGGGACGCTCAAGGCTAACAATTGGGGTTTGTTTGTTGTTGTTTTTTTTTGAGAATGTGCAATGATTCAAAGAAACCAACAGGTGGCGGCAAAACTTCATAAATCCTTTTAACAACAAACATTTGTGTACCTTTTGTATAAGTCTTTTTTTTACTTCTTCTATTGTTTTTATTTTATTTTTATAACTGCTGTCTGTCGTCGGGTATTGCACATAAGATTTTCACTCACTGCTTTATTCTTGTGTATTCTTGAATTGACTTGACTTAGCATATATATATATATATATTGCTACTGTATGTTTATTATGGCAACTAGGTCATGATTAACCAAAACGTATGATGCACAAGACTGCCATGCTTTTATTTCTACCCCAAATATGCTTAGTTTATCACCTTTTTGTATTCTTTATAGTCGTCGACCTGCTTTTCGACATGTCAGCTGTGTATGTGGTGTACGCATGTTTGCGTCAGCAGAGTGCAGTGAATTGAAAATGGGACAGCGTCACCTTGACTGGTCCGTTCTCCCGTCACTGTGCCACATTTCTATTCCCCACTGGCTCTGCGTGTGCGCACACATACACACACACACACACACACACAGTGTGCACGTGTACCTCTGTACAGCACCGCTCATCTCCTTCCATCTCTGTCTCTTAATCCAATGTCATCACTTCTCTACTCATCTTCTTTCTTCCCCACAACAGGCCCTCCCTCTCCATTCTCCTCCTCCTCCTCCTCCTCCAACACAAGCTACTCGTCCTCCTTCTCCTCTCCCTTGGTGTTAGGGTGAATGGGTGGGTCCATGGCGAGGGCGGTGAATGGCTGAGGAGCTGTGTACCGGCTGGTTTCACGTCATCACAGGTAGGAGCGCTGTCCCCCTCCTCTGAATTCTAGAACGTTGTTCATCTCAAAGGCAGGGGGTACACCCAGGGGGTACACCCAAACAGTTAACCTCAAGTTTCAAGATGTTTTGATTTGCCATTTGCAACAAATACAATGGAATGCTTACTACCTATTCCCTTCCGCAGTATGAATTTATTTTTGCTAATTATATATATATATACTGTATATATAATACTAAACTATACTACACTATACCAAACAATGCTATACTATAAACAACACTATAATCTACCTATGATATGCTATACTTTATACTATAAACAACACTATACTAAAACAATACTTGACACAATAAAAAGAACAACCCATCCTGATCCATGATGGCATTTGTCTTTATGCCATTGCATGCTGCTTTACCCTGCAAACTTAATGATTGATGACACGTACAAACACACACACACACACACGTTTGATCACAATATACTTTGTTGTCATGTCATCTCTGACCTTCTCAATGGCAATTTACATAAAGGTAGCAAGCGTGTTCTGGTTATAGACTCCCCCCCCCCCCCCCCCCTCACATGAGCACTAATACAGATCAGTCCCTCCATAATAAAAAATGTTATCTTTTAATATATAATAACATGGATAATGATGTAGGGGGTGGCTGCAATCATACTTCCCCAATTGTATTAAGAGGAAGTAGGATTGGTTACAAAATTAGATTTTAAATAGACATGTTGTGCCATTGCACTATATTGCACAGGTGAAGTGGTAGGCTTTTCCTACCACTAGAGGGCGGTAGTGTAGAAGCCAAATGGAATCACTGACCATGAAGCTGATTATATAAGCACATACAGTATAGAGATAGTGTAGTAAAGTGTGTGTGTGATTTTGTGTGTATGTAATCAGTCAGTCCAGGGAGAATCTGCCAGCCATTAAGGGGGGAGGAGGTGTGGTGACAGATAGTGGTGTGTGTGGGGGAGGGGGGGGGGGCTATAGTGATGACACAGAGACAAGATACACGGACGCAGAGGCATTGATGAGACTTGGAGAACCACAGATAGAGACTTAGGGAGACGGAGAGAGACTTGGGTAGACCGAGAGACATAGCTGAGAGAGAGAGACTTGGGTAGACAGAGCGGGAGGGAGAGAGAGAAACTTGAGTAGACGGAGCGTGAGGGAGCGAGAGAGGCTTGGGTAGACAGAGAGACAAAGCGGGAGAGAGAGAGAGAGAGAGAGACTTCCATCCAGCTGGCTTGGGTTGGATGCGTGACTCATGCTATCTGCTCCCTATCATGCTCCCAGGACCTGCAGGATCCGTTCTGTAGCTGTTATATTATAAAGCCTCTATGTACAGTGTATTACTGGCAGGGGACTGCTGTTCTAAAACCACTAAACAAACTATGGATCAATTGTGAAATGGGCAATTGTGCACCACAAAAAATTGCTGAATTTCAAGATTATTGATGGTTGTTTAGCCTAAAAAAAGTTAGTTAATAACACTGAAGAAAATGTCTTGTAAGCATCAATCTTGGATAATATCATTCATTCAGAAAATATGAACTGTGCAATGTGTTTTACGTGAACACACACACACACCTCTAGTAACACACCTCTCCCTCCCTCCCTCCCCCCCCCCCCTGGTAGCCCCTCCCGCTTGAGCACTGTAGTCATGCGTTGCTATGACGTCACACTGATCAGCAGGGCCTTCTGGGTAGTGAGAGGAGAGGTGAAGGTAAAGGTAAAGTGTCACAGTAACAATGACCATACTTTACCATTCTGCAGCGAGGTGATACATGCTTAATGTCTTCACAATAAGGATACCGATCGTGATATGCTTCTGAATTCAAAATGGCATTCTAGACCGTCAACACTAGTTTTTCCTTTCTGACTGACGTCTCAAACCTCATATTTGATTATTTAAAGGGCATATCTTCTCACTGTTCATTTTATACCATAAAACTGTGCATCACGAATCTCTTTATTTCATGAAGGTACAATACCAGTCAAAGACGATAAACGACAACATTGATTATTGCCCAGCCCTACGCATATATAATGAATGGATATTGTGACAAAATGCCAAGAAGATTAAAAAAATTATTGGTCTGCAGAAAAAATTACACACACACACACACAGGCACAACCTAGGGCTATAAACTGAGAACGTGTGTATTAATATAGACATGCATATCTCTGTGTTACTTATGTTACTGTTAACAGCGTGTAACTATAAATGTGAATCTGGTGTCATGTGGCACGCCTGTGCATTTTCTGCGAGTGTTGGAACGACACACACATGCATGCGCACACACACACACACACACACATGCATGCGCACACACACACACACACACACACACACACACACACACACACACACACACACACACACACACACACACACACACACACACACACACACACACACACACACACACACACACACACACACACACACACACACCAAGAGAGAAGGAGCGCCAGTCAACCGTTCTCCTGGGCCATGGTGTCAGGAGATTTAAGCTGCATGTCATGTGACTCCACTCAGTTCCAGGGATTGGCTGAGGCCAGCTGTGACCTAAGCAAACCCTCCCCACCTCCTCTCCCCCCTCCACACGTGCATATACACTCTAACACACACACACACACACCACCTCCCCCTCCTCTCTCCCTCACTGCCCCTCCCCCCTTTTTCCTGCGAAACATGTTTTTTTTTCTTACACACACACACACACACCACACACCACACCACACCACACACACACACACTTCTCAGCAGCATCCTGGTGGTGAGGTTAGACCTGCAGTAGCACAGCATCCATGGCTTAAGCTCTGATCAGCAGCGAGCCCAGCCTGCACCTACCCCCACCCCCTTCTCTCTCTCTCTCTCTCTCTCTCTCTCTCTCTCCCCGCCCCTCTGTGTCTGTGTCTCTCTTCCCGGGCCATCTGACAGCCCATGTCTGAGGGTGTAGGAGGCTCACAGTTAGCCAGGGCGTTAGCCACACGCACACACGCATTCATTGAACCACACACACACGCACACGGCTAGCTGCTGCTGCTGCTCCGGCGGCGGTGTGGTTCTGGTTGTACCGTATCACCTCAGTGCCATCCGTCTGGTAACCAGGGGCGACTCTCTCTTCTTTGCCCCCCCCCCCTGCCCCCCCCTCCCCTTCCCCATCCTCCTCGTCTTTAATTTCATTCCAGGATCCTTGGAAATAGAGGAATGCAAATCTGCAACCATGATGGAAGGTAAGGAAGCCTTTTTCGAATCGCCTTTCTCTCCTCAATGCCATTGTCTCAAGGTGCTTTCACTGCCGGTCATTTGTGTGTGTGTGTGTGTGTGTGTGTGTGTGTGTGTGTGTGTGTGTGTGTGTGTGTGTGTGTGTGTGTGTGTGTGTGTGTGTGTGTGTGTGTGTGTGTGTGTGTGTGTGTGTGTGTGTGTGTGTGTGTGTGTTGCACCTCTCAACGGCATAAGCTGTGGTGCTATTTTGAGTCCATGCATATTCTGGTGGCTTGCATGTCATCCTGAAGGGAAGGGCACGGCCGAGTGTCTCTTACTGTAGGCGGCGCGACGGCCGGGCTAATGGAATGGAAGCACATATGCACCCCTGCCTTTGTGTGGTGGTGTGTGTTTATGGTGGTCCGCTTCCTTCCTCTCCCCCATGTAAAGGATTATTAGGGTTTATTGTGCAGTGGGTGGGAGGGGACTTATGTGCCCAGCTGGCTAGCTGTACTTAATGTGTGTGTGTGTGTGTGTGTGTGTGTGTGTGTGTGTGTGTGTGTGTGTGTGTGTGTGTGTGTGTGTGTGTGTGTGTGTGTGTGTGTGTGTGTGTGTGTGTGTGTGTGTGTGTGTGTGTGTGTGTGTGTGTGTGTGTGTGTGTGCGTGCCCACAGCGACACACACCACCCGCACGCTTGGAGCACACACACATGCCATGGTTCATCAGCAGCTATATGGGAACAATGTATATAGATCCATTATCTGTTCCAGAGCCAACAGCGTTAGCTTTAGCCATCCGGGGGGGATGGTTTCATGTCCCTTTAATTTCATGGCATCGTCGTGGGAACACCGGGGACTGAAGCATGACTCAAGCAGCTGGCCTCCTGAAAACGCTATTTTTAATCCATGAATTCAGTCATTCATTTATTTGTCCATCCATTCATGTTACTATGTTAAATTTGTCAGTATTTGCACTCACACGTTGTTGTTTTTTATCGATGCACAGTGTCAAATAATATGAGATATGTCATAGCAATGTGCCTAATGGTCCAACTAACCACGGCGAGATGACTTGCATTTAAAATACTGTCCATTTTCTGTTTTAAATAGTGCTGGTCCTCCAGTTGTTTTAGTGTGCTGCTGGTCCTCCAGTTGTTTTAGTGTGCTGCTGGTTCTCTAGTTGTTTTAGTGTGCTGTTGGTTCTCTAGTTGTTTTAGTGTGCTGTTGGTTCTCTAGTTGTTTTAGTGTGCTGTTGGTTCTCTAGTTGTTTTAGTGTGCTGCTGGTTCTCTAGTTGTTTAAGTGTGCTGCTGGTTCTCTAGTTGTTTAAGTGTGCTGCTGGTTCTCTAGTTGTTTAAGTGTGCTGCTGGTTCTCTAGTTGTTTAAGTGTGCTGCTGGTTCTCTAGTTGTTTTAGTGTGCTGGTTCTCTAGTTGTTTTATGTGCTGGTTCTCCAGTTGTTGTATGTGCTGGTTCCCCGGTTGTTAATCACCAAGTGGTCCTCTCTTCATCACCTGCTTTTACTAAATTACAAAAATATCCGGATGACTAGTGAGTTGACTAGTCGTC
The DNA here is from genome assembly GCA_027704905.1 of Muraenolepis orangiensis. Classification (NCBI taxonomy): domain Eukaryota; kingdom Metazoa; phylum Chordata; class Actinopteri; order Gadiformes; family Muraenolepididae; genus Muraenolepis; species Muraenolepis orangiensis. The sequence continues at coordinate 8,269,914 of CM051004.1, read as the reverse complement.
TCCTCATTAAGAGTGGGGTTTTCCTCAGGGCCATCTCATGGTTATTTTCGGTTATTTCAATTGTTATGTCCACTTGCACTTGTGTGGTCCATGGTCCTGAGGTCTGTCTTGGGGCAACTCTCCTCTTGCCCCCTATGTTTTGTCTCCTGGAGCCTTAGTGTAGTGTGTAGTCAGGGAGGATGATGCATGCTGGCAGAGAGCATCTCCATTGATCAGGTGGTCGCTTGGCGTCCAGGCATTGATTAGATCAACTAACCCTCTGCTACAGTTTTCACAACATTAAATATCACAACCATTATTTTTACAGCCCAGCACCATAACAGTATTTTCAGGTCATACGTATAAATACAATTACTGTTAATATTTATTTGCTTGGACAGCTTGGATAGGATAACTGCACTGTAAAGTATAGGCAAACTGCACTGTAAATTCTAGGCACACTGCACTGTAAAGTACAGGCAAACTGCACTGTAAAGTATAGGCACACTGCACTGTAAAGTATAGGCAAACTGCACTGTAAAGTATAGGCAAACTGCACTGTAAATTCTAGGCACACTGCACTGTGAAGTATAGGCAAACTGAACTGTGAAGTATAGGCAAACTGAACTGTAAAGTATAGGCAAACTGAACTGTGAAGTATAGGCAAACTGAACTGTGAAGTATAGGCTAACTGCACTGTGAAGTATAGGCAAACTGAACTGTGAAGTATAGGCAAACTGAACTGTGAAGTATAGGCAAACTGAACTGTGAAGTATAGGCTAACTGCACTGTAAAGTATAGGCAAACTGCACTGTAAATTCTAGGCACACTGCACTGTAAAGTATAGGCACACTGCACTGTAAAGTATAGGCAAACTGCACTGTAAAGTATAGGCAAACTGCACTGTAAATTCTAGGCACACTGCACTGTGAAGTATAGGCAAACTGCACTGTGAAGTATAGGCACACTGCACTGTAAAGTATAGGCAAACTGAACTGTGAAGTATAGGCAAACTGAACTGTGAAGTATAGGCTAACTGCACTGTGAAGTATAGGCAAACTGAACTGTAAAGTTTAGGCAAACTGAACTGTGAAGTATAGGCTAACTGCACTGTGAAGTATAGGCTAACTGCACTGTGAAGTATAGGCTAACTGCACTGTGAAGTATAGGCAGCTTTATTTATATGGCCCCATTCAAACACATTCTTAGGGCTGCACATACATACGTGACTATAACATGAGGTTGTAGGATTTTGCCGGTTTTCAACCAGGTTTGTACCATTACAATTAGTATATGAAAACGACAATTATCAATTTTCCCTCTATTTTACCAGAAGTTCCATCTGTTGTGGACTGTGTGACTCTTCTTATCATGTAGCACAGGTTCTCTAGGGCTGTTGTTCCAACTGTTGTTCTCTGGTCATGTAGCACCAGTTATTTAGGGCTGCTGTTCCAACTGTTGTTCTCTGGTCATGTAGCACCAGTTATTTAGGGCTGCTGTTCTATCTGTTGTTCTCTAGTCATGAAGCACCATCACCACATCACCAGAGTGATGAGCATCCTCTCCTCCTCTTCCCTACCCTCACAGTAGCAGGCAATGCGGCCGGCCGGCTGCATGGTGTCATGGGCCAGGTGTTAGGTAACGGTAGCAGGAGGAAAGAAAAAAAAAATCAACGATCTGTAAATAGCACTGCCCGGCTAGCTTGCGTGAGCTTAGCATGCGCTCCGTGCAGGCGGGATTACAGTCAGGTGTTAAAATTGGACACTAATCCACACTAGCGCTCCTAACATTAAGCCTGCTAGCCCTTGGCGGGGGCTAGCATGTCGCGATTCGTGTTTTGGGGATTTTTTTCATTTTTTTATTCGCAGGAGGAAGGGACGGAACCGGTGCTTTGTTGTTTGTCGATTGATTTAAGGGTTTGTTCTGACGCTAAATGACGCTATGGCTACCTTGTCGCTCTCTTTACTTGTCCATGAACTTTTGTGGGGGAGTTTAAGTAAGAAGGGGCGGTAATGCCCTGCAAGGGCCCAGTAGGAAGTTGTGTATGCACACTACTTCCTACTGGGCCCTTGCAGGCGTCCTGTGTGTTTTGGCTCCTGTCACGACAGGGGGCCCCCCCCGGTGCTCGTGTGCCACCCGTTCACTTCGGATTACCAGATGCCAGGGACCGTTGGACTTTAAACCCGGAAATGACGAGACGGTTTTACAAGCAGGTGGATGCAAATGATGCTCTTGTCCGGGTCAATGCTTTTAAATTAGCAAATTAAATAACCTAATCCAGAAACTGAAGATATGTATATATCTATATCAAGTTATGTGTTTATGTAAAGGGATGCTTATCTTCCCTTTTTCCAGCACAGAACATTTTTTTGGGAGGGAAAACAATGAACATGAACATTTCATGGTGTGGATTTGCGCTTCACTTCTGATTGTGGTTGCTTATTCGACAGGTTTAGCAAACTTGCATGTAAACAGTCAGTTATATTATTATTATTAGATTTTAATTATATATTTTTTGAGGACATTTTCATGGAATCCCCTGCAATCCCAGTGCCCCCATTTGAGAACCACTGACCCTAATGGGTCACGTGAGTGGCCTCTCGAGGTACTCTCCATGTGGCCCCGGCCCTGCAGGCAGGCCTTCTGCCTGGAGCCACATGAGGATGAGCCGCGGGTCACGGGGTTTTCCTGGAAAGGCAGCGACCGCAGGTCACAGAGGACATTCAGGCCTATACTGAACACCCTTTACTTACAAATGGCCTTTTCCGTCTCTTTCTACCTGGAATCGGAGATTAGTGACTAAATTGATTTACTTTAATTCAATTCTCTTCCTGGGGGAAGACATTTTTATTTTTGTCTGTTTGCCCCATTAGTATATACAGTATTGGTTCTCAACTGGTGGGTCGCAACCCCGTAAGTGGGTCACCGCAGAGCCAAACCTTGCCAAACCTTGATCTTTAGAAAGAAGACCATGAATTCACTAATGTTTCAATGTTGTATTCATATTTCAATGGCTTACTATTTCATTGAGTTCAGCTCCAATGGTTGCAGCTTGGTGTTTGCTCAATATTTTAAGCCACTGTTGGGGACTGCAATATTGGTAAATGCTTTTGATGTTTTTGGGTTGTGAAGCTGGAGCAGCCGAAAACCACTGGTATAAAGAATCTTTTATTCCTCACGATTTAAGGAGTATAATTTTGGACAAGAAACCCAGCGAAGAGGATTATGAATATCATAGTAATAGGTTCCACATTTTTGAAAAAGTAGATGACATTGAATAACAAGGGAAATCCCATTGAATAATTCAAAGCCTGTATACTAGACAATGAAAATAAAACCCTAGCTGAAAAAAAACATTAACTTTCTTCCAAATGACTCATGCTGTTCTACAAAACACAAGCGAGAAGGAGTGACTCGTGGGGAATGTAGTTTGTTTTGTAGAAACTTACCTCCTTTCAGTATTCCATTTTCCCTGCCCGGGCCATTTATCAATTGAGTGTTTTGATTTGATTCACCAACCCCGCCGTGGTCCTAAATACATGTGCACTCGTAAAAACCCACATTAATCGCAACAGTATTGGGACTCTGTTGCGTAACTTGCACAGGGGCCCCAAATGCTATCATGCTACCCGCGGTGGCTGATAATATTCCATTGTGTTATGGTTATTTTATGGATACGGGACTGTGAAGATGTAGAGCGTCTGACAGAGAGGAGATGGAAGAAACCTGTGACAAGGACGAGCGTAGTGCTGCCGTAATGTGCGGTTGCTGGGGTTCCTTAACTGCCCATATTCATATATATATAAGCATAGTAGAGTTGGTGTGTGTGTGTGTGTGTGTGTGTGTGTGTGTGTGTGTGTGTGTGTGTGTGTGTGTGTGTGTGTTGTGTGTGTGTGTGTGTGTGTGTGTGTGTGTGTGTGTGTGTGTGTGAGAAAGGAATTAATGCACTTTAGGAAGAGTATGCCAGTTCACAGTGTATGTATATTTCAGTGATTGACAATGAACTCATCCTTCAACAAAGACAATTGAGACGGGGGGGGGAACAGACAGGAAGAGAAAACCCCGTGGAATTGTCAATTATCCCTTCACACGCTCCATAGCGTGAGTCACGCCAGACACAGGCACAGCACCCCTCGCATGACAGACGCTTCATCCTTTTTCAGGTTCACACACATTGGCCGTGCCAATCTACCGTATATTCGTAAGTTTCTCTCAATATGTACATCACACAAGTTGATGTGATATGGATGTGTCTGAGCTCTTGACCCAGATAAGGAGATAAGGCGATATGTATGTGTATATATATATATATATATATATATATATATATATATATATATATATATATACACACACACACACAGAGACAGGGCAAGAGGATTTCCCTTGACTACTCTCGCAAGCTTTATGGAATATGATTCGCTAGTATAAAACACTGTTTACTTTTAGATAGGAAGCTGGTGATGTCTTTTCTACTTTTGATGTACGTTGTAAGGTGTTATGTTCTGAATAATAATTCATAATTTTGGTTGGAATGACCGTTGGCTTGAATGAGACATTGATGCTAAACTCTGATGCAGGTCAGCGTTTGATATGCATGCATTGCATGATGTCATCATTTTTCTTGTCTAGTTTTTACTTTACAATACAGACTACTACATGCACACACATGATACGTATATGCAGGGATCAGAAGTCTGGGCCTCCTTATTCTTTCTAGCATATCCTGCTTAAAAAAAGGTTTTATTTTTGAGAACTGTTTAATGAATGTATTATTTTCGTCATTTGGTGACTGATGCCATATGCAGCTCGCCTACGAGAGAGAGAGAGAGAGAGAGAGAGAGAGAGAGAGAGAGAGAGAGAGAGAGAGAGAGAGAGAGAGAGAGAGAGAGAGAGAGAGAGAGAGAGAGAGAGAGAGAGAGAGAGAGAGAGAGAGAGAGAGAGAGAGAGAGAGAGAGAGAGAGAGAGAGAGAGAGAGAGAGAGAGAGAGAGAGTTGGAGGAAAAATAAGACGGAGCAGGATGGAAGGGTGATTTTAGGAAACCAATAGGGAGAGAGAGAGCCTTGAGTCGAGCCTAATGGACAAGCCAAACAACCATGATGAGTAAAGACCGAGGTGGGAGGTTCAGCTGGAGGGAGAGCGTGAGACTATGAGAGATGGACGGAAGGACGCATTGACTTGTGTTTAAAGTCAAGTCAAGTCAAGTTTATTGTCACTTCACAGTTTACAGTTTAGTATAAAGCAGTGATGTGAAATTCTTGTGTGCAATACCCGACGACAGACAGCAGTTATAAAATAAGATAAAATAAAAATAGATAAAAAATAGAATAAAAAATAGAATAAAAAATAGAATAAAAGCCCAGAGGGAAATGGAAAATACATAAAGAAGAGGAACGGAAGGAGGGCTGGTTGGAGCCCCCCCCCCCCCCGAGCGACGACATTGTCATTTCCGGCCTTCTGATCGGGCGGACATGATGAGCGGTGAAGCATTCCTTGATTTCCCTATACTTTCCCTATATATTTTGATTTATGATTTAGTCATAATGTCAAGTTATTAAAATCACGTCCCTTGGGGTCTCACGAAGTGTGTCATCTTGTTCTCAAATGTAGGAAGTGGTTAAACAGGAAATTCTCTGTAAATACAGAAAAGTTTGCTACTTCTGGCTGAAAAAACAGCTTTTTCAGCATGGTGGTTCTCTATTTGCTGCTCACCCTCGCTCACACCCAAGCGAGTGTGACCTTTACGACTGTCGGATCACATTTCTTTTATACTGGTAGGCAGAGGTTCTCCTGCCAAAACGAGGGTTTACTTGCCCTTTAAGGAAGCACAACAAATTATATTGTTGTTCCACGCTCATTTTGGTTATCGTACTTTGTGGTGAAGATCTTTTCCTTCCGCCGCCGGAGATGTGGCGGAGCTTTGTTTTTTTCCTCTGTTTGTCTGTCTGTCTGTCTCTCGGTTTGACTTCAGTTTAATAACTCTTTGTTATGTACAGTATTGGACAAAACGTGGTGGTTAGTGGTTACTTTACTTATGGGCCAAGGAACAGTTGATAAAATGTTGCCACAAATCCGGATCCAGGGGACTTTTTTTCTGTGGCGGAGGTCTGCGCTCTACTGACGGCCCTCTAGTTTTGTATACGTTTGTTTTCCTGTCCAACAATTTAAGAGCTTTAATAATTCTTTTTTTTCACTCCCCTTCGAGTTTCGCTTTCACACGTCACTCCGCCCCACCTCCTCACTCACCTCCTAATATACCGCAGCCTGAGTCCCAGCAGCTCTCCACTACACACACACACTCTCTCTCTCTCTCTCTCTCTCTCTCTCTCTCTCTCTCTCTCTCTCTCTCTCTCTCTCTCTCTCTCTCTCTCTCTCTCTCTCTCTCTCTCTCTCCTCTCTCTCTCTCTCTCTCTCCTCTCTCTCTCTCTCCTCTCTCTCTCTCTCTCTCTCTCTCTCTCTCTCTCTCTCTGTCGCCTCACATAGCTAAACGCCTCTCCTCGCCCCTGTGGCGTTGTGTTCACTACCGGGAGGAGAAGTTGGCGAGGAGCGGTGGGAGCCACGCTACTACGTTTACGTTCCCCATAGATGATGAAGGACAGGTCTGCATAATGTATGCAGCTCCCACGCTGACGCTTAGCTGACGTTGGCGTTGGCGTTACGTCACAGTAGACTTACAGTAGTCCTTGTCTACACACACACACACACACACACACACACACACACACACGCACACACACACACCTGTTATTTATTGATTCCTTTTCATAAAACAGGACCATGGTTCAAATCAATCCCATATATTCATCATGGTTATCAATTTGTAATGTACGCATTACAAATTGATAACCATGATGAATATATGGGATTGATTTGAACCAGCGATGGCACAAAGTGTGACGCATTTCCGAGCGGGATTCCTTCGTGAACAAATGCAATGCATAGATTGTTCCGTCAATGCGTAGAGTGTATTATCGCAGGCTATGACGTCGGGACTATAACATGGACTGTATAAAATGAGGATTGAACGTTTGACCTCTCCTGCTTTTAGCCTGTTGTGCGTGTTATGTTATGTGTATGCTTGACATGAGGGTCATTGTAGGAAAATGGTGTATCTTTGTGTGTGTGTGTGTGTGTGTGTGTGTGTGTGTGTGTGTGTGTGTGTGTGTGTGTGTGTGTGTGTGTGTGTGTGTGTGTGTGTGTGTGTGTGTGTGTGTGTGTGTGTGTGTGTGTGTGTGTGTGTGTGTGTTGCCGCCGTGTGCCAGGGCTGGACAAACGGATGTCAATTCCAATTGGCCCGAGCATGCAACAGAGCAGACATTTCCTAGAGACATGGCTCTAGGAAATGGTGGTTACACCACCACCACCGCCCATCCACTATAGTAAAGAGCTTCATAGTGTAGGAGGCAACGCCTGACAGTCAAAAGGAAGTGATGGTCAAAGGGGTTGAGATGTAGGGAGGATTTGAAAAGACATTCAGGTAGACACGCTCTGCACAAACACATGAATCGTGTTTTATTTGAGCTAGGGTTAGGGTTAGGGTTAGGGTTAGTTAGTATTGGTGTGAGTATACCTTGGTTATCCTAGGGTGGTACAGTTTGATAGTAAACTTATACAGATTACCGTCAGTCTTATTTCTTTGGGGTAACATTTTTTCACTAGTGTATCACTAGTGGATACCGTTGATGTCAACTGTCTTCGATGGGCATGCAATGCAAGCTGGTTGACTTTGTCACTTCATATTTGTTTTCTTCTCCTTTGGTGGTCATGGGCTGGTTAATAGCAACTGGGTACTGTATACCGTCATTTGGCTGCAGCTGTAATTACAGCAGTAATTAAGGCTTCCACACAGGAAGTGATTGCTATTGAAGAGAGTTGCCATGACACAGTGTCCACACACGCGTTCTTCAGCTGCCACTACTACCGAGGCACCAAATGTGTGGAAACGAGCAGCTTTAAACCCAGTTGGGAATGCATGGCTACAGGCTTCTATTAAGGGTGTCTGTACTATATGTCTGTACGGCTACTGATTTTAATGATGCACTCCCATCATATGAATTTTTAGTCCAAACCGGCCCGGACTGAAAAGGGACTAAAGTTGTTCAAGTACTTGATTTGATTCTCACAGGCGGCAAAAACCAATTCCCACCAATTCCAATGGAAGCAACCATAACGGTCTTGAGCTTATATGATAATGGTTACATGTTTTAGCTACATAGCAGGAACACACAACACACACACACACACACGCTAACACACACACATATATATGCACACACTATGCAAAGTGCGTTGGGTATCTTAATAAGCGCTGTATAAATGCAATGAATTATAAGTGTGTATTTTCCGACCATATGACAGCATTGCCCGCTAATGGGTTTTCCCCAACTTTATCTGGGCGTAGTGGGCGTTTGTAATGGTGAATGTCTTCATAACACCATCGGGAGTGATGGGACATGTAGGAGACACACTGGCCTTTCACGCCTCTCTATGATTCCTTAGTGGGTAGTTATGTTTGTTGATTTTAGTGTGTGTGATTAATATTGTCAAGCGACGATATCTCAACTAAAAGTGGCGCTGGAGACGTTCCTCTATTGGTTATTGGGCTGCCACTGATGGTGTGTGTGTGTGTGTGACTCACAGCACATGGGATTTCATTAGCAGACATCCACAGGATAAAGCAGCCTTTGGTTTTTCCCGACCAGGGATCTGTTGTATGCATAAAGCTTTCCATGTCTTGTATAGGTTATTGTATTTTTTTCGAGAGGCAAGCCATCTCAATGTTCAACCATTGTAATATTATACTCATCTGGCTTTTTGAGCTTATTACCATGGCAATGTCACTAGATTAGACACCATTTATATCGTGTTACCGATTTTTCGTCGCGGAGGGAAAACCCAATAAAACACTTTAATCCTTATATATAATAATAGAATATATAATAGATCTCATCATGAGATTCATATATAGAATAGAATATATATCCTTATATATTCATATATTTATGAATCTCATGATGAGATCTCATTTACACATCAATCTGAACAAACTGTACTTTTGTACGGTTTGTTTTTGAAGCAAAAACGTTGCTCCGAATGGCAAGGGCTTGCTGGTAAAATAAAAATGGTCATGGTAATAACTTTACAATAATAATAACAACTTTACAATAACTTGTAAAGCGCTTTTATCCAAAGCGCTTTTCAAGTCATGCCTCACATTCACCCATTCATCCACCGACGGCAGAGTCAGCCATGCAAGGAGACAGCTAGCACATCAGGAGCAGTTAGGGTTAGGGTGTCTTGCTCAGGGACACCTCGACAGTTTTTGCTAGGAGGAGCTGGGGATTCAAACCAGCAACCTTCCGATTGTGAGGCGATCGCTCTACCTCCTGAGCTATACTGCCGCCTCATCATCCATCCCGCTCCTTCTTGGCGATGCCGTCTGGACTCATGCCTCAAGTGAGATGGGCGCCGGTCTCACTCGAGGTCAACAGAACTTCTTATCTGATCGCTCCATTGATTTGGGTGTTCTGGGAGATGGGGAGAGTAAATTAGAAAATGGATTGAGAGTGAGAGTCTCAGGCCGAAATGTTGGGAGGATGTATGGTTAATACGAGAGAGGTGGGATTTGAACTGTTTCAACCTATTGCTTGACTGATTCTTATGAACCTCAATCCTAGGGTATGATATCCACTCGGCCGCCCCTTTCTGTGACAATAGATTCATTCTGAAGAATGTTTGTCTTCTACTGAAATGGATATTCAATAGACTTTTTGGGTCACGTTCTTTGTGGACTGATCTGCTGTGCGTCTGTCCATACAAGATGTTTGATTTACCACTGAGCAGGGTCCTAATTGAACACCTGGCACCAGCAAATGGCTGGTGGATTTCACAGTTTGGCAGGCAAAGACATTCAGCGTTACATATTAAAGATTTGATCTCTCTGGCAGGTAAGAAGTCACAATTTTTAAAGTACATTTCGGACCCTGCGACTGAGGTCCCATCTGGTGTACTAGTAGTCTGTGGATTACCACCAGTTCCTATTCCCTTTTCAAAATGGGATTATTTGCATTTTCAATTTGGCTTTTAGTTTACGGGGTTGTTTGAAGTGGATTTCTCTAAAATAGCCTGCAAATACAGAATCTTCCGCTTGATGTATTCTTCAATCCTGCTTAAGGCATTTTTGTGTTTTGCTCTCTCCTTGCCTTCGTAGTGAAGTCAAGAGGATGAGGGAACCACACACATCTTCATATCATTTGGGAGTTGGAGCTTTACCCAGAGGAATTAAGATGGTGGCAAGGGAAGCTAACTTTGAGTCCTCGCTGTGCCCTGAAGTTCCAGGCCGTACCATTCTAGCGTTGGATGGTATGGCTGAACGCATAATGGGTTGGACCTTATATGTATAGACGGCATACAGTATGTATAAAGCAGGCTGCCTCAGCTAGTTATATTGTGTAAGCTATGTTTTTGGTGCAATTGGCCTTTTTGTGTTGACACACCATTAGTTAGTCACGGTAAGTCCCTGTTTCTTTATGTTTTGAATTTCAGCAGCTGGATCTCAGGTCTATTCTCGGCCTTTGAGTGTGTTAGGAGCCGATGGTGTCTGCTGGTGGACCCAGGTTGTCACAGGCTTTCTCACAAGCGTATATTTAGTGAATTGTCTCAAGCATGCCCTTCATTTCTCCCCTTTCCCCTCCTCAATCTCCTCCTGCCCCGCTCTCAAACCAACCCAAACCCTGGGCAGGGCGTGTAAGTGGTGAGGACGTAGTTCTGTTTGAGGTATGTGCTTCTCTGGAAAGCTGATGTCAGGGAGCAGCTTTTTAACGAGCCACAACCCTGGTGTTAATAGACTACTGAATTCCTCTGCTCACCACCAATCCTGAGCGGGCCTCTAATCTAGGTGAATGGTAGGGATGGGAGGGGTGTCAAATATCTGTGATCTAATTCAAGCTGTTTGTGGATTAAGGAAAGACTAATGGAAACCGCTGCAGTTTGTTTTTAGGATAGCATTTAGGTTTTTTTGGGACGGGAGAGAGAATATTGGGAGGAGATTGGGAGATTTCATCTTCTTAAAGATTGAAAGGTCTGCTTGCCACTCGACTAATTGTTGCACTCTCTCGTCGTCATTCTCATTCACAACAGGAGAACAATATGTAACTCGCTGGCGTTCTTGTTGCTAGACATTTGCCTCTAAGCACTGTAAGCACTTCCTTCCCTGGACAGAAGGGGTGAAAGCCTTGCATGGTCCTGGTTTTCCTATATCTTCAACTCCATTTCCCCCATTCTCTTCCTCCTCCCCTTCCTCTTGCTGCTCTACCACTACTGTTTGTTCTGGATGACCTGGTTTCCAGCAGCAGTGAAACAGCAGCACACTCCATATTCCACACAAACTTTGTCACATGATTTACAGAGAGTGCCTCTCCTGCTCATTCTAAGATTAGAAAGTCGGTGTTTGGATACAGGGGTCTTGTTTAATTATATATATATAACACTGGCAAACCGAACTGGAATTCATCTGAGCCTTCAGCGGCCATATTTCCCAAGAACCATTTACATAAGGTTATTTAGATTAAAATAAGGGGCAGCCATTAAGAAATGAAGATATTGCTGAATCAGCAGTTCTCCAGTAGACATCTTTTCTTTCCTTCTCAAACTCTTAGTTTAGGCAAAGCCACTGTAAATGTTGAGGTTTCCCGAAGTCGCTTTCCTTGAGGAGGAGCGCACGGCAAACACAGCGGGAAGTCTGACAGGTTTCTTGGTTTTGTGCTCATGGCTATTTGTACACCAACCACATTCTATGCTTCTCAATCGGCGATAAACTATCGGTGCGCCGTCTAGCTTTCAAGAGTTTGCCGTTTTCGAAAGATGTCCTTTCATTGAATGTACTGTAAGTCACATGGCTGAAAAGGACATGCACCATGCATGACACGGCACAACAATGAAACGGTCCCAGACTGTTTTGAGTGTGGTGATAGTGATACCGTCCCCCGACAGCTGTTGTATCACACGATTAACCAAATAGTTGATGCACAACTATGCTTCTCAGATGCCAGATAGGATCACTGTTGGTTCATTCTCGCAATGGTGCACATCGTTTGTGCAGATCGATGTTTAAAGCAGGGCTGTAGCACTTGTAGTGCAGGGCTGTAGATGGCTGTAGATTGGCCAAATGCCAACTGCACCACCAATTAAATTACCCCGCTCCCCGCTCACAACCACTATCAAATATTTAATGATGGCATGATAACATGGTCTCTGTCTTTGAGTCTGACTCGTATTTTTGCTGTCTTGGTCTGGACTCGACTACAGCCCAGGTGTGAAGGCAAACTCGCATGGGAAGGATTTCCAGAGAAGAGCGTGGAAAGCGTCTCCCCGGAGAGCCGCCGTCGTAGCCGTGGTTGCCGAGCACCATATGCCTGACGATGATCAAGGGCCGTTCACGCGGGACACAGCCCGCCAGAATGATGCATGGCCTTCTCTTACAGCAAAGAGTTAGGGCTAGGGGAGCCCATTTATTTATTAGCGGAGGCTACTGTTACCTGCACACACGGCCAAGCAGATGGAAATATCCGTCTATCCAATATACTTGCTGCATTAGCAGCCTGGTGTCATCTCTAGTATATACATACACCCCGACTGGTACAGCAGTAAACAGCATGCTTAATGTCCCCCGTATGAAGCATTTTGTTGTCAAAAGTGTCAAAGCTGTACCATATCTTTCACCTAAAGTTCCTTTTGAATTAATCTGAGCTCCTTCTGTAACTTCTTACCATTTGTTATTTTCAACCAAGTTGCAGAGAGGTTTGGCAAGCATGCAAGTCATGGATTTAATAACCCGATGGAGCTTGGTGTGTGTGGAAAAAAAAGATTTAGTTTGATATCCCATTTTGATATTGACAATATGCAAAATATAGGTACCCTATAGAACTTGTGTGGGGAAATGCTGCTCTCTTTATGTCTGAAATGATCAGACAGCAGTTTAGCCTCAAGAGTTGTACACTGTGGAGTTTGGTTGGTGGCTGACCTTTGGGTCCTTCCCTAACAACTCTTGTTGTTGTTGGGGATATGCAACCCCCCCTTTTCACAAAGGTGGTTGTTTATCTGAGGAGTGCAGTTTAGTTAGTGTCATGTAATGGTGACAGTTGCCTATGTAAACCCCATTGCTGTTACACACACACACACACACACACACACACACACCTTTCTAAAACACCAGATGGCTCATTAATTGGCCAGCTACCATTTATTTGATGCGAGTCTAGTCTGCATTATGAAAAAATACAATAACCAAACAAAAGCATACAGAAGCCAGAATATCTGGAGACCACCATGTTTCATTACAATATAGTCATTTAGCAGACACTTTTGTCCAAAAGGCAACTACACTAATAGTCAGCGGTGTGTGTGTGGGGAGTGGTTCCAGCCAAGTATCTGTGTTTCTCTCCTCCATCCTGTCGATGCTGTCATCAACGATGACCAGAGAGTTATTGGAGAAGTCTGGCCCGGCTGTCAGGAAGTCCCATGGATGATGAAGCTCGTTTAATCTGCATATTTTAAGCTACCGTAGGAGCCCTATCCCGTAGGAGCCCTATCCCGTAGGAGCCCTATCCCGTACGGGTCTAGCCATCGCTGGGTTTGTGACCTTGTTTCTGGAGAGCTTCCCGGTGTCTGTTTGGGTTGGTGTCGTTCTGCGATTAACCGTTTGTCGCGGAAGGTTCATTTTGTGTTCATATAGCACCGGAACAATGAGTAAACTAAAGAGTCATTTGTTTGGTTAAGTTAATGAGACACACACACACACAAACAAACCTGTGTTGACAGGCTGCGTTTGCTTTACTCGGCATACACAGTGTGTGCAGTCTGCCCCCACTGCACTGTTGAACGGCTGCCATTTCAAATGAAACCATCGCAAGACATTAGCCACTTAGCGAAATAAGCATGTCGGCCCGCTGTGGCGTGAATTAACACGTTGATTTGCTCTCCGCAGCATTTATCTCGATTTTTTTTTTCCTTTCAGGCTAATTGAAATGTGTCTGCATGCTGCAGCCGGATTGGCAGGTCGATCTTAATACTGGGAAGTAAGGGTGGGAAGGATGCAAGCAGAAGACGAGAAGGGGAATGTCTGCTCATCTCTCCTCTCTCTCTCTCTCTCTCTCTCTCTCTCGCCTTACCGCCGCTGTGGTGATTTGTTGTGATGGGAGGACGTGACTGGAATAACTAGGGACACGTCTCTCCCCGAGGAAACAGAGCAAGAGTCCATTTTGTACCAGCCCGCAGTCAGGGAGAGGACGGATAACACCTTTTGCATGTACTGATACAATTGCGGGCATATTATGTACAGTACATCACTGTGTATTCGTGTTAGTGGGCTTTTGAATGTGTTGGCTTCACCCGTTTACCCTGGGGAGATGCACGCGCTTTGCGCCGTCTGTTTCAGAGCTAATATTGACTCGCGAAGGCCAAAACGGCATGAATAGGGAAAAGTGTACACTTGTGTGAAAATGCGTTTTGTCCTCCTTTTGACTCATTCACGTTTCTGGGAGCGTCACACACATTCCTAAGTCGGTGACAAAACTGCCCCTTGCTCATTCCGACTTGTGTGGTGCCACTGTGCAAGCGTGGTCCCAACATGACGTCGTCCGAGCCCAGCGTCCGCCAGCTGTTACATGTCACAGCGAGGAGGAAGGGGGGGGGGGGGGGGGGGGAGAAGTGGGCGGAGGAAAGGAAAGATAACGATGAAAGGAGGGGAAAGAGGAGTTAATGAGACACGAGGAGATGTATGGGAAGGGCTGAGGCCATGCGGGTACCCAGATGGCTGCCTGCCACAGCCTGCCCGCCACAGCCGCCTTCCAAACCATCTTTTATCGGTTTCCACGCCAACTGGTCCTCCCCCTCCGCCCCCCCTCCCCCGCTTTACTATACGGTCTTTCTCTGGCTCTGACCCAGTTGTGTTGTTGCGGCTCTCCGCGCCGCTAGCTTAAGAATTTGTGTTTACAAAGTGTGCGTGCGCCGAATAACACGGCGAACGGGTGTTGTGAGGACACGCTGGGCCACGCACACGTGTGTGCGTGGGCCGCAACCTTTGGGCTCTCTCTGCCTCACATAGCGGTGCCACCTGGACGCTGCATTGAAAAGGCTAATCCAGGCACTTAGGCTCAGGCCATTTGACAGCATGTCGTTTGTGTACACACACACACACACACACACACACACGTACACACACACACACAGACAGGCCTGCGTTAATACACTCACTCACGGTGGGGGACTGACTGGAGCGGTCGACAGGGTGCTGCTGATGTGGGACAGGTGGGTGTAAGCTGCCTTGCTTCTAGCGGCACTGTGTTCAGTCCAAGCTGCAGTGTGGAACGGATACATCGGATGCCCATCTGCCCAGCCGAGGCTATTTTCAAATTCTCATGAGACTCATCGGACAACTCTGATGGGGTTATGAGATCAACTGCAACTCGCATGCAACCAACACACCGACCGTGGACCACACCGCCTGAGGGGGGATGTTGGGAGGGTGCCGTCGTGTACGGTTTATTATGGCTTGTAGGTTTCAAGAAGAGGCTCTCTTCTTGTGATAATGCTGCAAACCAATTCCCCCCCCCCCCCCAATGGGACAAATAAAATGATCCATCTTACATTCCTGCTCTTCCTCGTCACCTCACTTTCCCCACCGTTGGTAGCATTTCAAGCAATCGCAGAAAAAAACAATGATTGTGGATTAAAAATTGGTTGTGGTGTTCCTCTTTAATGATACGGACACAAACACGATGTGAGGATTTCCCTGGACGATATGACTCATTCACCCTTTCATGATGAAGCCGTCGTACACCCCATGACTTCTGGTCAGCCTAACTGTTCGTCACCATCTTTCTTTCATATCGGCTTAGCTTAACCCCCCCTCCCCACACACACACACACACACACACACATACAGGCATATATGTGCACACGCATGTGCGCGCACACACACACCAGGCCTCTTTGTGACGTGACTTTGATGAGTCACCATGAGTCATATTTGTTTGACAGCTTTTATTCTTTCTCCTACCCCGCTCTCTCTGGGGTGTCCCCTAACCTCTCTCTCTGGGGTGACTCCTAACCTCTCTCTGGTGTGTCTCCTAACCTCTCTCTCTGGTGTGTCTCCTACCTCTCTCTGGGGTGTCTCCTACCTCTCTCTGGTGTGTCTCCTACCTCTCTCTGTGGTGTCTCCTAACCTCTCTCTCTGGTGTGTCTCCTACCTCTCTCTGGGGTGTCCCCTAACCTCTCTCTCTGGTGTGTCTCCTACCTCTCTCTGGGGTGTCTCCTACTTCTCTCCGAGGTGTCTCCTAACCTCTCCCTCTGAGGTGTCTCCTAACCTCTCCCTCTCTCTGAGGTGTCTCCTACACCTCTCTCTCTCTCTGAGGTTTGTCTCCTACCCCTCACTCTGGGGTGTCCCCTAACCTCTCTCTCTGGGGTGTCCCCTAACCTCTCTCTCTGGGGTGTCCCCTAACCTCTCTCTCTGGGGTTTCCCCTAACCTCTCTCTCTGGGGTGTCTCCTAACCTCTCCATAGCCTAGCCGTTACACGTACTGTAGGTTTCAGCAAAATATGTCACCGTTCAGTCCTGCTGTGACACCCTTGATGTCCGTTTCCCCCATTGGAATTTGTACAGAGAAACCTAAAAGGCTTCTGCTTAGGAGAAGCCCATTATGGCAAACGGCCACTTTTAGTTTTTTTAGCTCACCAGCGGCTCTTGAAGGGAAACGACACCCTTACTCTGGGCGGTGGTGGTGGTGGGCACTTTAAGGCCGTATGTATCAATGAGTCCAAGGCAGGTTGTGTCTTAAGCTTTCTACTTGGTATGCACAACGGCACACACCGTCTATTCACTGTGTCGAGTGCCCTGGTCTGTTGTGGCTGGCAAGACTAAATGTGTGTTTGTGTGTGTGTGTGTGTGTGTGTGTGTGTGTGAGTGAGTGAGAGCCCCCCTCTCAGAGCCTCTTCTAAAACAGCATCTGCTGCCCCTGGCCCAAATGTGGGCCATGCAGGATAAATGGGGCCTGGTAGAGTGGTGGGTTTGTTGGTGTGGTGTCTTATGTATAATGTGAGACATTTGTGCTGCGTGTTTTTCCCTCTTCCCAGGACTCGCAAGTGTCTCTATAGTACTTAGATTAGATAGTAGATTACGCTGCAGAGATGGCAACATTAGGCAGTACATTTAACCTCAATTCCATTGACAGTAAGTAGTAGTAAAAAGAGGATAGAGAGTAGAATAATGCATAACAACAATGGATTTAGATTAGACGTGTGTGTGTGTGTGCGTCCACACACACACACACACACACACACACACACACACACACACACACACACACACACACACACACACACACACACACACACACACACACACACACACACACACACACACACACACACACACCACCCGCCGCCGCCGCCATGGGGTGGATATCGCCTATTTTTTAACGTGATGATAAAACCTGAGCGTCTTGCTCACTAGTGCACTGCACCCAGGAGGGGCACAGCGAGTTCTCTCACCACAGCGTTAGATCGTATGTCACTTCCATACAGTGTTGGCTTCAACTTTAGCATGCAAGGGTATGTTCCATAGTGCTGTTTATGGAGGTTTTTCTAATAACAGAGTAGATTCAAGTCTTTTGATTACTATGATTTAATGAAGTGTCTTGTAATCAATCCCAAAATCCAGATTTTGTGTTAAGCTGCAGATCCTGAGTTTAGCTCCTGTTCCTATAGCGCTGTTTCTCGTTCACCAACAATGACTACAATGGATTTAGATCAACAATGACGTCATTTTCACGCATGCGCATTTTTACAGTGGGGCAAAAGAGCCTTGTCTTGCCCATCTTTTACATTCAAAAGTATGGCATGCTCGACTACTTTACGCGATTTCCAAGTCTCTGAGTATGTAAACGCTCTCGATCAAGTCGATCAAGTTGTAGATACTTTTATAAACTAACGTATGGTAATGGTTCAGCTTCACTTCCAGACCCGTACACATTCAAAGAATGGCAACATAACCTGACTCTGTGGCTGCAGACTGGAGCTTCGGTGATATTTACACCTGATCGACACGTTAGGGAGAGACACGAAGGAGTCTCTCAAGGCTTTACAATCACTGGAAGCTGATCAGTTGTTCCTTAGTGGTCACGTTAAACCCGCGATTTAACCGTTATTTCATGCAAAATGCGTTTTATTATGAGTTTTCGAACTGTTTCAATTCCAATAACCGATATAATTCCTACCAAAACATTGAATAAAGCAAACTGTCATCAAAAGTTTATAAACAGAACTTTATCGTTACCCAATGAATACTGACCTGACGGGAAGATGTACATATCATCCATCAGTCACTTTATTGTCACTCCTATATATAGTGTATATAGTGTATAGTCACTCCTTTTTTGGGCTTTAGATCCTGTCTTTACCTCTAGATTTGAGCTCCAGCTCCTGTGTTTAGCTCCAGATCGTGTCATAAGCTCCAGATAGATCCAGTGTTTTGCTCCAGATCCTGTGGCTTTCCGTGCAATTACATTACTGTCATCATGAGACGTCGCTAATCACGTTAGAACTTCCTCTCGAGTCAACCTCCCAACGGAACACGACGTCTGTATCCGCTCCTCTTACGTTGTGCTCATAGATTTGGGTTGGATGAAAAACAAAGCAACATTTGAGTATTGTCTACAGTATGTGCGCTGTTGCTTTCGCTCGAGATGAATGCCTTGAGTGTGTTTTGAAAACCCGAGAGAAACGGAACTCCTGAAGGCCTCGGCATATGGGTGAAGAGAGTTCGTGTCGCTGGATCAATGAGTGTATTTCAGGATGAGGACCATATGTGTTATTATGGATCCATGTGCCATTTGGCCTCGTCAATGGCACAATGTAGAGTGGAGACATTGAGGCAAACAAACGGAAAACATCAATATCGTAAGAATTAAGAAAACCTCTCTCTGTCTCTCTCTCTCTCTCTCTCTCTATCTCTTCTGAAACAACACGTTGGTGTTTCTTATTCATGAGCAGAGCGGCTGGTGTACCTTGGCAGCATCAGGTTGCAGCTCTGTGGCTGTATGTCAGTGTTTCACAGTGCGAGGGATCAGGAGATAAAGACCACAGAGAGACAGGGAGGGCTCACAGTGAACATGGAGGGGTCCAACTGGGCTTTTGTTTTGGGTACGAATGTTTGCCACAGGGATCTGAGGATCACTTTGCTTTCTTTACCTCCATGGGAGGAGGTCAGGTTTTCGTCCCTGTTCCGTCTGTTTGTCTGTTAGCAAGATAACTCAAAAAGTTAAATACTGAATTGGACTAAACTTTGATTATTTATGGGAGAAAGAACAGTTGATTTGATTTTGGCATGGATCCGGATCCGGATCTGGTGTTTGGTATGGCGGAGGTATGCACTCTACCGAGTGCCCTCGAGACTATGTTGTCTCTGTCATGTGTATGATGTAAGCACAAGTTGATGAGAAAGTTGATTCAACGTTTTGAACGAGGTGTGAAAGATGGCATTGGCATTTTTTTTTTAAATCTAAAAATACCCCCTCCCCCCACACACTCACACAGAGGGTTTCACTACAGGCATCTACTGAAGCTTGGGGATATGTGTGCATTGCTGACTGTCTCTGGCTCGACCCAGATTTCCTATAACTGCCTCTGAAACTGGCCATCTGGTGCCTTGCTAAAGGGCTGCCTGTTTATTTGTTGTTTCAAGGATGCGACGGTTATTTCCGTGCACTGCAGATTAATATGTTGGCAGTTCTCTGAAGGATTGTCTGGTTATTAAAAAGCCCACGTCTTGTCAAAATCGAATACTTTGATCCAAGGTTGTCCGTGAGTAGATTTAGCGCTGACAAAACGGGGCCTGTTTTCCTTCATGGGGCATTTGGTCAATAATGCACACAAAAAAACACCTTTTAATCCGCTGACCCATCCTTGATACCCGATCCTTCCCGGGTTTACACACAAGAGCTATACACCCCTATATACCACACACACACCCCTCTCTCTAGCTCTCACACACACACACACACACACACACACACACACACACACACACACACACACACACACACACACACACACACACTAAATCCCTCCTCTATCCTTTGTTTTCTCCTCAGGATTGAAAAAACGTACCAGGAAGGCCTTCGGGATGCGGAAGAAAGAGAAGGACAACGACTCGACGTGAGTCGCCTCCCACTTCTGCCCTGGCAGTGAACCAGTTAACCAGTGAACCAGTTAACCAGTGAACCAGTTAACCAGTGAACCAGTTAACCAGTGAACCAGTTAACCAGTGAACCAGTGAACCCGAGCAAAGATGTCACTGGTGTATTAGTGCAGCCAATATATGTTCTGGTCATGCATTCATAAAGTCATGCATTCATAAAGTCATGCATTCATAAAGTTCACGGTCTCCTTGCTATAACCTTCCATTCAGACCTCTTTGAGCTAGTGAACTAGAAAACATTTTCAATTGGTCTTGATTTTTTTCCTGGAAAGTTCTTAGGATGTGGTTTGCCATAGATAAGACACTTCTGTGATTTGTATCTTAGCTTTCCGTCCGCCAAAGTGTGATATTGGTTTTTCGTCCTCATCCGCGTATTACGGGGATTTAGTTTTTAACTCTTCCAATATGTCTATGCTTTTATTAATTTTGATATAGAGTAGCTTACTCCCATTTAATTTGTGAATTCTTTCTTTTTCACAGGGGATCCCCAGAGAGAGAGGGGGGTGTAAGTAACTTCCAAGTCATTACTATCTCCTAAACAGCCGTGTATGTCTTGTATCGGCATGTTTTTTTGCACGTTGGGTGATTGCAGCACATGGCCCTTTAGACTGTGTGTGTGTGTGTGTGTGTGTGTGTGTGTGTGTGTGTGTGTGTGTGTGTGTGTGTTAAATAACATACCTCAGACGCATGTCATCTGAATGAAATACCACTGTGCTTTTTCTTCTTACGTTGTTGTTCGTCCACTAGACCTGCCAGGAACCTGCCCAAGAGGTGGACTTGGTACTGAACACTCATAGAAGCCCCCCAGTAGAACAGACTAACGTCTCTAGGCTAGATGTCTAGCAATGTAGTAACGAAGGAAAGGCCGGGTATTTGCCACTTGGCCTTTCCTTTGAGCGTTTGTGGTGTCATTTTTTTAAAAATCGTCCCATGCCCCACACCACCTTGTGTCACGGGACTTTCGTGAAGAAACATAAACATAAACATAACGATGAATCGTAGATTCAAAGCAGTGTTGGATACGTTCGGTGATATACGGATGTAGTACAGATGTAATACGAATTCCGCATCACTTGTGTGTCACTGCAGTATTTTGGCGTTAATACCAATGCCTTCAAAATGGCGAATGGAGAAAAGAATAGCTCAGAATGAAGTGTGCTGTTGTTTCATCATTTGTCAACAAAAACAAACATTACATTTAAAAAATCAATGAATTCACACTGCGGGAGGGAATGGGGAGTAAGCATTCTATTGGACTTGTTGCAAAGGGCAATAAAAAACATCTTGAATCTAAATGATCGCGCCACTTCATTCTGTAAATATTTGAAACGACGATGTGAAAGTCGTGGTTCCCTCAAAACGAAACACTGCCACGGTTGACTAGTAGGCGTACTCTAACGTAACGCGCGGTTATGTAACAGTAGTAGTGTGTTTTGAAATGTTATGCTTTCTTGTCCAGTCCCAGAAGAAAACCAACGGGGCTGCCAATGGCTTCACTGGAGAGATCGACTGGGAGAGATATGTAAGTAGTAGTCTGTGAAAGTGTTTCGCTACGTTAGCACAGTCATTTGCAAATGTCAAGACCTCTCTGTGGAAATAACGCTGGCCCCCAAAAGGCAGAACGTAGTCGATATTCCTAAATGTTTCATGAAGGAACATTCTATATCGAGTTTTTCACACACTTAGATCAGCTCACTAGAACAAAGTCACACAAACAAAAAGCAAAGATTGGCCCCCTTTGTGTGTGTGTGTGTGTGTGTGTGTGTGTGTGTGTGTGTGTGTGTGTGTGTGTGTGTGTGTGTGTGTGTGTGTGTGTGTGTGTGTGTGTGTGTGTGTGTGTGTGTGTGTGTGTGTGTGTGTGTGTGTGTGTGTGTGTGTGTGTGTGCGTGCGTGCATGTTGCAGAACTCTCCCGAGGTGGACGAAGAGGGCTACAGTGTCCGACCCGACGAGGAAGAAGAGGCAGCAGATATCCTCGTCACGTTGATCGCGCGTTGTGTTTCTTATGTCTTATGTGTTGCGTGGCATGTCGATGTTGGCCGGTCACTGTGGAACCTAGCTCTGACGTGGTCTTCCTAACGTGTCCCACGGGCCCCAGTAAACGTTAAGTGTACTTCATTAGAATTCAATTGAACGTGTTGAATCTGTTTTCTATTTCAAGGCTGGTCTGAACTACCCAGAGGGGCAATAACCGCTTTCTTGACCGTCCTATAAGTCAAAGTCAGAGCATCTATTGACACAGCCGTGTGAATATTGTGATGTAATCAATGGTCTATAGCCATTCATGCTTTTTGTTCCCCGCATGAAAGAGAGAGAAATCCAAAGCATAGCATAGAGCACCATTTTAGATTCCGTATAACTCGGTTCACTTGTTTCCCAGGGATTTTCAACTGTGAAGCGTCACAGGGAAGTGGTTAAAAAGTGCCTTTATTACCCCTGAATCTAGAGCTCGGCTGCAATCAATACATGGTTATCCCTGACCGCCAGCCAGTATTGAGTGAAAGTGATGCATTATGGTCCCCCCCTGGCCAACTGTTTGTTATCAGAGCGATGATGTTTAGCTGCCTGGAATCACCGCTGATGATGGAGCGACTACAGCATGTAGTGCTGGACAGAGAGACAGTCAGAGTCGAGCATCAGGCCAGCTATCTCATCACATATATATTTGTGTCATGTGAGAATTTTGCCCTAACCACTGCATTACGTTCAGCAGCATAATAGTTTAAAGGGGTGAGACGGGTGATATTCCGTTGGTGTTGTCTTGTTGATTTTATAACGAAAGGCGGATAACGGTGCATTTGTTAGCTTGGCTGCTAGCTCTGGCTAGCGAGCACAGTTTTCCCGCCGAATGGCCGCTTGCTGTCCTTAACGTGTGCCTTTCCACCTGCCCCCAAAGTCAAGACACCACACTTCTTCTCCTCCGACGAGTCGGAGGAAGAGGAGGACCAGCGCAAGAAGTTCAAGATCAAGATCAAGCCCCTGCCGGCCGACTGCCCCGTGGCGGCGCCCTCTGTGGACCAACTCAAAACCTCCATCGGCAACATCGCCTTGTTCCCGTCTCCTATGGTGAGCACTATTTATTACCTTCGCCATCCAAGAGGCACCGGAGGTGATGTTTTCACCCCCGTTTGTTTGTTTGTCTGTCTGTCTGTCTGTCTCTGTCTGTTTGTTTGCCTGTTAGCAAGATAACTCAAAAAGTTATGTACGGAATGGGACACAACTGGCTGGTTAGATTACTTGTAGACCGAGAAACAGTTGATTCTATTTTGGTGCCGATCCCGATCCGAATCCAGGTGACTTTTTGGCCATGTCAGAGGTATACGTTCTACTGAGTGACCCCTCGTTATATACAGAACCAGAGGGCATCAGCACATTCCATTGATGTGTGTGTGTGTGTAGGCGTGATCTACACGCTGCTTTCTATGGTTTATTCATTATGTCAGTCGTTTTGCTTACAAACGTCAGGCAGGCAACAGTTGGGTCGCTTGTGTCGTCGTTGTGTCAATTTAAGGACGCAATAAAGTCCTATTCTGCCGTGCTGTGGAAACGTCCTAAAGGGAGACGTTCTCCACACGTACTTGGGTTCAGTTCTGATGTCGTCGGCGTGAATTAGGAGAGAGACTGGCGGGGGGGGGGGTGTAACGCGGTGACGGTGGTGGTAGACGAAAAAGCAAAGGATCTGACCCAGTGAAATGCCTCCCCAAAACACCCGGATCCCGTCTTGAAATATGAATCCGTTTTCATCCCTGACGAGCGTAAGTTGAGTAAATTACGACATCTCATTAGTAAGTGCTGACTGTGCTACTCCCTTCCCCCCCTCCCGTGGCACTGTGGGTGACCCTCGCTGCAGTTTTACTCAGCATGCTGCATTACTAGGGTGACTCCCACCACCACCCCCACCCCCCTTCACACACACACACACACACACACACACACACACACACACACACACACACACACACACACACACACACACACACACACACCATCAGATGTGTCCCCGCATCTCGATACTGTTCACTTGTTTACGCTCTGTAAGACTCAAACATGCCTGGTTTCAGGGTGTTTTCTTTTTTTAATGTGGATAAGCACCGGGTTTGTGCGACAGATAGTCTAACTTTCAACTCCGGAGAGACCCGGCAGCTTGAGTGTCTCTCCCCCCCCCCCCCCCCCCCCCCTCTCTGAATAATTAACGCTGGAAAGTAGGCGTGGTGAGCCAGTGGCTTGTTTTCTTGATACGCCGTGGTCATTTAAGCTGTGCCCCTCAATAATTCACAGAGTCTGAACCTGTGCTAACTTGTGATGCCGCCTCAAGTGCTTTCAATTCAAAAAAATTAAAATAAAACTTTTAAAACAACGAAACGAAAATACACGCGCGCATTTTTTTTTTGTGCTTGGCTTTGTGAGATTCAGTCCTGCAGCAGAACTTTAGACATTAGACATTTTAAAGGGGTTGGCTAGCTAGTCTACCGCACAGCGTTTCACGGGTTTCTTCAATGGCATTGTGTGAACGCTATTCAAATCGGGTGCCCCCGAGTAGCCATCCTTTCAGAACACGCCGAGCCAAAACCTAAGAACCGTTCCCGTGTTGTCGTTTGTCTCGGGCCCTTTTTGCTGCTTCGCCAGAAAGCGTTTTCCTGGCTAAAGTAACCCACGGTCAACCCACTGCCAAAGACGGTGATATTGTTTCAGAGCTCCTCCTCCATTTCCACTTGGAGCCTTTGTCATATCGAGCTATCAAGTAGCGCTTGTGTGGCTGCACACACACACACACACACAGCTGGACCGCTCTCTGGCACATTGTATGCGTTTCCCAGGTCACCTTGGCTACGTGAGTGGCCATAAAGTAGCCCACGGAGAACAGTGTCAGGAACCCAGGGTCAATGTCCTCCGGGAACGTCCACCAAACACCAACTCTTTTTATTTTATTTTATTTTTAACCTGTGTTGCTTCCCCCCCCCCCCCCTGTATTTTGACATTTTAAATGTCATTGAAGTGTATAACTGTTCTTCATATTCTAGTCATTGGATGACTTGGCCTGCAGTGCTGTACGCATACAAACATACATTATGTTCATATACGTGTGTGTCGGTGTGTGTGTGTGTTGAACTGTACTGTTTTTACATCTGTTTATTGAGGAAATAACCATGAACCATTCAACTATATTGTCACATCACATGCAACGTGTGTGTATTGCCAAATTCAAAACCTAATCTGTTGTCTAATGCATTTCATCCCTTATCTCATTGCTACCTGGAATGATGGTGGCCTCTGTAGAGGAGTCCGGTAAGCATTTTCCTTGCATGTTTGTTTGTGCTTATTAAGAACGCTGTGTGTGTGTGTGTGTGTGTGTGTGTGTGTGTGTGTGTGTGTGTGTGTGTGTGTGTGTGTGTGTGTGTGTGTGTGTGTGTGTGTGTGTGTGTGTGTGTGTGTGTGTGTGTGTGTGTGTGTGTGTGTGTGTGTGTGTGTGTGTGTGTGTGTGATATATATAATACACATACACTCACAAACAAGCTTGTATGATGTACATGTGCTGCTATTAGTCCTATTAATGACTGATTTGACCATGCTGACCATATACATGCACACGCACTGTCAGTATGTGTAGCTTTGGGCATGCTATAGGCTTCTTCTTGAGTGTTGAGACTCTTAACCTCTGCTTTAAATGATTGTGGGCTTCTGAGATTCCAAAATAGGCTCACTAGTTACAGAGGAAGGAGGCATCAGGGCTTTGCAACCACGGACCTGAGATTGAGTGTGTTTACTCCCTGTGTGGTGTCTTGTTTTATGGGTGTTGGGTCGCTCATTGAAGTCAATGTGCTGCATTTAAGAAGCAAGCTATAAACAAGCTATAAATAGCTTATTCCTTTAGTTTTCCTTCCTTTTAATAAAACATAATGCAAACTTTAAATGACCACACAATATCTTGTGTTTTCTATATGAGAATGGATGGATTCAGCATGCATAGGCATGTCCAATCAGATGAATCCTCTCGCCAAGTCCCGCCCCCATGTTACATTGTGGAAGTGACACATGGCTGACTGCACTAATGGCCTTAGTAGAGAAGTAAGGGATGGATTATGTGAGAGTGAGGTGATGTGGGATTACGTTGAGAATCAGTTCAATATACTAGGGGAAGATAGGAATATAGAAATGTGTATATATATATATATATATATATATATATATATATATATATATATATATATATACACATTAAATACAAAAGTTTTAAATAAAGATGGACACCCAAATTATTATTTGACAAATTTCGAAAAACATTAAGACCTAGTGATGAAGTAATGAGCAGGCGAGTGGTTAAACGCTAACTGATATAGTATTTTTTTAACCATTTTTTTGTTTGTTTTGTTCATAAAGTCAGACAGACTTATTGACACAACAGTTTGGTTTCACCTGTGCATGAACCAGGCCGCATACAATACAATATGATACGATACATGGGGGGACGACAACCAAACGTGCACAGGCTCAGACTAGTTCGATATCAACTCTACATGCCGTCGGACATCATCTGTAATCCTGCAAGGGAGGCAGTTGTTGGAGGACGACAACAACAGCAGCAGGATTAGGGTTAAGGCAATCTCCCAAAAAAACGCTAATTACTAGTTATAAACAAACTAAACTACACCACCTCCCCCCTACCAAGCCTCCCGCACCAGTCTTATAAAGCTCGGACTGCAGAGGTCCTTTCCTTGTTCCTTCTCCTCTTCCTCCCCCTCCACCTCTTCCTCCTCCTCCTCTTTCTCCTCCTCCCCCCCCCTCCCTCTCCTCATCCTCCTCCTCATCCTCCTCCTCCTCCTCCTCCTCCTTGTCACCTTAAGCACACAATGTGTCCTTGGTCTGATTTGTCACTCTCTGACCAGGTATCTCTTCTCTCTTCCTTTTTGCTGGTCACAGAGACGTAGCCCGGTAAGTGTGTCTATTTTTTTAAATCTCGTTCTCTTCTACGGGGGCTGGGGGGGGTGGGGGGGGTGGCAGGTTTCTGGGTGATAAATGTGTCTTTATAACATTTTTTTCCCTTTGTTTTCTATCTCGTCTGTGAGGATGTGATCTATTGTTTTTGGTGATGGGTCAAAAGTGGTCTCTCACACACACACACACGCACACACACACACACACACACAAACCAAAGTATATGTAGGATGCCAGCGTTCTGCACACGTCTTGATGTTAATTAATTATTAATGTTAATAACAAATAGCTTTTGCATTTTCTTGCATCTTCTGCTCACATCACAGTCTTATATATATATATTGGAAAAATGACAACATGAAAGAAAAAGCTTATTCCTAAGCCCTATGCTGGCCACCTGAGTTGTGTGTTGAATAGCAAAGGCACACTTTTGAGCTGGACCCTTTCCATGTGCTTCCTATAGTCACTCTGTACGTCTCTTCCGCTACGTATTCCTGCCGTTTCCCTCCGTGGGTCTTGTGGTCGCGTGGACAGCTTGCTTCTCACACATGTCACTCACACAGAGTGGCTGATGTCACCTCTGGGTGTACCGTTTCCACACTAATGACACAAGCCTCCTCCTTATCGTGTCCTGCTATCACTGTGTGGCAGCTTCTCTCTCTCTCTCTCTCTCTCTCTCTCTCTCTCTCTCTCTCTCTCTCTCTCTCTCTCTCTCTCTCTCTCTCTCTCTCTCTCTCTCTCTCTCTCTCTCTCTCTCTCTCTCTCTCTCTCTCTCTCTCTCTCTCACACGCTATCTGTGTCTCTCTCTGTCTCTTGCATTCTCTCTCTTTCACTCTCTGTTTCGGTCTCTGTCTATTGCTCTCTTTTTCTCTCTCTCTCTCCCTCTCTCTCTGTCTCTGTCGCTCTCAGATTTCTGTGGCAAGACGTGGTCACTTGATCACTTGTGACATCTGCCCAATCTTCTTCTTCTTCTTCTTCTTCTTCTTTCTGTCGGCCTTCTTTGTCCTGCTCTGCTCGGATCACACAGTCGTTGCAGGGCTTGTGTTTTGTGTGTTGTGGTCATTGGGTTTTTTGTTGTCCATGTAGAACTGTTCAAATGCACAATGTGCTCCATCTAAAAAAGTATGGACATTGCTTCTCCCGGAGCTGTTATCCAAAGACAAACACCATCTTCCTGTGTGCGCCGTAGTCAGGCCTCCCCCCCTGTGGTACTGGTTGCTAAGCAAGAAGTTCCTTTTGTCTCATCTGATTAAGTCATCCTGAAGCAAGAGCTCATCTCCTGACCTTGGAGGCTGGACAAAGTGCAGCTTTGTTGGAGAGATTGTTTTGTCCTCCAGGATGCATTTTCTGTTTTCAAACTTATTATTATACATTCTAAAGACTAATTATTTTCGCTATTTTCTCTCCTCATCGCAGGGTGTGTTGAAAAAGACCGCTTCAAGTAAGTATCCATGATGAGGTAGCCCTGCAACCGCCACTACTGCCATTAATGATGGCACGGGTGTGGGTGTGGGTGTGGGTGTGGTTGGGTGTGGGTGTGGGTGTGGTTGGGTGTGGGTGTGGTTGGTGTGGGTGTGGTTGGGTGTGGGTGTGGTGTGCAAGCCTGCACCGCCACTACTGCCTTGATGGCACGGTGTGGGTGTGGTGTGGTTGGTGTGGTTGGGTGTGGGTGTGGGTGTGGTTGGGTGTGGGTGTGGGTGTGGTTGGTGTGTTTGGGTGTGGGTGTGGTGTGGTTGGGTGTGGGTGTGGTTGGTGTGGTGTGGGTGTGGGTGTGGTTGGGTGGGGGACGTTCAGCAGCCTTAACCGCTGTGTTTCCAGGTGAGGAGATTGTGAGGCCGAGGCGTCCCGTACCCGCTGTGCCTGCTCCGGCCTCCCAGTCCCCAAGGTAGCCATCAGCAGGCCAATCGTTAAAATTGAAAATGTTTGATATTAAACTCACATTGCGAGTAAATGTAAAAACAATGTTGTGCACCTGCACACACGGTTGCTACCAGGCTCCAAAATTAACCTTTATTTAGATTGAGTAAAAACTAGTCCATTTTGGATCCTGGTTGCGACTAGAATCTGATTTTTTTTTTACAGTGCACATTCCTGCCAACTTGAATTTGCATGTTGAATGACCAGGCTGGGAGGATTGTATTTCAAAATTGCCTTTATAAGTAACAAATAACCTCTGCCTTTTGTAATATGATTCTTCATGTTCCTAGCGGACTCTTTTAACATGAAACATCATGGTGCAGTTGGAGCTAGATGGAGGATAACTGCTCATGTTCTCCCCCTAGCAGCCAGCAGACTCCGGTACCAGAAGACGCCACGTCACTATTCGGGCCTCCGCTGGAAACGGCCTTCGGGGAACAGGAAACCGAAGGTGAGTCTCTCTGCAGCTTTGGTGTGTGTGTGTGTGTGTGTGTGTGTGTGTGTGTGTGTGTGTGTGTGTGTGTGTGTGTGTGTGTGTGTGTGTGTGTGTGTGTGTGTGTGTGTGTGTGTGTGTGTGTGTGTGTGTGTGTGTGTGTGTGTGTGTGTGTGTGTGTGTGTGTGTGTGATGTTTTTCTCTTGAGTTTAACCTGTGGACTTTTGTACCAGTTTGGACAGTTGTTGTTGCCGCCGGCAGTGTGTAGCAAGACACTGGGGGGGGAAATATAGCTGTTTTTGTTGTGCAAAATGGTATTTTCTCTCTTTCCTCAGTATATCTTCTTACTTCTTCTTTCTTTATTTCTTCTTTAACTCGTTCCTTTTAACTTCTCTCTTTGTGAGTGAGGCACACTTCTCACTCTCACATCTGTAGTTATGCTCTCGTTTAGATATTTTTGTATTTTGTATAAAAAAGAGGAATCTAAAAAAAGTCTCACAAGCTTTCGCAAAACACATGTTCATCTTGTGGTACTTTTAGCCACGTCACATCTTGATGTTGGTCTGGGTGGTTCTGCCCTTAGTCACGCACCAAATCCAACAGGATTTAGCAGGGGCAGGCTTGTGGAGGGATACTGACTGTTATGTAACCACCCTCTGAAGCATGAGTAATGTGAACACAGCTCACAAACTCTCTTTGGATACTTTGATTCAGAGATGAAAACAAAAAAACTTGCGTCATTGATACTTGTTAAAAGGTCTGCTGACAGCTAATGTTCATAGAAGCGTGGGACGTCCATATTCAAGAAGGGTTAGTCTGCCATTACAAAACAAGAGAAAACAATGGCTATTGTCATCATTTTGACATCACTGACTGTCTGTGGACCAGGTTCAAATAGTCCCGTCCCCCCCCCATAACAGGAGAAAAAGACAGAATCTGCAAATAGTGTTTTCTGAAATAAACCGATGGCCAGTAAGCTGGTAACGTAACCACTAACATGGTCCTTGTGTCCCTCCTCTGGGCCCCCTCCCCCTGCATGTAGTGGCTCTGTTTGAGTCAGATATGTGGGGGGCCCCTCTGTCAGAACCACAGTCCTCTTTGGCGAGGCCCTTACCCACCGGAAGTAAGTTTGTGCTAAACCCCCCCCCCCCCCCCCACTCCCTTGCATTGCACTCGCCCCCCGGAATGACTGCACGGAACCATCCTATGACACCCCCCCCCCCCCCCCCCCCCAACACCACCACCATCACCAGCATCATGAAGAGGAGCTGTAAAAGAAATTGGTACCCAACTCTGGTTTCTTTTACATTCAAATGGATCCCCTCTTCCCCCCCCCCCCCCCCCCCTCCATTTCATGAGCCGTGAGATTAATTTTGGTTTGTGTCATGGTCATCATTGGTTGGTCATTTTCCAGGACGTTCAGTGAGTAAACTCTTCCACTTGGCGTCCCCATGTCATGCACTGTCTCCCTGGTATTTGGCATGGTTGTAAACATACAGTGTAACGCATGGTTTCTCTAACGCTGCTCATTTCCATAATAATAAAAATACATTCATTTTGTACAGCGCTTTTTAAGGCACCCAAAGACACTCAAAAATCACAAACCTATTCATACAAATAGCAGCATGGATATAAGTTAAAATATATTGAATTGGGTCGGAAAGACGATATGAAAACATGATGAATGGGTTGAAACATTAAAAGCAAGTAACAGAAAAAACAAGACTTGCATCCTTTTCACCAAATGATATCCAAATGATAAATATTCAAAACATTTAGAGGATTCGGATGCCGTGTGTTGTGTAAGGGTTGTCCTGGTCAAGCCAGGACAACCCTTACACAAGCAGGGGTGTTTTCTTTAATCCAAAATTCATGTTGGTGACATTTGAGCACAGTTGGAGCTAAAGCATTCTAGGAGCTGTTTAGCCACAGACCCAGCTGGTGGGTGGGTGTGCCGAGATGAAGCAGCTACGCTAACACACACACACACACACACACACTGTGTCCTTGCAGCACCACCTCCGCTGCCCCCCAAGAACGTCCCAACCTCCCCACCTACGACCGGGCCTGCCTCACCGTTCAGTACAGGTACGAGAGAACGTCTCATCTCCAGGTCCTTGGCATCCCAACTGTTTATCTCTTGTCGAGGCGTCCTTAAGACCCTTCGTTCATTCTTTGTAGGACTTGTGTGACTCTCTAGATAAGGCAGCATCGTTTGGAAAGTATATTGACGACATCGCTAAAACCATGGGAATAGATTATAGGGATTATTTGCATAATTTACGTATACAGTATATATATACGTATTTTATTTGTTATAGTTCTCACTTCACTTACACCTCACTTATGCTTAAATTCCTATACCTTAAACGACAATTCCATGCTGTTCATGTCAATAAGAGTAGTGCTTCATCACCCTGGCACGATGCATCGTAGTTGCATCTTGCACTGGCAATGACAATGTTTGGAGCAAATGTTTCTTGAAATTAGCCGAAGTTTTTTAAAAAGTACCCTTTTTTTTTGTCCGCTCCAGAAATGCCAAGCGAAGCAGAGTGCTCCACCACAAAGCCGTCCATCGCGGACCTGGACAACATCTTTGGGCCCGAAGAGGCTTCTGCTGTAGGTGATGAGGCAGGCGATAAGTGGGTCTGCTTCAGCGAGAAGTCCCCAGAGAGATCACCCTCGACAACGGACCCTGAACCTCCGCTCACCTCCTCCCCGCCGCCTCCTCTTGAAGACCCAGCACCTCCTCCACTGGCCTCCCCTCCTTCTCTCGAAGACCCAGCACCTCCTCCGCTGGCCTCCCCTCCTTCTCTCGAAGATCCAGCACCTCCTCAGCTGGCCTCCCCTCCTTCTCTCGAAGATCCAGCACCTCCTCAGCTGGCCTCCCCTCCTTCTCCCGAAGACCCAGCACCTCCTCCCCCGGTGACCCCACCTCCTCCGGAAGACCCAGCCTCTCCTCCGCCGGCATCCCCTCCTTCTCCCAAAGACCCAGTACCTCCTCCGCCGGCGTCCCCACCTTCTCCTGAAGACCCAGCACCTCCACTGCAGGCGTCCCCACCTCCTACCGAGGACCCGGCACCTCCTCTGC
Organism: Muraenolepis orangiensis; assembly: GCA_027704905.1. Classification (NCBI taxonomy): domain Eukaryota; kingdom Metazoa; phylum Chordata; class Actinopteri; order Gadiformes; family Muraenolepididae; genus Muraenolepis; species Muraenolepis orangiensis. The sequence continues at coordinate 8,237,310 of CM051004.1, read as the reverse complement.
CGATCTCCCCGACGGCACCCTTGCATGCGGCAGCATCTCCACCTCCCCTGCCTCCCTCCCCTCCACCACCCCTGAAAGAAGAGGAGCCTGCGCTGCCTCCTCCGTCCTCTCCTCCTCCTCCTCCGTCAGAGGAACCGGTCACCTTCTCCTCCCCCGCCGGAGACCCGGCTCCTCCCTTACTCTCCCCTCCGCCTCCCGTGGAGCCCACTCCTCCGCCGGCAACGCCTCCCGCTGCACCAGCGGTGCCTCCTCCTCCGCTCCACTCGCCCCCCGCCTCCAGCACCACCCAAGACTCTGACGCCCCCCTACAATCGTGCAGTGCCATCACGGCGCAAGCTCCGCCGCCCCATCCTCCCCCGGTGGGGGAACCGCGGCGGCCCCAGAGCCCGGAGGCCGCTCCCCCCCGAAAGCCGGAGGCCGAAGAGGGGCCGGTTTCGCCCAGAGGCGGCGAAGGTGTAAGCGGCCAGGGGAAGGGTCGGAGCGCGGCTCCGCCTCCTCCCCCGCCGACGTACCGCACCGCGGGTACGGCGAGCGGTGAGTTACTCCACCTCCTGCGCTTGTGCTCCAGTGTGTCTTTGTGCTACCTTACCCAGAAGTACTGTCTACACCTCTCTCTCTCTCTGTCTCTGTCTCTGTCTCTGTCTCGTCTCTCTCTTTCTCTTTCTCTCTCTCTCTCTCACACTCTCACTCTCACTCTGTCACACACACAAACGGCAAAGCACAGCTAGAATGAATGTGTGTGTCACCTCCTACTCGATGGCTAGTTTCCCTCAAGTAGAAATGTTGCACAAAACAAGTGTTACTTTTTGATTCTAAGACAGAATCCCTGTTTGTTCCGATGGGGATGAAACTAATATCACGGCACCGCTAGTCTAACCGTCATTTCTGTAATACACTGTGGTGCCTACTGTAGGGATGTCACTTAACGGCAATTTGTCTAGACTTGGATTTTAACTTGATAGTGAAATACTGCACGTACTACTACTACTAAGTATTGTGTTTTCTGAGTTATTCTTCCTTTTAGTATTGTAGTCGGATAAAAAAATGTTTTAAGCGGTGACGAGAGCGTTTGCCAAGAGGAACTCAAACAAGAATATGTCAAATGAATCAATGTAAATCATTTGATTCAAAATTGTGAGGGGAAACAAAAGGTGAGGCTGAGACTGTGTGCGTGGTTTGTACAGACACACACTGTTGTGTAGAACCAAGCCAAAGGTCACTCAGTGATGACAATACATTATGAGAGCCCAGTCCTACGCTTGCCGACTGAGCCTCTCTGCTGACACGGCAGCTCATCCCGGCTGGGATCAGAGAGCAGGAATCCTCGCTAGGTGTACAGGAGCCACTGTGGGAAAACCGCCCCCCTCCTTGGATAAACAATGGACCCTCACGTGTGTGAATATGACCATGACTCTTTCAGTCTTTCAGTCAGTCAACTCGTATGTCAGAACTAGAGGGCCTCATTTGAGCGCAAACACCCCCCCCCGCACACCATATAAGTCCCAACATCGCCACTGCGATCATCTTATCAACGTTCCTTGGCCCATAAGTAATCTTACAGCCAGGTTTTGTCCAATTCTGTAAAAAAAACTTTGGATTTATCTTGCAAACCGACAAATGCCGGAGAAAACATCACTTTTTGTATGTCTTTAGCTGCTGTTGCTGTCTTGTTGCCAAGTGGTATTCAGGGACAGTCAATAAAACAATGCCATGCCTTAGAGAAGGCCCGTAGGTTCTGGTTTCTGTGTTCTATGTTCAATATTTGTGTATGTTATTCAGCATTTTGTTTTCTGTCCTGTCCTGTGCATTATTTCTGTTCATTATTAGGCTCCTCCTCTCCGGTACGGCCCTCCACCCCGTCATCCGTCGGCCCCACCCCTCCTCCTCCTCCCCCCCGCCCCCTCTCGCGACCCAAACTGCCCCCTGGGAAGCCCAACGCAGCCGGGGACGCGGTGAGTGTCCGTCCGTCCGTCCCCCCCCGCCCAACTCGATAGCAGCAGTATATCATCATGAGCACCTGTAGGTACAGATCATTACATCGCTCTCCCCCCCCCCCTCCTCCCAACTCTCTCGATTCCAGAGTCGTCCGTTCAGCCCCCCCGTGCACTCGGCCAGCTCCCCGCCCATCGCCCCCCTGGCGCGGGCGGAGAGCACCTCGTCCGTCTCCTCCACCAACTCCCTGAGTGCGGCCACCACACCCACCGTCGGTAAAGAGCTCTCCGTGTCTGTGTCAGGTGTGTGTGTGCGCACCTGATTCCCCTCCCCACCACCACACCCAACAAACCCCTCCGTATGCCCTCTGTCTGCTCTCTTTAAGTTAATTTCCGTTTTGTGTTGATTTGATTTGATTTGATTGATCTTCCTATGGTACAATCTTGGATCTTGTTGCTATTTGCAAAGCTTTGCCATTGTTTGTAGTCACTGTTGCTGTAACATTGGGTTGAATATAGAAGGACTGAACATGAATATAAAACACGGGGAACAAGGCTGGCTTAGTTACGAACAGGATATTAACTGGCCCCATACCGCACACAATCGTGACAAAATCACAGGTACCAGATCCCATGTTTGACACCGACACACCGCTTGGATGTGACTTGTTCGTTGTGTCTCTGCCGTGCAGCGGTTCCAATGATGTACAGCGAGCGTACACTAGATCAGCGTGGCTTAGTCATTGGTGTGGATGAATCCTCGCCAGCCTTCGCCTCCCCCCCCCCCCCCCCCCCCCTCCCTGTAAAAAAGGAGAGCTTACGTCTTTGTCCAGTCCGGCTAGAGAGCTGAGGCGTTGTCGAAGCTGGCACTGAGACACATCCACAACATGTGTGAAACCAGACTATATACTTTTACTATTTCCCACATTAGACTTGTGAAATGGTTAAGGCAGACCGGGAAGTGTTTATCGTCCTAGACTTGCCCCCCCCCCCCTGCACAATTGGACAGGTGAAGGGGAAAAGGAAAAGCTTTGCAATAGCTGGAAACAAATTAAGATCTCTCAAAGTCAATGCGTTGCTGCTATGTGTTTTTATTTTTTAGTTTTCATTCCGTCTGTGTGATTTGTCTCATTTTGTTTGTTTTGGTTGCACCTTTTTGGTTTTAATTTTTTCTTCTTCTGTTTGACATTCTTCATTATTTGTTTGCCCCCTTTGTCCGTGTCCTGTTCTTCCAGAGGACGATGCTTATGTAGACAAGCTACCCACGTTTGAGAGAAACTTTGAGTCATTGGCAGGTATAGTAACTGGGGCTCCCTGGAGAGTGATCTAAAGTGGTTTGTTGTTTGTCGTTTGTTGTTGTTGCCCTTTTTTTGGATTGACTTCCCTGCAAGTGTGACATTAAGATGCAGATGCATTTGACTCTGAATGCATTGGAGGTATAACAGCACAGGTTATTTTTTTTTCTGTGTATCATTTTGTCCTTTTCCCTGTTGTTGTTGTCGTCGTCGTCTTCATTTGTACACTCAGAAAGGTCTTTGTGTTTGAAGACTTCTCTGCTTTTTGTCTTTTAAAGTCATCTCTCTAATTTAAAGGCTTTTTACGGGGCTCTATCATCATTGATGAACACCTAAAGCTTTAATAATAAGCATTCATTTTTCTGTTTCTGTTTCCGTTCATTAGTGTGTTTTTTTGCAACGGGGCACTCGTGTGTCCCTGAGTAAATCTCTTTCTCTCATGTTGTCACACCGTATGATACCACAGTCTTGTCTTTCATCCTCATGTTTGTGAAAAAAACCTATTAATAAGAAGAGTTTTCCCATCTACTCTCTCTCTCTCTCTCTCTCGCTCTCGCTCTCGCTCTCTCTCTCTCTCTCTCTCTCGCTCTCGCTCTCCCTCCCTCTCTCTCGCTATCTCTCTCTCTGTTGCATCTGTAATTGTCTTGCCTGCGTTACCATGGCAATCTCCCGTCTCTCGGTTCCTGTCGACCACCAGACCTTGTGTGTATGTTTTCAACACAGAACCCCAACCTAAACTGAACCTGTAGAGAGCCCCTCGAGGTCTTCCATATGTTCCCTTCCTCTCTCAGTGTCTCTCTCTGTCTCTCTCTCTCTGTGTCTCTCTCTCTTTCCCCTTTCTCTCTCTCTCCCCCCTTGTACGAGACCCCAGTGCTGCTCCATGCGAAAGCCGTTTGAAGTCTGGCATGACAACCAAGCTGTGGAGTGGCCACAGCTTTTTGATATTCATGCCAGACTCTCCTCTCTCCTCCTCCTCCTGCTCCTCCTGCTCTCAAGGGGAGCAGCCACTCCACCAGCCCCGCTCATCTCCATCACACCCACTCATCTCCACCAGCCCCGCTCATCTCCATCACACCCACTCCACCTCTTGACCCGCACCCGTAGCACCTGCACCTCAAACCACTCGCTCAAACCCCCGCAGAGGATAGGATAAGCACCATCCCTTCATCAACCCTTTTCCTCGTCTCGGGACCTGGACCCGGCCCCCCCCCCTATTCTCGCCTATATTGTCCTTCATTGTGACATTGTTGCTTTCGCTAGTGCTCCGTCACGTTTCACCAGTCACACTAGCGGTAGCATGCTGCACAGCGACATAGCACAGGCTAGCTGCTAGAGCGCGTCTCTCTCTCTCTGTTTCTCTCTCTCTCTCTCTCTATCTCTCTCTCTCTCTCTCTCTCTCTCTCTCTCTCTCTCTCTCTCTCTCTCTCTCTCTCTCTCTCCCCAATGCGTTTGAAGGGGTCCGTGTTTGGACCCCGTTGTCTGTTACGTAAGAGGCTTACGTTACGTTAGTGCTCGGCGTGGCTTGTCGCGTCCCTCCTTCTCTTTGTCCTCCCTGGACTTCCATTTCAATCCCAACAGCGACCCCTGCAGGGCGACGACACAACTGCACTGCACATAACACAAAGGGGAGGCCTGCTTATGTTAATGTTGAGAACAACAAACCCAACGATAGACAAATGTACATTTAGCAGGTTGCATAAAAGATGGGCCTGAATTAGAAAGGTATAATGTGTATATATACAAATAGGAAAGCTAGCTCCCATCACCCTCACGCTCACATCCCCCCCAGACCCCAGACTTCACACCGTTATGTCCACCATCAACAAACAACAATCTATGGTCCCACATAATTCCTCCCTGTTAGATGTGTCTTGTCTGCGTCTTGTCTTTGTCTCTCTCTCTCTCTCTCTGTATATATCTCTACATCTCTCTCTGTCTCTCTCTACATCTCTCTACATGTCTAATCTCGCTCTCTCTCTCTCTCTCTCTCTCTCTCTCTCTCTCTCTCTCTCTCTCTCTCTCTCTCTCTCCATTGCTCTCTCTCTCTCTCCATTGCTCTCTCTTTCTCTGTATCTCTCACTGCCACCACCATACCATACCACTCAGCCCCACTGTCCACTGAGGTTCCATGTGAGACTCAACACTACTGTCCTTCTCTCTTCCCCTGTACCTCATTCCTCCACCTCCTCTTTCCTTGCTCCCTTCCTTTATTTGAACCACCCCCCTCCTCACCCACCTTTTTGGTCCCCCCCCCCCCCCACCTATTCACCCCTGCCTCCCCCTCTGACTCCCCCCTTCCCCAACACAGAGACTGACCAGCCGTCCCTGGTATGGTTTGACAGAGGGAAGTTTTATTTAACATTTGAAGGTAAGTTGTCCGCCTCCGTGCCAGGGCTAACTTGAGACTCCTGCTTGTGTGTGCAAAAGCAGCCCACCCCCTCCTCCTCCTCCTCTTTCTCCTCCTTCTCTGTTCTCTCCGTCCTACCTTTCATTTCTCCTTCTTTGCATCCCTCCATCATTCTCTGACGCTCTCCGCACTATGCCCTGGCTGAGCCCCCTTTCACCAGTCGGCCGTGTGATGGCCTAGTTTCAATTTCTCTCTCTCTCTCTCTCTCTCTCTCTCTCTCTCTCTCTCTCTCTCTCTCTCTCTCGCTCTGTCTCTCTCAATCTCTCTCTACAACATAATCTTCTCTCAGCATCTGTTAGTATCTTGTCATTCTGCTCTCATCTGCGGTGGCTGTCCCTCATAGCGCTGGAGACTTTTACGTCCGTCATGTTTCCCACTAATATTTTACGATTGTTTCTCCCTGACTTTGGCTTTGATCTGTGGCTCTCTGCCCCCACTGTGTGGGGGTTAATGCGGCTCTATCAGCACGGCTCTAGGACTCTGGAGTGTGCATGGAGCTCTCTTTGGCCCTCTTGTCTCTTAGCTCGCTCGCTCTCTCTCTCTCTCTTTCTCTTTCTTTTTTCTGTACTTCTTCAGTTTTCCTCTGGCTGCATTTGCTTCTTACAGTCAGCCTAAAGTGTCAATGGATAACTTGGAACATTTATTGAAACGTTACAGTGCAATATAGTGTGTGTGTGTGTGTGTGTGTGTGTGTGTGTGTGTGTGTGTGTGTGTGTGTGTGTGTGTGTGTGTGTGTGTGTGTGTGTGTGTGTGTGTGTGTGTGTGTGTGTGTGTGTGTGTGTGTGTGTGTGTGTGTGTGTTCGTGTTCACACGGGAATTGAAAGAACATAAAATGTACGTCCCCTGTTTGACGCCATCTCTCCTTAATGGAGCTAATGTTTATTATTCATGTTATCCATGTCCTTTTCTACATGATTGTCCCTCTGTTTTCACATGCGTACACATGCATGTTCACCATCACATCATAACATGTCAAATATCCTTAGCCTTATTATTCTCTGCAATAATCCACAGTTGATGCAATGCTGCCTACAATTTAGAAGCTGTAATATCATATTCTGGTCGTCATCAGGGACGTGTTTATTTAGTGTATCCAAGTGTGTGTGTGTGTGTCTGTGTGTGATGTAATCTCCTCATTACCGGTATGTGTAATTGCCCCCCCCCAGGCTGCTCCAGGGGGCCCAGTCCTCTGACCATGGGGGCCCAGGACACGCTGCCCGTGGCGGCCGCCTTCACAGAGACGGTCAACGCCTTCTTCAAAGGAGCGGACACCAACAAGTACGTCCACAAACATACAAACTGACCCCTGGCGTCCCAATACGTCCTCAAGGGAGGATCCAGGTGTGAGATGGAGGAGGGGAGGGAGAGAGAGAGAGAGAGAGAGAGAGAGAGAGAGAGAGAGAGAGAGAGAGAGAGAGAGAGAGAGAGAGAGAGAGAGAGAGAGAGAGAGAGAGAGAGAGAGAGAGAGAGAGAGAGAGAGAGAGAGAGAGAGAGAGAGAGAGAGAGAGAGAGAGAGAGAGAGAGCATATGATGGAGGGATGCAAAGAAGGAGAAATTAAAGGTAAGACGGAAGAGGGGGGCGGGCGGCTTGCACACACACGAGTCTCATGTTAGCCCTGGCACGGAGGAGACGGAGGAAAACTTACCTTCAAACGTTAAATAAACTTAAAAATAACTTCCCTCTGTCAAACCATACCAGGGACGGCTGGTCAGTCTCTGTGTTGGGGAAAGGGAAGTTGGGCAAGATGTGTGAATATAATAATCAATATTTTTGTAAGTAAATAGGACTAAATGAGATTGGAGAATTATGTTCTGGTAATATGGTTCTAAAGCTCAAATGTTGTGTTAAGGGTGAATTCACTCTGCGAGGACACACATTTTGATGATCAAATATCAATATTGCCTCAGCTCTACACAGAAGGGTTTTAAGAAAGCTATTTAATGGGTTATCCAGTCAGTTAGAGCTGGCCCGACTACAATAAGTGCAAGCTTTGGAATAATTTTTCCAAAGCAATATTTGAATAGTTAAATAACTACTATAGTATTTTGTTATTTCTCTACATTAATGACAATGACCCGGCGGACACCACGGCAGAATCTCTGGCGGTTTTCTCAAGTGATGGTTTTTTTCCATTTTATTCCTTAAAGTGGTTCAATTCATTAACTATTTTGATAATGCAAAATGAGAAAAAATACAAAAACAAATTTCACAAAAATCTAAGTGTGGTCTGAACATTGTGTTACGTTTGGGATGAAGTTGCACTGCAGCACTAAGCACTTCTCACAAGCACGCGAAGAGCAAGCGCACTGGGGCTATTCTGGATGACGGAATAGGGACAAATATCACTACCTGTTTTATTCATGTTTATTAAATGACCAACCTGTTGTTGTTTTATTGCTTTTTATTTAGCAGGTAGAGCTTTTTGGTATGTTTAACCCTGGGCTAAACATTGCTGCCAAAAGTAGCCGCTACTGGCTAGTGAGAGCCCCACCATGTAACCCAGAATTATCATTACCTCTGCCATCGAGGATGATAGGTTATGTTTCACCACCTCTCTGTGTGTCTGTGTGTCTGTCTTGTCTGTGTGTCTTTCTGTCTGTTTGTCTATATGCAAAATAACTCCAAATTGTGTGTTATGTACAGAATTGGAAACAACTTGGTGGTTAGATTACTTGCAGACCAAGGGTCTGCAAGTAATCCACTGAGTGCCCTCAAGTTATTATTACTAGCACCACTTATATTAAGGTCTTCCCACACTGCAGTCCGTCCTTCTTGCCGATTGTCGCGCTGGACGGAAGGTGTCAGAAGTACGTACTCGAATTCTGTTCTGATGTCCGAATACCGAACTTAACTACGATAACCGCTCGGTTATTTGAGAATCTGGGGCCAGCCCTACAGTCAATGCATGGAGCAACTTAACATGTCTCCCATATTGAAATGTCACCCGTTAACCAACGTCTTCCATTGGTCTGTACCCCTCTCCTTCCATCTTCTCACCATCACACACATTCTCTCTCTCTCTCTCTCTCTCTCTCTCTCTCTCTCCCCCCCCCCCTCCCCTCCCCAAATCTCAGGTGCGTGGTGAAGATCATCGGCGAGATGGTGCTGTCGTTTCCAGCGGGGATCACAAGGCACTTCGCCAACAACCCTTCTCCCGCCGTGCTCACCTTCAGCATAACCAACTACAGCCGTCTGGAGCATGTGCTGCCCAACCCCCAGCTGCTCTGCTGGTAAAGGCACCAGGCTGACCTACGCCCTTCACCAGGCTACCTGCACTTCTCTGAAATACAACCATCGTTAACGTTAAACACCTAGCACACATTTCTGTAGCTGTATTATATATATATATATATATATATTATTCATGGTTTTTCATATCGATGATCGTAAAAAAGGTTGTATTTGACTAAAACGGCACTAAAGTCGAAACAACCTTAACGTGGTTTCGAATAACGTATAATATATCCATCCGTCGTCTACCCCTTATCCGTGGTCGGGTCGCGGAGGTAGCAGCTCCAGCAGGGGACTCCAAACTTCCCTCTCTTCCTGGCCACGTCGACTAGCTCTGACCGGGGGATCCCGAGGCGTTCCCAGGCCAGTGTGGAGATGTAATCACCCCACCTGTACCTCGGTCTGCCCCGTGGTCTCTTCCCAGTTGGATGTGCCTGGAAAACCTCCCTCGAGAGGCGACCAGGAAGCATCCTTACTTAGATGCCCGAAGCACCTCAACGCGAAAGGGGGCAGCGGGCTCCTTCGCGTATAATATATCACAACACCGGAAATCATAAACGATGTCTGCATTATTTATTGTCCTCCCCAAGAGGGCCTCGCAGGTTGTACGTTTGTATTGAGAAAGTGATTTGTGGACGTGTCTCCCTCTGGGCGGACGACGTCTGTCTCGTTGCTCACGCCGTGAGACACATCTGGGTCAGTGCAGCCAGGACCAGGGGCCTCTCGGCTCTGGCTCGTGTCATGTTGAATTAGTCAAACTCATTTAACCGAGTCTTACAGGATACGCTCGTTCATTTTTAGTCGTTAGCCATGCTGCTGCTGTAGCAGCGTGTAGTGTCAGGCCTCAACCCGCCTCAGAAGCTGTCGGATTACACTAGAGTTGTTTTTTTCTTTTGTATTATTGCTCTATTCATATGGCGGGTGTGGTCCTTATGTTTTGGACTGATTCACAGTTTACATTAAACATTTCTTAAAATGTTCCTGGTTGCAATTAAAAACTGCAACCACAGTGTTTGCATACTGTACATTGAGACGATTGAGACGGGGTCTTCTGCTCCCAGTTGAACCCTGTGTGTGTTAATATTCTATTTAGCAATGTGCCATTAATCAATACTATTGGTCTTCTTGGAATCTTACTTACTCAACTAAACTAAATCCCAAGAGACTGAATGTTGAATTAATTCTTGTACATGAGGCGCCTTGGACTATCATCATCTCATGATGGAAATAAACCAAGCTATTGATTAACCTATTTACATAAGTGACTTACTGTTATATCCACATGATGTCACTGCCCAAAAGCTTAGGCTCGTCGTCCATACGCCCTTTTATCCATTACATTACATTACATTTAGCAGAAGCTTTTGTCCAAAGTGACTTATAGTGACAATAGTGCGCTCAACTATTGAACAACAAAGGTAGCTATAAGAACAACTCGTCACAAGAAGCCTGCTTATGCATTTCATCCCTAACAAGTCTCCAAGAACTGAACCAGTACTCGGGTAAAAGAACAATGGGTTCGGGTAAAAGTACAATAAGTTGGCAAACAATAGAACAATAAATAACACGCAAGCAATCTACTTAGAAAGACGCCAGTAGTACGCTTGTAAAAAGCGATAAGAAGGTGCGCTAGGAGGAAGGATCCGGGGATCGATTCCTGAAAAGGTATTAAATGGTGAATTGTCAACAGTGCGCTAACTCTTGATGCGTGCCGCCCTCCCCCCCACCCCTCCCCCCACCCCTCCCCCCACCCAGCGACACCACCACACAGGCCAAGGCCGACGCCAAGGACTTCTGGGTGAACATGCCAAACCTGATCAGCCACCTGAAGAAGGTGTCGGAGCAGAAGCCGCAGGCCACCTACTACAACGTGGACATGCTGAAGTACCAGGTGAGCTCAGTGGGGGAACACCCAGTGGAGCTGGGTTTCACACTTCTGCAAGTGTGTGAAAGCGAGTCACTCGTGGCACGACCTGGATCTTCACAGGACTGCCTCTATTCACACTTTTTTACGCTTTTAACACAAAGCAGGCAAGGGGGGGAGCGGTTGTTGCGGTGACAACCCCCAACATGGAGCAGACTCCATCTCAAGAGTTGCATGTTGGTTGAAAAGGCATCTGCTCATCGGTTGAAAAGGCAATTGATTCATTTGATGAATCAATTCATCTTTGATTCATCAAAGATGTCTTAAAAGCATTCAAACGCTCTGCAGCGCAAAGCGGTCGGTGTGCCGGAAACCAACTTCAAATACAGCGTGTGTTGATCCAAAACGGAAACAAAACGCCTCCAAAAGAACCAACCACAGAGACGGCGGGTTCTCTGCCCGTTACCGTCAGTAAACAGATGGGAGTGTACCTTAATACATGTAATTGAGTGTGTGTGTGTGTGTGTGTGTGCCTGCGCCCAGGTGTCCACACAGAGCGTCCAGTCCACGCCCCTGAACCTGGCGGTGAGCTGGCGCTGTGAGGCCGCCAGCACGGACCTCCGGATAGACTACAAGTACAATGGAGACGCCATGTCCAACCCCATGGCCCTCAACAACGTCCAGTTCCTGATCCCCGTGGACGGGGGCGTGTCCAAGCTGCAGGCCGTGCTCCCCCCCGCCCAGTGGTACGGTCCGGCCTTCACTCACGGACACTGCTTAGGGTTTACTCACTAACACACTGCTTATGGTTAACGTGCTATCACACTGCTTATGGTTTACTCACTAACACGCTGCTTATGGTTTACTCACTAACACGCTGCTTATGGTTTACTCACTAACACACTGCTTATGGTTTACTCACTAACACGCTGCTTATGGTTTACTCACTAACACGCTGCTTATGGTTTACTCACTAACACACTGCTTAGGGTTTACTCACTAACACACTGCTTATAGTTGACTCACTAACCAGGTAAAGCAGGCAGAAGGCCCTTAGCTGAAAGTCATGCCATGTCTTAACAGCCCACCCCATAGGAGACCAGATCCAGTGTAGCTTTTTAACATAAATTCCAGTCATTGGAATGACTATATTGTATTCTCAAAAGCAGTATGGCACTGATCACCATAAATGTATCTGTAAAATACATGACATACATTGCTGTATTGTGGCCAACATTTCAAATGACGTACGCGGTTAATTACATTCAGCCTTTCATCTTAAGTTACATTCTACATTACCACATCTATGCTATTTAGACGAGACGGAATGCTTTCGTCAGCACAACGTTTAGTTTTTACCTGGAACGTCTTTCGATAAGTGGAAGCTATTTTTGGAATGCTTATTCCCCATTCACTCACACAGTATGAATTTCCTACAACAATACTATACTACAATACTATATGGTAAATGGACATTTATATAGCGCTTTTCTAACCAATGGTTACTCAAAGCGCTTTACAAGTCATGCCTCACATTCACCCTTATCCATTCAACCACATTCACCACCACGGCGGAGTCAGCCATGCAAGGAGACAGCCAGCAGGCTGCAGACGTCAGGTTAGGGTTAGGGTGTCTTGCTCAAGGAAACCTCGACAGCTTTTGCTAGGAGGAGGCGGCGGGGATCAAACCAGCAACCTTCCGGTTGTGAGGCGACCGCTCTACCTCCTGAGCTACACTGCCGCCCGTCACTATATACTATAAACACTATGCTATAGCATACTTTTCACAATAAAAAGAACAGTGACAGAAGTGACAGATAAATTATCCAGTAATATACATGTAAAAAAAACAGCTGTCCTGTTACCTGGTAGTCCTTACAGATGCTGCAGAACCGACGACCGGAACCGCAGGAGGGAGAACATATAGTGCCCAGGGTGGTTGCAGTAGAGATTCTAAGGAGTAGAGATGTTAAGGTTGAAACGTCTTTCTGTCTTTGCGGTTTAGAGGCATGATCGTATCCTGTTGGTTGTTTTCCGAGAGACTTTGAGTTATTCCGGCCTCGCTCTGTGAGGAATGTTAAGCTTCTCTTCTCCCTTTTTCCTTTGTGACAGGAATGCTGAGCATCAACGAATCCTATGGAAGATTCCGGATATTTCACAGAAGTCTGACAATGGAGGTGCGTTACGCACGCCTTTTTAGTGTGTATACCAGCTAATTCACAGAAAGTCGATTAGTTGATACATGAAAACACTCTGAATGTTCAAATTTACCATATGTTTAGGTCCTGGCATTGTCCACAAACTGCCTAGTTGGATATATAAAAAAATTATATTGTGAAAAAGTTATTGTTTTTTTCCGAAATTTCATTAAAAAATATTCATCACACATAAAGTCAAATATTTCATATAATATATATATATATATATAATATATTTTATATAAGGCTTTTTTTGTTTTAATCTTGACGATTACAGCTTACAGCTCAAAAATCCAGTATCTCAAAACATTAGAAGGCCAATCGAAAAAAAAAGATTTATATTTCAGAAATGTGGACCTTCTGAAAAGTATGGTTCATTTGTGCACTCTACAATACTTGGTCGGAGCTCCTTCTGCAAAAATAACTGCATCAATGCCCATATGCTCAACCCCTCGGCTCTCTACACGGGCACATTAGCTCAACCAATCACATAACCATGTGATTGGTTGAGCTAATGTGCCCGTGTATGTGTTTTCTAACCACACCCCCTCCCCTCCCCAGGTGTTGGCTCGTTGCTGGCACGCTTCCGGCTGTCGGAGGGCCCCAGCAAGCCGGCCCCGCTGGCCGTGCAGTTCACCAGCGAGGGCTCCACCCTGTCAGGCTGCGACATCGAGCTGGCCGGGCCTGGGTACCGCTTCTCCCTCATTAAGAAGAGGTTCGCCGCAGGTCAGTCCCCGTCAACCCAGTGTTGGTGAACCGCCAGCAACACTAAATAGACTACAGTGTATATATATATATATGAAACTGTGTGTGTGTGTGTGTGTGTGTGTGTGTGTGTGTGTGTGTGTGTGTGTGTGTGTGTGTGATGCAATGGCAAGATAACCGCTTAGCCCCATGCAAGAACTAGAAGGTTGAAAAGACAAAAACCACGGTCGATCCAGTCCAATCGTCTAACTTTACTCCTGTCACGTCAGAACGTTACACGCAAAGTGAAGAAGTGTGCAATCATGACTACAGAATCCTCAAAATCCTTGTCTCTTTCGATTTTGAAGATTTCTAATTATACATACCGTTTCTTCGATGACCCGATCATAAAGGCGTGAATGGCGTGGAATTCATTCTCCTCATGCAGACGTTTACTTTCTGACTCCTCAGGAAAATACCTGGCAGACAATTAAGAGTGCGGACAGCCACCGGGAGCAGCACTCTCACAGTGAACACTGGAAACACCACAGACCACCTCTGTGGACCGACACTGGCCCAGAGGGATGGAGGGCAGACCGAAACACCACGACAGACGTGATGAATGCACCCCCGCACCACCACCACCACCACCTCTCATCCATCACCCCCATCTTGAACCCTTGAACCCTTTCACGAGTGAGACAATGTCCAGCAGCCTGACCCAGCACTATTGTGTATAACTTGCATATAACGTTGTGGAACTGTTCTTATTAGGTCACGTGATGATATTGTGCCCGTACAAAACCTGTATTTCTTTCATGAACATCAGTATTATTGCTGTGTCGTTAGGACCCTCTCTCTCTCTCTCTCTCTCTCTCTCTCTCCTCCTCTCTCTCTCTCTCTCTCTCTCTCTCTCTTTCTCTGGTTTCACCTGCCCTTTATATGGTTTCTCTCTCTGGGTCCGACTACTCCCGGCTCTGTCAGAATGTGGCGGTTTATTCTACTATGTCACTGCAGCTGCCTCTCCAGCGCCCACACATACATAAGTCGAAGCCCTTTATTCCACTGTAGATCACACGTGGGCATGTGTGTGGGCCAATCCCGGGAAGGAACAAAAACAAACCCCGACGAAAGACTCTTCCCGTCTCTGAGCTCTGAGGTCTGTCTCTGTCTGTAGTGGGTAACAAACGCAGCCAGAGGTCAAGTTTCTGGGGCCTCAAGAGGCCTCAATATGGTTCTATCTCACCACGATGCTGAAATAACAGCACTTCATTAAGTTATCACTCTCTGAGCTCAGCCACCGCAACAGGTTGTCCGCAAACTTTGCTGGCACGTCGATGCCGCTGAACTGTTGTTGTTGTCGGTTGGTTCACATCGAAACATGAGAAACATTTCGGTACGTACGGCCGGCCGGCTGAAAACTACGCCTACTGGTACTACAGGGTCAAGTGGCGCTCGGCTTGGCGAGAATCACACCGTGTTTGGATGTTGTTGTCAATGCAGTGATATACCACTATAAATGATTTATTTCTCTGGTGGAGCATGGAGTCAGTCAGTGTTTTTAGCAGTTAGGCAGCTGCAATGATACAAACTAGTTCCTAATCCCAAAAATGCCCATGCATTTTCCCCAGAAGAAGAAATAAAATGTAAAAAGTGTCATTTTAAATCAAATAATATATATAAATATAATATATATATACGTATATATATATATATATAAATCTTAAAAGGGCGTTTGTCGTTTGTTCCCGTGTATTGTCAAATAGCCTTTCTGTTGCCCCAGGACAACAGTGATAGACTCCAGAGTACATTACAGCATTCTATTTTTATTTATTGATGACGACTTGTTGTAAAAAGTGATTCTGTATGTGAATAGAGTTTGAATGGTATCACACTTAAGAACTGTTTAAAAGGTACTGACTATTTGATTCTCTTGTTTTGTTTATATGTGTAGTTGGGTAACCTGTGTACAGTATATAAGGTCTAATTTGGGGGGGAATTTATTTGAGATATCTTTTCTTTTCTTTTTTTTTTATCCAAGTGCGCGACAGAAGATTTGATATATATATATATATATATATTGGGTGAAAAATGAATGGTACTGGATGCTATGTCATGCTTGGTGTTATTTAGAGTGGTATACACCCTGGGAAGCTTTGAACATACAGTTCACAGACAGTGAGGACAACATTTAACCAGTTTACATTGTAGCATGACTATTTGATTTCTGTTTGTGTTACTGCTGTACGTACGTACCATCACTGGGACCAGGAGTATTTGCTAGCACCAGCTAAAACCTTTTTTTATTTTTATTTTTTTTCACTAGCCGCCGTAGGTCTGAAAGACAAAAACAATGCACCCGATTTGACCTTTGCACTTTCCAACAACTTGTTTATTTTGTTGTTGTTTTTGTTGTGAAAACTTCATAACCTCATAACCATCGATCAACGGTATTGTTCATATGCCTGTTGTTTCCAACTCTGTGTTGATGATCAGTGCATACCCCTCTAGACAGCATGAACTCACACCCCAGGTCCAATCCATGGCTTTACTTCGCATAACGGTTAATGGTCTCTGTGAGATGACGCGATCCAAGAACTTGGCGGTTGTACGGTTAGGCTGACCAAAATGTTTTTTTGTTTTTTTTTGTATTTTATTTTTTTATGTGTACCCCCCCCCCCCCAGACCAGGTCCTCTATTAATTATTAAAGAGAATAAGCTAAATATTTTTTAAATGGGGGGAAAAAAAGAGGGAATAAAATGGTAATAGTGTTTTAATGTGAATAACACTGTGCTCATTTGGAACTTCCTGAACGCTCTGCTGTACTCAACGGATTAGGAACAAAACGACTCGAGCGCCATAGTCTCCGTACTGTGAGACGTAGGCCGCATTGGATGTTTATTTTAATTGATTTGCCAAGTGTCACCATTGTCTGTCCTATGGAGTGGCCACAGTCGCGCCTTTTTTGGCGGGAACTACGCTACAGAAATGCAACCGATCCACGATGACGACCGTTTTACGTTCACGCGGCTCTTGTAGGACTCGGGCACTAGCATAACGTCAGCTCCTCTATGCAAGTCACGGCACTTTCTGTTTTCCCTTCATTCAACGTTTTCTTTCGTTCTTATAAGCATATAGCTAGCCAGCATGGTGTCGGTTGTCTGCTGGGAGAGGGGGGGTACAAACTAACAACCGTCTAGCTCATGTTTCCTTTAAACTGAATCGGTTTCTTTCGACGCCGTTCTGCGGTTCCTGTGTAAGACCGAATCCCACAGGAGTATTTTTGTTGGAAGGTGCAGTGGTAATGTACCCGGGAGGGCCGTGTGGTAGCGTCGAGCTATCCGTGATATCCTGATGCGTCGTCAAGTGGTTGCTATAAGCTATAGCAAGTTATTGCTGTTAGCTTACTGAATGCGTAGTTGAGTCAATGCTGTTACCTTACTGGATGCGTCATCGAGTCATTGCAGTTAGCTAACTGGATGCGTCGTCAAGTCATTGAAGTTAGCTAACAGGATGCGTCGTCAAGTCATTGCAGTTAGCTAACAGGATGCGTCGTCGAGCCGTTGCTGTTAGCTAACAGGATACGTCGTCAAGTCATTGCTGTTAGCTAACAGGATACGTCGTCGAGCCGTTGCTGTTAGCTAACTGGATGGGTCGTCGAGTCGTTGCTGTCGGTAGGTCAGCTGGCCAGGCTAGCAGAGACTGTGCTATCTCCATTTGGAAGACGACGGGTGATTTGGTGCAACCTGTTCACTACACTGGCAGCCATTTTTAAAAGTCGTCCACTGGAAACAATTTAAACTTTAGATGATGGGTATTAAGCATAAGGAAATGCATTTCATCCAACCAGGCTGTGGTTGGATAATATGGGCCAATGTTTTTTTTTCTTTTTTTTTTTACATACATATTGTTTATTTTGTTTTCTCAGTAAATTCTTAATTGAGGTCAGGGAGTGTGTGTGTGTGTGTGTGTGTGTGTGTGTGTGTGTGTGTGTGTGTGTGTGTGTGTGTGTGTGTGTGTGTGTGTGTGTGTGTGTGTGTGTGTGTGTGTGTGTGTGTGTGTGTGTGTGTGTGTGTCTCGTCGTCGTCGACTGGAACCCATGTGCAAGCTGTTTGTACAGAACATAACAACGCTAAGATGAGCTGGAAAAAAAACAACCCGTAGTTTGCTTCTTTCCAAGACCAATAAAAGTTATAACTGGACATACGTGTGTGTGTGTGTGTGTGTGTACATTCAGTCTTATGAATTATGTGGCCCTATGGTTTTGATCAATGAAAACATGCTTTTATTTTTTTATTCATGTGTTTTAGCACATTTAACCATTTTCAGGTGTAGAGATGAACAGCAAAAAACAACCAGCTCTAAATGGGCTGTAGTCATGTGTCAAGTGTCAAGCAGTAGATTGTAAAACAAAATATATATATATATATATATATATATATATATATATATATATAGTTAAAAATACAGACAAATATTATGCAAGAACATTTATTTCGAAAAAGTGGCAAAATGATACAATATTTCACATATAAACAGATTCAAAGTAGAGATAGAAAATTCACTGGGCTCCTATTGTCCTCTGATTGCTGCCAGTTGTCTGGTGCAGAACTACAGCATGTAGCATCATCACACTCATCAGAATCACATTTAAAGTCCCCACAAACAGTGAAACACAAACAAACAAACAAACATCTACGTCTGAAAATGTAGTTGTGATTTAAAGAGATCAGAACTAAAAAGTGTACATTTTCTCTTTTATATTTGAGTTTGCAGTTGGTGAAATGAGAGAGAGAGAGAGAGAGACATAGAGAAAGAGAGAGAGAGAGAGAGAGAGAGAGAAAGAGAGGACAAAAGCCTCAGCAGAGGTAGCTCAGGTCACTCTTCCGGCAGCCCACCTGGCAGCAGACGGTGGTCAGTATATGGTTGATGTCCCGGCGGGTCAGCTCTGTGCCCATGCTTCTGGCCCCGCTCTCCAAGCTGCCCTGGTCTCCTGGGAACAACACACAACAACACATGTAGGATATATAGAGACACAGATATGAGGCATGGTCAAATGGATTGCAAAGCCGCTTTCACCCAAAGCGCTTTACAAGTATTGCCTCGCATTCCCCCCCAAATATGAGGCATAAATGCCACCCTGACGGCAGTGTCAGCCACGCAAGGCCACAGCCAGCTTGGTCAACAGCAGTTTGGGTTAGGTGTCTTGCTCAGGGACACCACAACACTTGGCTAAGGAGGAGCCCTGGGCATCGAACCAGCAACCTTCCAGTTGCCAGACAATGTTCCCAATGTAAAGCATCCACACACGGACGCAGAATAGCAAATAACGGACTGTAATGTAAAAAAAATAGAGAGCAATTAAATAACAAGCAGTAATATTATAAATATATATATATAGATAATTATTATTTATTTATGTATTACTGCTTGTTATTTAATTCTAACCAAATGCTTTATATGTATTCACATTAAACAAGGAATGGCTAAAGGCAGTGGTGGAAGAAGTCATTTGATCTTTTACTTCAGTACCGAAAGTATAATTGCTTATTAAAGCAGAATGGACCATTTCAGAGTAATATACTGTATATTGTATTATTTGATTATATTTGTTGATGCATTCATTTGTTCATCGCTTTAATGTTGCAGCATTGTAGATTAATTAATAATAAATAAGGAAATGATTGATATATATATTTTATATATATTTGATATATTACTTACATACTGCTAGAGACCAATAAAGCAGTATTGATAAAACATATTTATTGATTATACTTTGTATTGTTACTCTTAATCTGCAAAGTAACTAGAAACTAAAGTGCTCCGAGAAATGCGGTGGAGTAAAAACTACAATATTTTCTAGTATAAGGTAACCGAAAATACAAGTAAAGAACAGAACAACTACCATCAAATATGTACTTTAGTACAGTACTTGAGTAAGTGTACGTGGTTACTTCCCACCACTGGCCAAAGGAAACACCAACGCCGTGCTACGTTGCGAGCAAGCTAAATAGGTTTGTTGACTGTTGAGTTTCTGTGTCTGCGTGTTAGTTCTCTGCTTGTGTGTGTGGAGCTGCAGATGCAGAAACATCCGGCCTTCATCATCGTCCTCCATGTGGTGATTTCCCCAGGTTCCCCTTATGCCTCGTGTTGATTAGAAGATCCAGATGCACACATGGGCCGTGTGTGTGTGTGTGTGTGTGTGTGTGTGTGTGTGTGTGAGCAGGCCCCAGTGAGAGCAGTCCCCAGTGAGAGCAGAGCTGTCCATCAGATAATCATTTGACGTATGACTTTGTCTTTGACCTAATAAGCCAGATCACAATGCAATGAGTGTGTCCTGGTGCTGGACCAGATGCCCCGCTGCACCACCCACACATTCAGTCAGTCACTGGCCTGCTACTCAATGGAAAGCCAGTGGGCGGGGTTTCCCCAGCAGGTCGAGGCTATAGGAGAGACATCGCAATAACATTGCGTTGAGGAAACTGTGCAGCCTACTAATCAACTACTAATAAGTGTAATCCACTTATTAATGTGGCGATTGTTATGGAACTGAGTGACGTAACACTGAGATCGGTCGAAATCAAACCAGGATGGAGTGCCTGTCAAATACCTGTCAAATAAACAAAATAAATCCTTCATAACAAGATTCACCAGTACTAATACTACTTCAAGATATAAGATACAAGAAGTACAATGGAACGCTTACTCCCTTATTCCCCAAGAGACATTCATCTTCGATTGCACTGTCTCGAGTCATCTAGCTTGGTGTCAAATGAGAGTCTGAACATTATTTTGGGAGAACAAATTTCACTGTGTGTGTGCGCGTGTGTGTGTGTGTGTGTGTGTGTGTGTGTGTGGACATGTATGTGACCAATAAAGTAGGATTCAAAGAAAAAAAAGATTCCAGATTCAAATCAAATAACAAGCATGCAACATGCACAGCAACCATGTGTCTGTCCACTCCTTTAATAACTCCTGCATTAAAGCATCCAACCATCCTTTATGCTACTTCCAACGTTGGTGGAGGAGAGGGTTCGTGGGGGGGGGGGGGAGAGAGAGAGAGAGAGAGAGATGGGTGGGGTGGGGTGGGGTGGGGTGGGGTGAGCGGGACTTACCTTCCGTTTCAGGCTCGGAGAGCAGGCGTCTCCACCGGGAGCCCCCGCAGGTGTACACCACGGCCCTCAGGAACTCCCGGCCACAGAGCTTCACCGCCCTCACGTCGGCCCCCGCCCGGCTGGTGGCGCACAGGAGCGCACACAACAGCACGGCCCCGACCAGCGAGTAGCGCATGATGAGGGTACGTGGTCGGAAATACTCTTTCTTCTGTCGACCGCAGCGTCTCTCTCTCTCTCTCTCTCTCTCTCTCTCTCTCTCTCTGTCTCTCTGTCTCTCTGTCGTTTCTTCTGGGAGTCCTGTGTTCTCCTCTCTGTTGTGACTGACGTAGTAGAGGTCGTCTGGAGGCCCCCCGGGTTTTGTGTGTGTGTCTGTGTGTGAGAGGTCGGAAGGTGTGGTCTGCCGGTCCTACTGCAGGGAGGTTTATATATATATCCATATCCCAGCTACCTCTAGACGTAGCCGGTGACTACCCCACCTATTACGAATCTCCTTGACCAATCCCCTTTCACACACACACAACACACACACACACACACACACACACACACACACACACACACACACACACACACACACACACACACACACACACACTCAGACATGTACACACTTCAACCCCCTCAGCCTTGCCGGCTTTGTGTATTTCAATCTTTCTTCCTTTAATGTTTCCGGTCATCTCCTCCATCACCACTTGGGCTTGAGAGTCCTGGGGATAGAGTGTGTGTGTCTGTGTGGGTGTGTGTGTGGGTGTCTGTGTGGGTGTGTGTGTGGGGGTTTTGGAGTGGGCGGTGGCGGAAGGTGGCCTGGCATGTAGCCTTTCGCCGTGATTACACATTTTTAACGGCATAATTAGGTTGACCTTCTAAAATACCCCACCCCCCCCCCACACACACACACACACACACACACACACACACGCACACACACACACACACGCGTATGTTGTCCACGTTTACGAGAGCTTTGGCCCGCATGTTCCCGCCGACAGCACCGTTTGTGAGAAAGAGAGACCAGAGAGTCAATGTTGACCATCCATCCAGCGGGGGTCATTAAGGTGCTGTTTGATGGGGCGGGGGGGGGGGGGGGCACTTCAGCACGCCACTTTATCACTGGAGGTCCCACTTAGGTCCTCGCTTAAGTTTTTTATTTTTTATTATGTGCTGTACATGTTTGCGGGAGGGTGGTAAACATGATGTTTCGTCGATTAGACTCTCGATTTAAGAGTCTCTACTACTCTGTCTCCGAAACAGAGAGTGTCTACAAAATGCATTGCAAGAAGTCGGTAAATACACCAGTGTACCTGCCGTACTACAATAGACTATAATTCAGATTTTTTTTTTTGAAAATATTATTAAGAGAGACTTGTAGTGACCTTTTTAAACCCGTCCACTTTGACCTGTCCACTTTGAGTGCATAACACAAACACTCACTCACTCGTGGTGAGAAAGACTGGTGGTAATACTAAATACTTTAGATACTACGTCGTAAGGTCTGGTACCTACGAGACCTTGATTACTCTTGATTATAACACTCTGATATCTGATTCGGAGGAGCCATGTGTTACGAAAGGATGCTTTCTTGTTTATGCTTTTCTTATGCTGTCATTGTGTGGTGCCAACATATATTATACATGTATATATTTAGATCTTATTGAAATCAGGAAGCTTAGGCAAGCACCTAAACAAACTAAAAAACAAAAAGACAAGTGACAACATGTTGTGTTCTGTGTGCCATTTGAATGCTTCTCTGCTTTAAAAAAGAAAAAAGGACAAACTGGGCATATTTACAGCATTGTAAATGTTTATTGATCTGGGAGGCCAACTGGACAGATTAAAGGACAGATAAAAGAGTCCCATGTGAGTGCTCGTCATTTTCCGCGGAGACACTCAGTCTCTCCAGAGACACTCAGTCGGGGCCATCTCTCCAATGATGAAACATTACAGGGAGTCACTGGATTAGTGCACCAAAGAGTAAGCGGTGGGGCATAACTTTGACCGAGCTATATTCTGATCTGTGTGTGTGTGTGTGTGTGTGCGTGCGTGCGTGCGTGCGTGCGTGCGTGCGTGCGTGCGTGTGTGTGTGTCCGTATGACTCACAGCCGCCTGGCCAGAGAGGAGCTAATGATGTCTTCCAAAGCGTCCACCTAGATGCCACGAACAACAACAAAAAGTCTGATGAGGGGGGGCCCTGCGTGTGATTGTCCCCGGGGAGGTGATCGCAGGTGATTATTGCGGCATTAAAAGTGCTTGATGGCTGGCAACTGGTGCAATAACCTGCGAGACCGCCGATACGGAGCAAACACAACACAGGGGCCAGCAGCAGCAGCAGCAGCAGCAGCAGCACTTAAAACCCACCTGCAGCGCGGTGGGCGTGTGTGTCCCGATCCCCCCCCCCCCCCCCCCCCCAGCCGAGTCATGACTATAAGGATTTAATGATTTTTTTTGTTTTTTGTTGATCACATGGATCCCATCTCTGTCTGCCTGTTGCGTCCCAAGTACCAAGGACCTCACTGTATTCTCAAACACATACACACACACACACGGGTCCTTTTACCAAACGTATGATAGCGTGAAAGTATTCTCTGTACTGTCCTGTATTATAGATTATAGACGAATTAGGGGCGGCAGTAGCTCAAGTCTGTTGGGACTTACTTGGCTTGGGAAGCGGAAGGTCGCCGGTTCAAGTCCCCGAAACACCTGGGCACTTAATTGCCGAGGTGCCCTTGAGCAAGGCACCAGACCCCTACACTGCTCCCCGGGCAGCTGTATATACAATGGCTGCCCTCCTGCTCTTAATACTAGGATGGGCTTAATGCAGAGAAACAAATTTCACTGTGTGTGTACATGTATGAGACCAATAAAGAGGATTCAATCCTCCAGATTTAGAGTAATACAATAGCAATAGTGTTCAAATGTTCACATGAAATGGATAGGAATGCCCTATGAATGTAAAAACT
The DNA here is from genome assembly GCA_027704905.1 of Muraenolepis orangiensis. Classification (NCBI taxonomy): domain Eukaryota; kingdom Metazoa; phylum Chordata; class Actinopteri; order Gadiformes; family Muraenolepididae; genus Muraenolepis; species Muraenolepis orangiensis. The sequence continues at coordinate 8,213,623 of CM051004.1, read as the reverse complement.
AGCCTTCTGGCCTCCACCCCGGGCTGTTGGTTAGCTTACCTGACTGTCTGGTCCCACGCTGATGTTTTGGAGCTGGTACACGGAGACCATCCCCGCGCTGTCGCCTACCAGCAGGCTGTCGGTGTTGGTAGCGAACAGCACGCACGTCAGCTCCGACCCCGGGTGGACGACCAGGGGGTCCAGGCTGGAGGAGGAGGTAGACGCGTCAGGGGGTTTACTTACTTTAAGAGTGACCCATAGTGCGTAGTGTGTAAAGGGGGGAAACTTGGCCACGTTTGATGTGGATGTCCAGTCAGTGCGCTGGTAACACTACACAGAATACCTCAGTAAGTGCTGTGTTGAAGGCAAGGAGTTCGCTTGCTGCCAAATCCTGTTGTTCTTCCGGGTCACCAATTGTGTACTTTAAATCATTGGTGACCCGGATGAACGACAGGCTGTCAGCTTGGATTTATTTTATGTGTACTCATAAAACATTTGACAATGTTTTAGTGGAAACAGAGTAATCCTGCTGCCATGAATTTCAGTGCGGGCAGTTTTTGTTGGATGCTGTCGCCGACGCCAACCCAGAGAGAACCTGTGTTACTACCCGCGTTACTTGGCATGGAAACTTTTACTCCTCACTTGGACAGAGTTGGGCTGGAGACCTTCTTCAGGATCCACGAAAAGATGGCCAAGATGACCAAGACCAGCATGGCCGAGAGATGGCAGCCGACAATTTAGTGAGTATTTTTGTCACCTTAACGCTATGTTTGTAGTGATTACACGGCAACCTCTTGTTACCCAGATAACTTGTAGAGTATATTCATATATATCAGAAACTTACAAGCAATGCAAGTTGGTACATGTAGGCACTGCCGAGAGGTCAGCTTTCTCAGTAGGTTTGTATTGGTTTGTATTGCTTCAATGGACTACTTTTTACCAACAACACTGACAGGACATCCACATTCAATGTGACGAAGCTCCCCTTTATAAGTCGTAAGACTTACATGCTGGATCCCAGGTCCCAGACCTCAATCTGCCCCTGCTTGACAGCCACAAATACGGTGGCCCACCTGGGCGACCACGCTACGTCACGCACGCCACTGCAGGTGGAGGTGAGGTCCAGCGCGGGCACGTGAGAGCCCCGCCTCCACAGCCGGACCGCCCAATCGGAAGAGCAGCTGAGGAAGACGTCGAGGCTGAACGGGGACCACGCCACGCGGCCTACGGGGTGCTGGGGTGAACAAGCGGTCCGTGTCACTCGACGCACATAGGAATTGACGACGGGGTACATAGATAGCCACTCTGGTCACCAGAGTATAACCCGACCCCATGCATGCGTCTGTGTGTCTGAGGGTCCACGATGGCGCCCGTGGAAGGCCTGTTCAAGGACAGTAAGAGTCAAAGCAGTAACACCCTGAGGGTGAGTCAAGGTAATCCTATTAGAGAGGATGGAGGACAACAGATATGGAGATGGAGAGGACGTTTTCTCCAATGACGCTAAGTTAATTGCTTAACGTTATTATATAACGACGTTATTATGATTAAGAGGTAAGGTAAGGTACGAATGTTGGTGTAACGGTGAAGGTCAGGGTCAACGCTAGCAGGCATTCTCAGCTATCGCAGCAGGCATGGTCTGGTTTGGCGACAGCTGTCTGCGAGTGCACTGTACATTAACACAGGTAAACATGCGTTTAGGTGGTCACAACAACATGAAGCTAAGTCAGTTACATTCTTCCATAAAATGCTAAAATCATATTACGTAAGTCGTAAGACATGACATAAAAGCAAAGTGTTCTTTCTCCCGGAAAGACTATGTATCCCCATGCCAGGCTCCTACCTTGTGTGCCTGGTAGGTCTCCAGATACTGCTCGTTGTTGGAGCACGAGCATGTATGGATGTGGCCTTCCTCGGTGCCCACCAGGTAGATGCTGGGTTCCTGCAGCAGCGACACACGCTAACACATATCATGTCTGACGCCCCCCCTAAAGGGAGGACGCTGACGACGTGTATCTATCTAGAATCCTGAGTGAGTTTTAATAACGGTAAGTGAAAGCCTTATGATACGTGCATTGGGGTTTCTTAATCCAAAAATGAACCAGATGGAACTCAGTAGAGGTCGGCATACCTCCGCCACACCAAAACATACCTTGGATCCGGATTCGGATTCGGATCTTGCATCCAAAATCGAATCAACTGTTTCCTGGCCCTTAAGTATTTGAACCACCAAGTTTTGTCCAATTCCAATGCACAATGCTTTTAGAGTTGCTTTTCTAACAGACAGACAGACGATGGCAGATGGCTTAGTGACCCGTCTACTTAAGGACCATTCTCCTCGGACACAAGTGGCCCATTGTATAGTATAGTATAGCAAATACTATACATGTCCTCAAACATCTTCAAATGTACTCATTTGTTAAACCCTCATATTGAGATTCAAATTGTGGGCATGTGTGCAAGGGGTCCATTTAGAATCCAAAAGCTGTATACATCATGATGGGACAAAAAATAATAAACGATGTGTCAATACTGATCTAATCAGTCAAATGTCTCTATCATCTATATGTGTGTGTATGTGTGTGTGTGTGTGCTGTGTGTGTGTGTGTGTGTGTGTGTGTGTGTGTGTGTGTGTGTGTGTGTGTGTGTGTGTGTGTGTGTGTGTGCCTGTGTGTGTGTCTGTGTGTGTGTCTGTGTGCGTGTGCGTGTGTGTGTGCGTGTGCTGTGCGTGTGTGTGTCGTGTGTGTGTGTGGTGTGTGTGTGTGTAAAAAAAACCTGAGGATGGAAGTCAAAGCAGAGGCCAGGGGTGAGTCCTGATATGGAGGTGCCTGGTTTCTTCTCCACATGTGTCCTCTTCAGCTTCATCAGGTCTGCAGGGCACACATCCACCAGAAATATGAATACTAATGTTATGATTATTATTCATTCTCATTATTGTTCTATTTGATTTAATTATGCTCAGTTTGGTTTAAGTCTTACTTTTTACCTGTGTGCTATATGAAGTTTATGTCATTTTTGATATGCATTATACATTTCACATGTTTACTATTACTAGCTGTGTATTTTGTACTTGTATTTAGTTGTATTCCAATATTTTCAGGGCCTGAAAATGATTCTGGAGGAACCCTCAAGTATACATTGGGGGATGGTAGTGATTCAGTCGTGAAGAGTTGTTCACATCACCAACACCATGGCTGTCCCCAGCCTGGCGTGCGGGGGGCTGTCTCTCACCTGTGCAATCAAGCCTTTTGTGCTGGAACCACTTGCTGACCCTGCCGTCCCCAGACACAGAGACCAGGGCCTCCACTGGCTCCTCCCTGGAGAAGCCCCGGTCCTGCTCTGTCCAGCGCAGCTGCCGCAGGGGCCACATATGCTTATGGATGTATTCACTACACCACACAGAGAGAGAGAGAGAGAGAGAGAGAGAGAGAGAGAGAGAGAGAGAGAGAGAGAGAGAGAGAGAGAGAGAGAGAGAGAGAGAGAGAGAGAGAGAGAGAGAGAGAGAGGTTAGCCCCACCTGCTCAACATACCCACATATGCACACACAGTAAACACGCACACAAACCCCCCGCCCCCACACACACACACACACACACACACACACACCCTCACCTCCTGTCAGGGCTCTTCCCTGGGTGTTGTGTGTTGTGGAGGGCTATGCAGCCGTCCTGCAGACCCACAGCCAGCAGGTGGGGCTTACTGGCAGAGAAGTCCAGGGCAGTCACCCTGCTGTGGCACCGGAAGACACGCTCTGGCCACTGCAGCAAGCAATGTTAACACTTGTTACTGGAGGGGGCCCTGTCTTACCACCAGGTGGGAGTGGGATTAGCCATGTATTGCCATTCATGCCATTCATTCATTTTCTAAATTGTCATGTGACTACCTTCTTTTTGGATTCATGATGCTGCTGCACTACTGGCACTTTAAATGCTTTTAAATATTTTTCCACAATTCACAATTCAATTTTTCACTTTCAGTATTTTTCTAGTATTGTTTCAGAAATGCACACCGCGGGAGGGAATGGGGAGTAAGCATTCCAATGTACTTGTTGCAAATGGCCAATAAAAATCCTGTGTCTTGTATCTTGTATCTTGTATCTTGTATCTTGTACCTTTCTAGTGATAGTTAGTGGGAGTGTCCACCCAGCTGTATGATGACTAGATCAGTCTAACAGCCTCTACCCACTGGACTGTCCCAACTGGTATGCTGATCTTTCCATCATACATCTGGTTGGACAGTCCCACTTGTGATTGGTCACTAGAGGGTAGTCACATGATAATTTTGAAAGGGCTTGTAATGAATGGCTAATCACACTCATACCTGGAGCTAAGACAGGGGCCCTTTAACTGGCTCAGTCCATTTTGTTACAGTATATGTCATTGACAGTTGTTAATGATCATAAAGCGGTACATACGGTGATGTTTTTGAGAGACCAGCAACACACCAGCCCTGCTGTGAGGTCTTCGGAGTGACCGTAGCCCACAGCTAGGAGGTCCTGAGGACACAAGAGTATCACACTGTTTTTAGCATTCAAGAGCTATTTTTTTAAACGGTCAAGGGTACAAAGAAAGAGAGAGAGACAACCATTGTGCTGTTACCTAAAAAGACCAAGATAACAAGCTTTAATGATTATCCTCCAGTGGCTTTAACACCCATAGCCATGAAGTGCCTGGAGAAAATGATCATGTCGCATTTTAACTTTTCCATCCATAAGTCCCTAGACCCACTCCAGTTTGCATAATGCATACTGCATTGTACTGCACTGTATGTCAGCAGCACTACTGGCACTTTAAAATGCTTTTAAATGTTTCTTGCCCAATTCAACACATGTACATACATCAGTCACTTTATTGTTTTGTTTTTTTCATTTTTATTCAAAGTACTTTTATAGGATAGTGTTTTAGGAAATTCATACTGCAGGAGGGAATGGGGAATAATAATGGAATAGCATTCCATTGGGCTTGTTGCATATGGCAAATACAATTCTTGAATCTTGAATATATCATAACATTGTCATCCATATTACATTACACTATCATACTTTTGCTGGACTTTCTTGACTCATTACAGCAACTGCACTGTTCTGTATATATGATGCTGTACTACTTTAAAATGTTTTTTAAATGCTTTTCGCACAATTAAACACATACACATACATATTATCCATCAGTTAATTTAGTTGAATGTTTATTTTTAGTTGTATTGTGTACAGTAAGAAGGGAATGGGGAGTAAGCATTCCATTGTACTTGTTGCATATGGCTAAAACACATCTTGAATTTTTTTTAATTATTATTTTCAAGGTGGTCTGAAGGGGTTTCTTAGGGTGGTCTGAAGGGTTCTCTTCCGGTTTTCTTAAGGGTACATTCTTAAGGGTTTCTCAAGTTCATGGGCTCACCTGGTTCTTCTTGTTCCAGGCCATGCAGCTGACCTGATATCCGGAGGTGAGCTCACAGCTGAAGGCCCAGAGCAGCTCCAGCCCTGGCGTCAGGGAGCTCTCCCCTCTCCTCACTCCACTATGGACTTCTGTCTCGGGCTTGGCCACACCTATGTCTCGGTCTGAAAGCAGACAGTGGATGCTGATGAAGACTATTGAAAATTAGTTAGATTTGTTAGCTTATTTTAAGTGATTGCATCACACAGAACATCAATTACATTTGATCTTGCAGGAGAATGCCTGCTTTGCACCTTTGCCATTCTAGTTTGGGCATTATTTAAATACCAGTGGTTCTCACTGCTCTAAAGCCACTCAGTGTTCCCACCCAGGAAAGCAGCTCTTTAGTGTCGGTAGGGTCGAGAGGAGGGCCGTGTTTACCATGCAGTGCCAGGGTCGGTAGCTGCCTGTATGCGGCCAGCCTGGGCTGGTAGATGTTTGCCAGGATGGTCCTTTCCATGACCAGCAGGCTGTGCTGGAAGCTCTCAGAGTGCAGGATCAGCGCTGGGTCCGGCTCTTCTTCCACGCGCACCAGCAATACCTCCCTCTGCGTCCCTGAGCTGGACGTACTGGCTGGAAGAGTCGTACAGTAAGTTCTCACAATGGACGACATCTATCTAAATCTAAATCTGGAGGATTGAATCCTCTTTATTGGTCACACACATGTACACACAGTGAAATGTGTTCCTCTGCATTCAACCCATCCTAGTATTAGGAGCAGTGGGCAGCTATTGTATATACAGGGCCCAGGGGGGCAGTGTAGGGGTATGGTGCCTTGCTCAAGGCCTATACAGTGCCCAGGTGTTTTTCGGGGACTTGAACCGGCGACCTTCCGGTTCCCAAGCAAAGTCCCAACAGACGACTGCTGCGCCCATCATCCATTACCATTACCAACTTTATTTTATTGATCGTCTATTTCGATACAGTCTTCTGTCGTGTGGTTGATTATATCACTTTATTTAATTTTAAGAAAAGACAGAGAAAAGTATTTTGTGAAATTCTAATTGTTATTTTCTCCCATGTTTGGTGCCATCGTCATTCAACCACTGTATCACACACCTGATTATTACTCATTCATGATTTATCCTTACGAGCCAGTGGTTCAAAATAGTGCCTCTGAGCCTGGACTTCAATGGCTCATACCTAAGCTGTCGGTGTGGACCTGTGACATGGTCTTCTCTGGCTCTGCTCCTGGGGCCCCCGCCGTGACCCCTGGGAAGCCCAGAGCCTTGTCCACCCCGGGGTCTGAGGCCGGCAGGGCCTGCCCCTGCTCAGCACTGCGCAGAAGGAGTCGTACATGTCCCAGGCGGTCGCCATCGTTGCTGTTAAGACGATAAAACCAACAGGCGTGCGTGTTAGGAGGAGCTCTTTGTCTTCTCTCTCTCTCTCTCTCTCTCTCTCTCTCTCTCTCTCTCTCTCTCTCTCTCTCTCTCTCTCTCTCTCTCTCTCTCTCTCTCTCTCTCTCTCTCTCTCTCTCTCTCTCTCTCTCTCTCTCTCTCTCTCCTGTAAAAAGAAAAGTCCACTGGAGGTTGTACGTTTAGATTCGTCAAATGTTAAATGGAATATAATTCCAAATGACATCAGACAGACAACATAGCACATATAGGTCTTTCAGTAACCGATCAAAACATTGGATGATTAATACACACAGATGTCATCACTTAACTCTCTTGCTGCTGCTGCTTTCTATATGTCCTGCTTGTTTTCAAAGTTGTTTTATAGATATACTTTTATATATATATACTTGTGTCTGCATGTACTTGTCTATACGTATACTTTTTTTAATCCACAGGCAGTGTGCCTACTGAACTTCTAGGAGTGCTGCCACTATCATAACATTGTTATCCATATTACATTATACTGTCATACTTTACTGGACTTTCTGGACTCAATCTGGACTCAACGTTACTGCACTGCTCTGCATTGTATTGATAATGCTGCTGCACTACTGGCACTTTAAAATGCTTTTATATGCTTTGTGCCCAATTCAACTCAACACTCAAATAAACTAAACTAAATGTGAACAGTTCATGAACAATGTAAATTAGGATGGATTATTTATTTATTTTGTTTGTTTGTTAGTTACATTTATTATTTATTGCATGTATTTGCATTATTTTTGTAAACGTTAGCTGCTTTGCTTTTGTGTCACCTGCATGGCTTAAAAGTGTCACCTTTCTGTCTGTATGGACAAGATCTGCCGCTGTAGAGGAGAAGATGAATTGTAACTTTTTTAGTATCAACTGACCCCTCTAGATTCAGCTGCCGTGACCCAGTAGAAGGGGATGCATTCATTCTCTACCTGCGTCCACCATGTTGACCTTGTCTGTCTGGATCTTCTTGGTCTTAGCCGCTCCGTTGAGTGTCTGCGTGGAGCGCTCCATATACTTATCGCTGCCCGTCCTGTTCTTGCAAAGCTCCGCGTAGATGAGGTTCCTTTCTCTGATGGTGAAGATGACGAAGAGTCTAGCGTTATAATGATGCACTTAGCCACGGTTTGGAGCTCTTTCACTCATGCAATATGTCCACCGTTTTGATATAACTGCACTGCATTTGCTTTTCCTAATTGCACATGGACATACAGGTTGTCTAGTCTTAGCTTGTATTTCAACTTGGTGGACCCTGGGTCCGGTCATTTTAATGCCTATTTTTAGACCTGGAATTCAAGAGGAATTATTGATACACGTTTGATATACACGACAAACACCTGCCAGTGACCCAGGTGAATTTGTGTTTAACGGACAATGGATGTGGTTATGGAATGACCGGGGTATAGAACATACACACAGACAGACACGGACCTAACAGACTCTGCGTCCTCTGCGTCCACGGACACAGAGACGCCAGGCATGTCCAGGAGTGTGATGGTGTCCGTCTCCGAGATGTAGCAGTCAACCGCGACCTCCAGCATATCGTCCCTGACCTGCTCCGCCACCTCCTCCCTTTTCAGATGGACCTCTGGATGCTCAGAGCAAAAAGGGACATTCTTTGAGAATCGATGGCAATGGTCATGGGCCAGAACCTATACTGCTGTGGTCAGATAGCAGATGACGTGATATTGTGTAAATGTGAGTGTGTTCTTTATCTGGATAGGAACATGCATTGCTCTAGCCCTGTACCTGGGATGATAATTATTGAGGTAAATGTATAATAATAGAAGAAAATTGTAAGCTATAAAAATGCATAGAATATAGGCACTAATTTGTCATACATGAGTATGTGGTAAGTCATGTATGCATCATGCCAAATGCTGTCTATGCGGTAGAAAGGTGCAAGGCTTTTGCTGACGAACAAATTTGCAAAATTGAATGCTGGTCAAATTGTTCATTTGTATATACTACCCACATTGTAATTGTACAAAGCTGGTTGAAAACCGGCAAATTATTCCTTTACGGTATGAATATGGGTTGAACCATTTTAGAAGCGTATTTTTTTAGAAGCTTTACCAACAAACAAACGGTCGTACAGCGAAAAGTCAATTGTTGACCTGATACCCTGATAATGTTATTGTTCATGTGTTCATGAACACGTGTGTAGTGGAGTCTAGCTCACTGACCGAGGTGGGTCATAGGGATGTCTCTTTTGGAGGAAGGATCCTCGATGTCTTCATTGATGGACTCCATGGTGGACTGGCTGGATCGGGACACTGTGCTGCTGGCAAAGAAGGACCTGGAAAAACATACTAATAATAAACACACAATACAAAACAACAATACAAATCTTTTAATGATTGATCTTTCAATTTTTGTTTGACCAGGGTGAAATTGTATATTTGATCTTAAATGTTATCCATATTAATAAATGCACTTTTAACCTGACACACTAAATCCTCAAGAGGACGCCTCCCATTCACATTCATCCTCAGCAACAAAAAAAACAGTTTCAACGCAGCTCCTGACTCCTAACTGGACGCAGTACACAAGCTGTTCCCCCAACCTGTTGAAGGGCCCGGTGAAACTTGTGTTGGCGTTTGACTGGAATAGGTTTGAGAAGAAGTCCGATGAGGCCATGGCGGAGGCATCGTTGGCCAGCACCTTGTTGTTTTTGTTCTGGATGGACCCTGGGTCTGGCTGGTACAGGGGCTTGGGGGTGACATCATCGCCGTCGTCATCAAACACCTGCGATAGGATTTTGAAGCACAACTTAACTTAAGTACAACTCAAATGTATGAATCGTAACTTAATCGTAACATTGAAGTCATTTGGCAGACGCTTTTGTCCAAAGCCACCTTAAAGGAGGTCATTCAACAGGTAATAATACATAATAATAATAATAGATTTTATTTCTGGGGCGCCTTTCAAGACACCCAAGGACACCTTACCAGAGCATATATGCTACAGTAAAATTAAAATTATAAAAATATAAAAAAGTAGGTAGAGAAGCACTAGTCATCAGAAGTGCATACGTGCAGTTCCTTCCTATACCAGGCCTCGAAGAGCAGAACTGGTGCTCAGGTAAAGGTACAATCATTTCTCTAACAATGAAGCTAACAATATAACTAACAAGCAAACGATACAGCAAACAATAGAGCTATAACGAGAATCAAGTGCTAAGAGGAGGGATCAGGGTAGTAGTGCTTCATGAAGAGCTGCGTTTTTCTGAAGGCGGGCAGCGACTCTGTGGAGGAGTTCTTCCAACCACTGTGGGAGCCATCTAACTGCTATTTGTATTCATGGTAATATATTGATTTTGCATTACCTTGAATGTTTGTCTTGGGGTTGGAAGAGAACATTTGTCCGATGCCTTGCTGTCATTCAGACTTAATACAAAAAAAGACAACAAAGAAACAGTAACGGTAAAGTAAGTGCAAAATTACACATTTCTGGACACAACCCATTATAATGGCATGGTTATGCACACGGGTAGATATCGGAAACATGAACAAACGGTAATAAGAACAGTTTCTATCTCCGAGTCATCAAAGAATTGAACACTGTCAAAAACTGACACTGACTGTTCTGTGTAACTTCCCATCACCTTGTTACACTTCTGTACATCGGGCCACCGCAATATGTAGGCCTAAATATACAATTATATATGGCTTTATTTATTTATTTATTTTATAAATAATGTATATTTTTGATTTGCTGTGAGTGTGAAAGTGTGACCGTTAGGATTAAAATACACCATTTTGGTGTACTTGGTGTACAATGACAATAAAGGCTGATTCTGATTGTAATTCTGATTGTACGATTCAAATGGGAACTTACGACGTAACCTTCAAAGAAGACCTGCGTTTCCTGGGTGTTGTTGTGGACTGGGACATCTTATCTTAGTGTACGTTCTGGACCGCTTCGTGTCACTGTGCTGTTTGGCTGTTGAAGGTTGTCATAGGAACCAGAAGGGGAGGAGAAGGTTCTTGTTCGGGACGGTGACGATGATGTGGACACTACTGCCACCTGCCGGTTGGCTGTGGTTCTTCATAGATCAAGATTCACGATTCAAGATTCAAGATTCGTTATTTTTACAATGTACAATGGATTGCTTACTCGCCATTCACCCCCGCAGTATGAATTGTTTAGAACAATTACAGTAGAAGTACAAATAAAATAAAAGTCGATTATAAAGGGTCTGAGGAACGACACTCATAGAAAATAAATACAAAGCAAGCGGTAAATTATAATAGTTATAACTGCAATGTAATTATTTTATTTTCTCTCTTGTCGTTCGTGTGGTTGTTCTGAAAAACAGTCACTCCCGTCCAGTAGGCGGCGGCGGCAACAACTCTCCAGCACACCGGACAGGGAACGAGGAAGGCGGCATTGGAGGCAACTTCCGCGCCACAGCCGTGGGTCTCAGAGCCCACCAATATATATGACAGGAGGTTTGTTAAGTAGCTGTGATGCAAGTGATCCTCGTAGTTCATGTTCACACTGTATGATCACATACGGACTGCCTCACATCGACCTGTTACCAGGTGAGTGGTGGAGCCGGGGAGTTTTAATGACCTTGGAATTCTCCCTTTTTGTGCAACATGGCTGACTTGTTTTGATCCAGAGAAGTTTTTCTTATAACTTGCAACCGACCAACTTGTCTTTTCTTAGTTTGACTTGACCTGCATCTACGATGGAGCCCGTTCTGCAGCAGGTGGGACAGAGACTCCTGCGCTGGGGCCCCCGGACCCTCATGTGTAGTAGAAACTATACAAACGGGCATGGCCACATTGGCCCAGATCCTCCCTCAGCTGGTTCCTCACACACCAACACGCCCATAGTGCGAGTGTCCCGTCAGTACCAGCCCGCCAGCCTGAGCGACATAGGCCAAGAGAGTCGACAACCGGGGGAGATGACCTGCAAGAGCCAGCGGCTGATGCAGCAGGCGGGTCTCATCCACCCGTCCAACCCGGGCTGCTACTACTACCTCCCTGCTACTGTGCGAGCCATGGAGAAGCTGGTGAGGGTTTGGATCTGTATGTTTTGTGTATATAGTATGTAGGGGGGAAAATACCTGGTAAATGTAAATTGTGCATGTTAAAGCGTCTTCTACATTTTTGCTTTTAAAGCTGCTGTGGGTAAAAGAGGCAGAGCGTAGAAGATGGCAATGTTTTGAAACTAAAGATTCAAGATAACTTTATTTATCCCGAGGGAAATTAAGGTGCAACAGTTGAAACAGGGGGAATAAATGCACACAAAATATACTAATACCTAAAAACTAAATAACAACAAACTAAACTAAGCTAAACTAGTATAAACAAAATATAACTAAATGAAATCTAAATGTATAGATAGATGAATTGCACAATTTACAGTGTTATTACAGTAATACGTAGGTATATACAATACACAACAATACGTATAGTGCAAATTGGCAGTAATAGAATAATAATAAATAACTCTGATGAATACTGAAAAAGTGACATGTGAAAAGTGAAATTGAATTTACAGTGCAAAAATTACAGTGAGAGGATTTACAGTGCGTTAAACAACCCAAATTAATGTCAACTCCCTCTCTGCTCCTGCCCTCTCTGTTTCTCCGCAAGTTGAGAAGTGTTGCATTTCACACACCTGGGATTGACAGACAGATATGTATTCCCGAACCAATCAGTCACTTATAGCAAGATGGCCATTCCATTTATCAACAAATGACACTGAAAAAGTCATAAGGTGCTACACAAAATAAATACAATGTTATAAGTAATTTGGACAATGCATCAGAATTGGTATTACCACAATGGGCACCTTGCCATATGGAGGTAGGCTTTCTGTCTATCAAAAACTGTAAACATGACAAGGAGTCGCTTCCCCCAACAGCATCTCTTGTTGAGAAAGTAACGTGAAGAATAACGTCAGCCTCGTCTCAACAGGTGCGGCTGATCGATGAAGAGATGCAGGGCATCGGCGGTCAGAAGCTGGACATGCCCAGCCTATGCTCCGCAGAGCTGTGGAAGACCAGCCAACGCTGGGACCTGATGGGGAAGGAGCTGTTCCGCCTCAAAGACCGCCATGGGGCAGACTACTGCCTGGCCCCCACACACGAGGAGGCTGTGACCACCCTGGTGGCCCACCAGGCCAGCCTGTCCTACCGACAGTTCCCTGTTCTGCTCTACCAGGTTAGCGAGACAGGGGTGTTGTTCCCCAATTTGTAGTCTATGGATGCGGTTGATACTGTATACTGTTATTGGTCATGAAAGTAGCCGGTCAAAGAGGAGCGAGGAGTGGCTTATGGCACAACCTGATTAGACAGCCAAATCAATCTTAAAAATATGTATTTGATTGTATTTTTGTTGTTTCAGTATGTGTGATTTACTTTATTTCCATGCTACGACCCAACCCTTCCCTTCCCTTGCCGTAATCCTGTTACTGTATATGACATGTGATCGTCATTCACATTTGATTTATAAAACATTTTTCACCGTGACACGCTGACATTTCTGTCTCAACTGCAGATCACCCGCAAGTTCCGGGACGAGCCCAAGCCGAGGTTCGGCCTGCTGCGGGGCCGGGAGTTCTACATGAAAGACATGTACTCCTTCGACGTCGACGAGGAAGCGGCGCGCCGCACCTACGACTCGGTGTGCCACGCCTACGCCAGGCTGTTCTCCCGGCTGGGCCTGCGCTGCGTGCAAGTGCAGGCGGACTCGGGGAACATCGGCGGCACGCTCTCCCACGAGTTCCAGCTGCCGGCGGACATCGGCGAGGACCGACTGCTGGTGTGCGGCGGCTGCTCCTTCTCCGCCAACGTGGAAACACTGCCCCCCGGCGAGACGGACTGCCCGCGGTGCCATGCGGCGGGCGCGCTGGCCGAGTCGAGGGGCATAGAGGTGGGGCACACCTTTTACCTGGGCACCAAGTACTCCCAGATATTCAACGCCACCTTCCACAACCGGCAGAACCGGCCCGTGGTGAGCGAGATGGGCTGCTTCGGTCTGGGCGTGACGCGGATCCTGGCGGCGGCCGTGGAGGTGATGTCCACGGAGGAGGCGATCCGCTGGCCCGGCCTGCTGGCGCCGTACCAGGTGTGCGTCGTACCGCCCAAGAAGGGAAGTAAGGAGGCCGAAGAGGGAGGGGCTTCCGCCGAGGGACTGGTGCGCGCGCTGCAGGGGAGCCTGCCTCGGCTGAGGGGAGAGGTGGTGCTGGACGACCGCACGCAGATGACCATTGGCAAGCGGCTGAAGGACGCCAACCGGCTGGGCTACCCTTACGTGGTGGTGGCCGGACAGGGTGCCCTAGAGGAGACGCCGCAGTTTGAGGTGATCTGTCAGCAAACGGACGAGAAGATGTTTCTGAGTAAAGACGGACTGGTCGACCTTCTGGGCAGGGTGGAAACTGTATGATGATGATGATGATGATGATGATGATGATGATGAATACATAGAATGACATTTAAATGTGTGCATACTGTTATGTATAAATATTGGTGGTGAAGGAGAATAAACTGGTTCAGTGTGATTTTTATTTTTATTGTTACACTTTTTATTACACAATTTTAGTTTGGTAGTACTTATAATATAGTCGAAGTAGTAAAATACCCTCCATCTGCAAGAAGTATTACCGTAGTAGTTGTCTGTGCGCTGGCGGCGGAACCAATGACGCGACAGAGTTTTCTGTACGGAGACCAATAAACGTAGCGCCGCTCCCTCCGCATGTTATTCGTACGTCATAGTAAACATTGAGAAGCGAAGTATTATAAGCACTCATGCGCACTTATTATTTTTCGTAATATTCCAGACGGGAAAAAAAACATGGCTTCGGCGGAGGACGACGATGACGGCTGGGACGAGTTCATGGACATGTTCGCGAAACAAAGATACGAAAACGGGGTTACCGAAGACAACTGGGAAGAGGTAACTATCTGAGAACACACTACAGTCTTCATACACCATAGACCGTTGATATGTGGCATGGTTCGTCTGGGTGGTTGTTGTCGTGCCTTGCTCATGGGCTGCTGCGTGTTAATGCTGCCGTTGGTAGGAGTTCGAGAAAATTCCGTTGTTCATGACGAAAGCCCCAGAGGACTTCGACCATAACAGCCATCCCCAGCTGTCGTGTCTCCAGGCCCTCATCCACGATGAGGACCGGACCCCCTTGGGTAAGTGGGACACTTATTTGTAAACCCTTTATCATTATATATTTATATATTTTATATATGTTTTATATTTGATCCGTCCCCCATGATTTGCTTGCTGTGCTCAGATTCAGATTGTTGGTTAAGTTAATTTGATATGGTACAGTGTACAAGGACATATTATTGGCAGCTGCAGAGATGTGCCCAAAGTTACAAAATGTGGGTGTATTACAAAAAAAAGTACATATTAATTTACATAATTACGGTATAAAGTGTGTGTGTGTGTGTGTGCGTTCGTGATCTTGTTGGGGCTAATTGTTTTATTCTCAACAGAAAAAGCAACCGATCTGAAAAATGAAGGGAACTTATATTTCCAAGAGAAAAAGTACCAGAAGGCAGTGGTGGCGTATGACGTAGGGCTGGAGGTGAGGTGTGACGACCAGGACCTCAACACTGTGCTGCTCACCAACCGGGCGGCTGCACAGTATTACCGGGGTATGGGCTTTCAGGTGTTCTTTTACTGTGAATGAGGGGGGAGGGGGGGGTTGGGTTGTAGCAGAACTATGTGTAAATGTGTGTAACCAACTCGGTCTGTGTGTGTGCCTGTAGTCAGGTTTGTAAATTATATCTAAATGCGTACCAAGTTTGGGAACGTGTACAGGAGTCTGCAGGTGTGTATTTTAGAACCCGCCCATGTGTATTCAGATTTGTAAATGGGTAGACAAATATGTGAATGCATACAAAGATATTAATGGCTGAAATACATTGAAATTCATGATTTTTACAGTAGCTGTACTGCCTACACGCCACCAGTGGGCGGTGGCACCCAGTGAATTTAAGCTTGGCCTTGCTGGGCTGGGTTGTGGCTGCAGAGGGTTCTAGGAGGTCAACTATGACGCCAACGGCACCTGAGCCGGTAACTGTGGGCAAGAGAGTTTGCGGTGTTGCGAAAACCGAACAAAAGAGTGGTCAACACAAGGTTGACTAATTTCTTGCCATAATTTGGCAATGAAGTCTAAACATAAGGATATGTAACATTAAGCTGAACCTATAGTTTCCCCTGGGTTATGAGGACTGCTGTCAATAATTCAGGCCAGCCCTTTGGATCTTCAAACAATCCATGGGTCATTGTAGTCAAGGTCAAGTGCAGCCAAAACCGAGCCCAGCAAGGTTATCCTTAAAAACCATTGGGTGGTCCCACCGAATGGTGTTTTGGCTGTATAGCTGCTGAGGCACACAGACAAATCTGACACACACATTGCAAATCGTCACACACATTTGCAGATCTCTGCCGGGTGCAGAAGTATAGCGATAGCATGTAGTGTGGATGTAATATAGTATGTAAAAAGGCCTGAGTTGTAACCGATGACATCTTTTTTTGATGTATTTCCAGCTCTTGGCGCAAAATGCTTAGACTTTTCAGCCATTAATATCTATGTACGCATTTACAGATTTGTCTACTCGTATACACATATCTATGGTTTACACATTTACATATATGACTACGCACACACAGTCTAAATACCCATTTTGAGATGTTGTATCACATTTGTAAATACTTTGCTACAATGACCCCTTTACTTCATTTGTCCATCTTACCATACATGGCATGAAGCTGTTTAGTACATTTGAAATGTTGATGATGGATGACTGTCGCAACATGTGTGATGGTGCCTCAGGAGCATCTCATATGATTTTTTTATCCCACAGGTAACATGCGCTCTGCCTTGAAGGATTCATGTGCTGCACTGAAGATCAAGCCAGACCATGTTAAGGCATTGGTCAGAGGTGTGTCATACCTGAATTGTTTGTTGTCTGCTGACTAAAACAGAGCTCCACTGGCTTAGAGAGTGTGCTGTTGCAGTTAAACTGGCATCTGTGTCTGGCGCAACTCGGCTTAGCAATCAGAAATTCCTGATTCGATACAAAAAGAGTACTTAAGCACCAGAAAAGAGAAATGTGTTTCCTTTCCGGGTTTCTGCAGGAGCTCAGTGTTGCATGGATCTGCGTCGCTTCCCAGATGCCATCCGGTGGTGCGACAGGGGGCTCAAGATGCACCCTGTCCACGGAAAGCTGCAAGAGCTGAGGTCTGCAGCCGACAAATGCAAGGTACAGCTGCCGATCCACAGGTGGATTCTTACTCTGGTGGCTGAAAGGCATTCTCCGTTCAGACTAAAAGAGCTAAATGTATGACCGCTGCTTATGACCATCAGACTCAGAGATAGCTTCCACAGTCAGGCCATCAGGCTGCTGAACAAGGGCGTATAGCGTATAACAATGTATATTTTATTACATTGATTTATATATACATATTGCTCTTTTTCTGTGCCGATATATTGCGTTTTATAAAATGCATTTGAACTTTATTCTATTCTATTTTTATCTTATTATTTTTTTATATCAGCTGTCTGTCGTCTGGTATCGCACATAAGATGTTCACACCACTGCTTTATACTTGTGATGTAAACTGTGGCAATAAACTTGACTTGACTTCATAGTTTTTAGTGTTAATGATGATGTTCCGGACCCGGCCTCTCCCGCTCTCCGTGCATTCGTAGCGGGGTTTTGAGGGGGTTTTGAGTATGTGTTTGATGTGCACGGACCTTGGGTCTTCCTGGGTTTCAGAGGGCAGCAGAGAGGGATGCCCGGAAAGCCAACACCAAAGAAAAAAAGGAGCACAAGGAGAGGGAGGCGCTACTAGCGGCCATTAAGGTAAAAAAAGCTTTTGGTTTATGGTGGAGCGTCGTCGTCATGACGAATCCTGATGAAGGAATATGTGAAATATTCAGTGTGCTTGGACGTTTGTTGTCGGGTTCCACGATACTCTGCGCGTGTGTTTTTCACCCACTGTTCTATCCATCAGACACTTAATACATTTTTATTGTGTCGTTTATTATATATTTAATAATATATTTATGTATATACACACACACACACACACACACACACACACACACACACACACACACACACACACTGCCTTACGGAGACATAGATGTCGGAGGGGGTTACCGACGCAGCTATCGAGCCGACGGGATTTTCCGTCCACCAGGCGGACAGAACAAAGGCTCTCTCCAGTAAAGATCGCGGAGGGGGAGTATGTCTCATGATAAACAGATCTTGGTGCAACCAAAGTCATGTACATCCCCTCAAGTCTTTCTGTTTGCCGGACCTGGAGTACCTGATGCTTATGTGCCGTCCATACTGGCTACCGTGACCGCTGTTTACATTCCTGGGTTCATCAAGTAGTGCAAATAGACTCAGAGATAGCTTCCACAGTCAGGCCATCAGGCTGCTGAACAAGGGCGTATAGCATATAACAATGTATATTTTATTACATTGATTTCTATATACATATTGCTCTTTTTCTGTGCCGATATATTGCTTTTTAATTTTTTATTGTTTTTACTGTTTTATTCAAATTTTTTATCTTATTTTTATAACTGCTGTCTGAAGTCGGGTATTGCACATAAGATTTTCACTCACTGCTTTATACTTGTGTACTTGTGAAGTGACAATAAACTTGACTTGACACACACACACACACACACACACACAGTGTGTATGTATGTGTTCTAGTATAGTGTTGTTGTTGAAATTCCTACTGCGGGAGTGAATGGGCAGGAAGCATTCCATTGTCCTTCCTCGTTGTCCTTCCTCATTGTCCTACCTCATGACTCTTAGGAACACGGTGTGAAGCTCCGCCAGCCAGACAGGCCCTCGGGGCGCGGCTCTGACAGCTCTGACGAGGAGCGGGCTGACGGGCCCGCCCTGGACCCCCTCTCCCATGAGGCCACCGGGGCCCGGGTGTTCCTGGACGAGCATGGCGCCCTAAACTGGCCCGTCCTCCTCCTCTACCCCGAGCACAGACAAAGTGACTTCATATCCGTCTTCTGCGACTCCTCCCGGTAACACACACACTCTCTCTCGGTCTCTGTCTCTGTTTTGTCTTTTTTTTTTAAATGGTATGTATTTATTTTGAGAAGTGTGGCTGTGGTTGAAGAGTCTTGTGTTGTGCACTCTCCTTTATTGTAGCTTCATAGACCACTTGGCAGTGATGTTTGGCGAGGAACTTCCCACCTGGGACACCGACAGGAAGTACCTCCCTCAGAACCTGCAGGTGTGTGTGTGTGTGTGTGTGTGTATATATATATATATATATATATATATTTCAGCCGCTGAAAGTTTCAACGAAAATGAAACTCCAACCATCTGCCCAAAACGGTCTACTAGGTATGAAAACAGGTATCAAATAACTTGTCCAGTAGGTATGAGGTGTGTGTGTGCCAGGGAAATATATTTCAGCCGCTGAAAGTTTCAACGAAAATGAAACTCAGTAGGTATGAGGTGTGTGTGCGCATACGTGTATATGTATCAACAGGTAGTGAGCAAGGGGTATGCAAGTCTTTCAACAGATTTATATATATATATACGGCAAGTACAGTAAAAATGTACATGGCTACCATACAGAGAATTAACTAATATTATCTCTTTTTCGGGTTGAATGTGATTTCATCAGGGGGGAAAAAAAAGACCACTATGATGGGTGCCTACACTGTAGACTCTCATACTATGCCAAGGTGTTTCCAATGCTGGTATTGGAATAACCCTATAAACTGTTGCATATTAAAGACCGACATACACAGTGCTCATTTAAAACGCTGTGATCTCAAACTCTTTCTGTTTTTAGTTGTTCTTTGAAGATGAGGAGAAGGAGGCCCTGTACCCGGTGGAACCCGACATGTCACTTCTGAAAGTCCTGCAGCACAAAAGGTATTGTTCGTCTTTGTTATTTTTTTCGTCGTGGAATGATCGGTGGCCAAATTGGAATGAATGTTTCCCAGATAAAGTCGACCAACTTTTACAATGTGTAAATGTATATATATATATATATTTTTAAATTTTGATCTACGCTATTTTTCTTTTCTGCTTGTTTTGACAGATGTTTTGTAAAAGCTGGCTCTCCCAGCTTCATAGTTTTGGTTCGAGGATCGCCGTTCTGCAAACAGTTTTTAACCAAAAAGACTCTGAAACGATTTTGAAAGGCCTCGTCCCCGTCGGTCGGCCGCATCAGATCTCCTACAATCCACATCTTGACACTCAGTGTTTTGTAGTGACTTAAATGACATCCAGAAAAAGAAAGTCTCTCTTGCACCCGGACTGTGTTGGATGTTGTACGGTTAATCACATAAACTATTTGCCTATAAAGCGACATGACGTAAGTCACAAGGAACCACATCATATCAAGCTAAACTAATAATGGCTGAATGTAAAACCCTTCCTGTGCCACTTCCTGTACTTTAAAAAATAAAGTGAAAGATGGACTTGCTTGACAAACTGCTTCAATGTTTTGTATAGAGAAAACAGCCGTGTGTGTGTGTGTGTGTGTGTGTACGCACGCACGCACGCGCACGCGCGCACACATACATTCAACTGAATCTTTTTAGAATAATTATATTTAACTGCATTGTTTTTTATTTCTATTAACATGAGGACAAAAAAAACAATACAGTGTATAAGGCACGTGCATATGTGTAATATTTATTAGGAAGATTGTGTCAAGATGAGAACTGGATTGAAATAGCATTAGTTTTGTTTTAACAAAAGAACCGCAGGTTGCCATTCCAACCTGCCACTTACGAGAAACCTAGTTTGACTGGCCTGAAGAACTGGGTTAAAAATAGGCCAGGCCCTTTACACCTAGGTGAGGCCCGTACAGCACTCGGCCCGGAGCTAGCTATACGCCGGTGGGGGTGGATGGGGCTCTGCAACGGAACCCTTAGCCATTGGAGCAGCAGTGACAGGATATTGAGGCTGCGGTGGTTGCCACTGTGCCTGGTCTGGAGCTGGTGGTTGCCACTGTGCCTGGTTTGGAGCTGGTGGTTGCCACTGTGCCTGAGGTGGTGGTTGCCACTGTGCCTGAGGTGGTGGTTGGTTGATGTTGATGTTGGTGATTTGGGATTGCGCGGGCTGTGTGGGCTGAGGCTGAATAATCAGGATGCCTGCATTTTTCTCTCTTTTTATCTGGCGAGCCATCTGGCACCAGGAGCACCACAGGCAGCATGTGGAGACCAAAATGTCGTCACATAGACTGCCCTGTTTGGGAACAAATTTACATTTACATTTAGGGCATTTGGCAGATGGTTTTATCCAAAGCGACTTACAAGGTGTACATTAGTTGAAGTAGACAATAGCATAACACTGAGGTACGCAAACATAAAAAGAGAGCAGTTCACAAGCATTCATATTAACAAGATGAATAACACAATGTCGTACTGCCAGGTCACCTGCTTAAGTAGCTGTGATAAGAGCGTGTTATCAACATTAAGGATATACACTTGCTAGA
Organism: Muraenolepis orangiensis; assembly: GCA_027704905.1. NCBI lineage: Eukaryota > Metazoa > Chordata > Actinopteri > Gadiformes > Muraenolepididae > Muraenolepis > Muraenolepis orangiensis. Next base: position 8,192,365 of record CM051004.1, on the reverse strand, counting down.
ATAGAATTGCTAGAACAAATAATGTGTTTTTGATGTGTTAAAATATATATAAAAGTTGGCAAATGTACATTACACAATAAACGGAATAGTTGTGTTATTGTAATTTATATTCATGAGACATTAACGCGTCGGTTGCCTTGTCTTCCGAAACGCATAAATAATTGTAACTTTTTGGCCGTGCTGCTTTCCCAATATTGGAAACCGGTCGTCGCGGCAACGTCTCATGTGGTCACACCTTAACTGTGTGGAGGGTTGTCAATTACAGGTGCATCTCTAAAAAGTGAATATCGTGTATAAGTTTATTTTTCCCCTAATATAATTTAAAAAGTGTAACTTTCAATTACTCATACTTAAAAAAAAAATCTTGATAATTACGGCTCATGATAATATGGATAAAAATCCATTATCTAAAAATATGAATAAAAAGTATGAAATACAGAAATGTCGACCTTCTGAAAAGTATGTTAATTTATTCACTCAATACTTCGGTCGGGGCTCCTTTTGCACGAATGACCAATGCGTCAATGCGGCTTGCCGTGGAAGCGATCAGCCTGTGTGTATATGTACACTATAGGAAAGGTGCACTTTTCCAATGAAATTAAGGGGAAAAAGTAACTGTGCTATTTGTTGCTACAGTTGCGACATCTCGTGAACAAAATACCTGGATGTTGTATTTGTGACGTATGGCCGTCCTTAGAGACAAGGCGGCAGGCGGGACACACACCGGGAACCCAATAGTCGCCGTGCAACCCGTGACCATCAAGTCCAACAGAGGGAGACACCGACACTCTCCAAAGCTTTCCACCGTGCTGCAGGTAAAGCACGGGAAACACCAGAAACCACAGCAGCCTGAGAGACGGACAGAAACATGACCTTATTTGCAGGCAGTGCCCCAGAGCCCTTTATATTAATTGTGAAATATGTTTGCATTTTAAACAGAGAAACTGTGTTGAATTGAAACGTACAGCTTTCCATGTCTTCACAGCAGCTACATAGCTGGGTGTCCCAGTTTTTCTGGGCCCGGTTTGCAGTCTGGAGTAGGACTGCCATTTTCACGGTACAGCCTTAAAAAAACAACATAATAGTATTGGCGTCTATTCGCAAGCCTTCATATAAGAGACGCATTTCTTTATCTAACGCATGTCCTTGTCAGAATGTTAACATCTGTTGTTGGAAAATATATGTTCTTGAATGAAAATCTTTTGCATTTGAATAAATCTCGTTATTAGTTATAAGTTAGCCAGTTAATTATGAATAATAGCCTCAATTCAAAACTCACCAGTTCTTTGACAACCAACCTTACGATCCAAATGATGACGTTCAAATAAACGTTCAACGTGGATGTGACAAACCCTGAATCTAATATATAGCTATAAATAGACCTAACCAACCGGTTATACAATGTTATTAACCAGGAACCAACCTTCCTCCTTCTCACCATAAAGGGTGACGGTCCTTTTCAATTGTTTAAACTGCATGTCCAGTTTTGTTTTGGCTTTGATGTATTTTTAGAAAGCCTCTCTTTTACACCTTGGCTATAGGGACTACTGATGATCAATTGTGACATTTTTATACCATGTGTATTTATTAATTTGCACTGTCCCTTCTCTCAAATAAAGTACTACTAAACTAAAGATGAACAGTTCATGAACAATGTCAATAGTAGGAGGGATTCTTTATTTATGTTAGTTTATTTATTTATTGCATTTATTGCAAGTATTTGCATTATTTTTGTAAACGTTAGTTGCTTTGCTTTTGTGTCACCTGCATGGCTTAAAAGTGTCACCTTTCTGTCTGTATGGACAAGATCTGCCGCTGTAGAGGAGAAGATGAATTGTAACTTTTTTAGTATCAACTGACCCCTCTAGATTCAGCTGCCGTGACCCAGTAGAAGGGGATGTATTCAAACTCTACCTGCGTCCACTGTTGTGCCCCCGCGCTCTAATTGATCCCAGGTGTTTCCCATCATAATCGGGCCGGCTGAGGCCAATGAACACCTGGGATCTACCCTATTTAAGGCTGTCGAAGACCGACGTCGGGGGGCTTGACCACCGCACACCTTACTGAGAACCTTATGCCCCCCCCCCCCAAGGACCCTCTCTGCGTTCCCCCCTCTGGACCATCTCCCCGCGTCGACCACACCACCTAACCTATCCTACCTTGTTGTGTTTTTGAGTTTGTGGATATTTTTCAGTATTTTCTTAAGACATTTTCCGCTGTTTTGGTTGTCCTGTGTCTCTTCTTCTGGGTTCTCTGGCACATTTGGCTCGCCGGTCTCGTTGGGTCCTAACATCCACCATGTTGACCTTGTCCGTCTGGATCTTCTTGGTCTTAGCCGCTCCGTTGAGTGTCTGCGTGGAGCGCTCCATATACTTATCGCTGCCCGTCCTGTTCTTGCAAAGCTCCGCGTAGATGAGGTTCCTTTCTCTGATGGTCAAGATAAAAGATACAAGATTTTTGTTTGCCATTTGTAACAAGTACATAGGAACGTACATTACTCCCCATTCCCTCCCGCAGTATAAATCTTACACACGTTCCAACAATTATATATAACCATTATATCCAACAATTATATATACAATAAAATAAACCAAGAAAGTGACTTAATTTATATGCACATGGGTTTTATTTATTTTTTATTTTTTACAAAAATGTTTAAAAAACATTTAAAGTGCCAGTAGTGCAGCAGCATCGTGAATACAGTGCAGTAACTGAGTCCAGAGAATCCAGCGAAGTATGTCATGTTAATGACATGTTATGAAAGTGAAAGTGGCAGTACTCCTAGCAGTTCAGTAGGCGCACTGCCTGTGGATAAAAACGATCCTTAAACCTGGTAGTCGTTGTACGGATGCTGCGCAACCGTCGACCAGACGGTAGGGGGGAGAAGAGATGGTGCCCAGGGTGGTTGCAGTCCTTTATGATGGACATGGCCTTCTTCCGACATCTGGTCCTAAAGATCTCCTCAATGCATGGAAGTGCACACCCGATGATCATCTCTGCCCTCCTCACGACCCTCTGGATGGCTTTATTGTCCCATAAAGTGGTGTTGCCGTACCACACAGTGACGCCACCCGTCAGGACGCTCTCTACGGGGCCACGGTAGAAGTTCTCTAGCCATCTCTGGCCTATACTGCTTTTTCTGAGGCACCGCAGAGCATAGAGGCGCTGGTGTGCCTTCTTCAGCATGACCTCAGTGTTGCGTGTCCACGCCAGGTCATCGGAAATCTGTAGTCCCAGGAAACGGAAGCAGCTGACTACTTCCACCGGTGTCCCGTCCAGGCTGATGGTGGAGTGGGTGCCCCGGTGGCTCCTGAAGTCCACGATGAGCTCCTTGGTCTTGCTGACATTCAGTGCGAGGCTGTTGTCCTCACACCATCGCGTCAGCCGGACCACCTCATCTCTGTACTCCGTCTCATCGCCCTCGCTTATCAAGCCGATGACAAGTCGAAGAAAAAACGTTTCTTACGTTTCGTATAGCGAAAAGTCAATGGTTGACCTGATGCCACCTGATATTAATGTTATTGTTCATGTGTTCATGAAAGCTTGTGTAGTGGAGTCTAGCTCACTGACCGAGGTGGGTCATAGGGATGTCTCTTTTGGAGGAAGGATCTTCAATGTCTTCATCACCTGTCACACTGTCCCGAAATTGACACCAGATGGACACGAATATGGAATTTTGAATTTCGCGCGAAGATGGCCCAACAGCCAATTAACCGAAGCAAGTACGATGCCTACAGAAGGTCACACGATGGCACCCGAACAACACACGAATTTTTTTTATAGTAGTTTATACCCGCAGGACACACGATGGCCACACGATAGCTACACGACGTCGTAGTGAGAGCACGATGCGTTCGAACTCGGTCACGACGGCGTCACGTGACCTCCCGATGGTACGAAACCTTCGGCCGACCGTGGGAAATTCAATTGCTGATCGGAGAGCAGAACACACAGTACATTTAAAGTTTATTTCAAATTGAATATTCAACTTTAACATGCCGCCCAAGGCAGTGTGTTGACGGAGTAAGGATGGCAGCTTCCTCATACGTTGCACTCGGAGAGAAATAGTTGTGACGGAGACGCCCTTGGTCATGTGGTTTATTTAGCTCTGCACCACTGGTACATCCTTTCGCTCAGTGGAGCTAACGTGGAACACACACACACACACACACACACACACACACACACACACACACACACACACACACACACACACACACACACACACACACACACACACACACACACACACACACACACACACACACACACACACACACACACGCACGCACCATCTGAACATGTGCGTCAGGTGAACCCACCCTCATTAACACACGACGCAAGTCCTTACTTAGCGCGTAACGCTTCAGTGCCTCACAGTGGTACAATAATAACACTGCATCCCTTTGAGTGAACTTGGGTACAGAATAGACATAATCTATATATATATATACTGTATAACAACTGAGGACATATGTAGACATAGACCAGAGCGGTCCCCAGAGGGTTCCAGGTCTCCTCGGCGGTCTGAAAGGTCTCCTCAGCAGTCTAAGGAGGTCTCCTTTTATATGTCCACGTCACCATGACATGGCGAAAGATGCCCGATGATCACACGATCACACAATGTTTTTGGCATGCCAAAGATTTTGCCACCACAAATCCGCAAATTTTTCCGCAGACATTGAAGAACAGTTTCTATCCCCGAGCCATCAGAGAATTGAACACTGTCAAAAACTGACACTGACTGTTCTGTATAACTTCCCATCACCTTGTTACACTTCTGTGCATAGGGCCACCGCAATATGAATGCCTATATTTACAATTATATATGGCTTTATTTTGTTTGTTTTTGTTTTTAAATAATATATGAATATATTTTTTAATTGGTGTTGTGAGCAAAGTGTGACCGTTAGGATTGATACACAATTTCGGTGTACTTTTACAATGACAATAAAGTCATTCTGATTCTGATTGTAATTCTGATTGTACGATTCAAATGGGAACTTACGACGTAACCTTCAAAGAAGACCTGCGTTTCCTGGGTGTTGTTGTGGACTGGGACATCTTATCTTAGTGTACGTTCTGGACCGCTTCGTGTGTCACTGTGCTGTTTGGCTGTTGAAGGTTGTCATAGGAACCAGAAGGGGAGGAGAAGGTTCTTGTTCGGGACGGTGACGATGATGTGGACACTACTGCCACCTGCCGGTTGGTTGTGGTTCTTCATAGATAATATACTATTCAAGATTCTCTATTTATTTTTTATTTTTCATGTGTAACAAGTAAAATGGATTGCTGACTCACCATTCACTCCCGCAGTATGAATTGTTAACAACAATTACAGTAGAAGTAAAAAAAATAAAAATAAAATAAAAGTCGATTAGAAAGGGTCTGAGGAAGGACACTCATAGAAAATAAATCTACCTACCTACATATATAACAGCCTATAATAATAATGTATAATCTATCATTATAGATTATACATTATTATTATAGGCTGTTATATATGTTATAAAGTAAATGACAACAACGATATTACAACATTAAACTTTTGGGCTAGAACCATGGATGTATCAATGAGACACATAAACCAACATAGCATAATCAGGATCGGAGAAATAACAAATAAACCGATTCAAAACGTGCTGTATCCATGGATGTAGAGATGTTCCACTGTGGCTTTGACCTGCATGATAGTAGTAAATAGTAAATGACATACAGCTACATTAAACTCCGTTTATGTTGTGTTGTGTAGTTTGTGTTACTGTTTTGTAACTGAGACTTTAATTAATGTTTATTGCATTAACTTTATGTATTCAAACATTCACGATAACGGATTTACTGCATACAGCCCACGGAAGTATTATAAGATGATACAAGTTATGAATTACAGCCAATATCTGCAATCTATCCATTATTAGTTATTGTAATCCATCCACGATACAGACAGCAGGAAGCCTGTAGAACCATGGTGGTGTAGAACCATGGGGGTGTAGAACCATGGTGGTGTGTAGAACAGGATTTGTCACATGAACGCGAAAATGCAGGGTTGTTACAGTAGGTTTGTAAATATTAATAACCAGTGTCCTACTCAGTGCAGAAGTAAAGGCGTCCCGCATATGCTTCTAAACGTTCTAAAAATCGCCGAATCTCCATCACTGCTGAGCGTACAGAGACACAGCCACCAGCCCAATCGCTACGTGCACAAAATAGAGGCGTGTCTAACTTCCAACGTCACATGTCACATGACTGTTCATCAATTAATTAATTTAAAACAAAACATAATAATATTTTATATATATATAAAATTATATATATATATATATATATATATATAATTCTATATATATAATTAAGATTTTGGTGTTAGAATAAATGTATTTTATTACATCTATTAAAATATTTGGAGATCTATATACAAAAAATATTTGGATTGGAACTATTTTAGACTCGATTTTAGACTCGATTCAGTAACACATTTCGGCCACTTGGGTAGTAGATGTTAGAGACTAAGTGGAGGGAAAACCCAAACCAGGCAGCCAGGCCCAGTTAGAACCATAAAATGGTTAGCAGCCCACCAGGAAGGAAAGGAAGGTCAGCGAAAGAGCACAGAGAAAACCACAGACTTGGACAACCCACAGTACAGGGACTCCCAAGGAGCAATCTCAACATGGAGGAGATCACAGGCTAAGCCATAAACAAATGGAAGGGTGGACACAGCCCAAAGAGCAGAAAGGGGAAAGGGACGGACTCATAAAACACTTAGGGAGATGGCTATTCCCCAAAGAAAAGGCCCCTACAAAGCAGAACAGACTGAACGTATGGTTCGCAACGAAGAGAAAGAGAAACAGCTTAGAGAGAGTCTAAGCCAGAATGTAGAAGAAAAGAAACAGGACAAGTAGTTACGTTGGAAATTGGACAAAGAACGCAGGCTGGCAAATGCACGAAGAAGATAGAGAGTGAGATATAGAGAAGAAGACTGAGAAAGATATGAGAGAGTGGAACAGGAAGGTAGGAAGGTAGGAGCAGCGGACCAACGTCAAGAGAAAGTGTACGAGAAACAAGAGGCCCGTGAGCAAGGCGAGTGGAGAGGTGGCCAGAAACAGAACCAGAGCAGAGACATTTACTCTGAAAGACACGCAGCAACACACACACATCAGGGAAGCCATTGACATTAGAAGCACGACACGCACCACAACCAGGCACATAGGTACTGTATATCTAGAAAATATTGACCCAGAAGATGTTGTCTTCTCTATAACTGATTTATATTACAATTAACAGTGGTATTTAATTGATCAACAACCTGACCCTAACCCTGACTCCAACCACTAACCCTTCCAAGAGAAATGTTGATATCAATCATGTTAATAAGGTTAATATGTTAATGTTAAAAGATACTGTTGCGGTGTGTGACAGGGGGCGTGGCCACGGCTCGGGTCTTGGCTGTGCACCTACACACCTGTCGGCAATTGCCGCTAATGACAATCACCTCACCTGGGTGCATGGGCGGACTGGGACAAAAATTTGGCCCTGGCATTTAGTCCCTTGACCGGCCCACTTTCAGAAAGGGGGTGGAATGGGCCGTATCACACCGGCCCACTCTATAGAATGGGCCGTATGTAATACGGTCCATTCTATAGAGTGGGCCGGTGTGATACGCCAGTGTAGCCACCTGCGTTGAATTTCATTACGTAATTTTTTTTTCTTCCATGGCCCAAAAGTGCGTCGGCCCTTCTGGCATTTGCCAGAACTGCCAGATTGCCAGTCCGCCCCTGCCTGGGTGTATATATACCCTGGCTTCCCCTAACACCATGGCTAGTTCGTACGTTGTTCTCTCTCGATGCAACCGTTCCAAGCTACTTCCAGATTCCAGTTCCAAGCCCTCTACCTGGTGTCCAGACTCCTCGCCTGCCCCTCACTACTCTCCTGTCTACTACCTGCTGGTACCCCTCTGATCGACTTCTCGGTATCCAGACTCCTCGCCTGTCTCATACAATAAAGAATCACGTTATCGTTTCATTCTGTCGTTGGTCTGCGTTCTGGGTCCTTACAAACACTACCTCTTGACAGATACGTAGGTACGGGAAAGATTGTTAATTCTGTACATGGACTCATTTGAATGTTATAGTACTAGTATAATACATTCGTATTGCACATGAGCTGAAATACAACCGGAGAGAAAGAACTATCAGCTATACAAAATGGTAATGGTCCCGGTATTGGAACAAAGGGTGTGTTGCTATCAATATTAATAGAAATGTTATTTATATAGCGCTTATACAAAGACGCTTTACAAAAAAAAAGAAAAAACAGGTGTTGTTATGAAACTTAAAATAAAAACACCTTGTAGGTGAAAGAGGAATAAGGTACTGTAAAAGAAGAAGTTGTACAGAGAGAATGGGGTACAGAGTTCAAGAAGCACTGCACGGGAGGTCAGTTGTTCAAACTTTTAGAACTATTTTATATATAATATGTAATTATTGTTTTCTCTTCGATTTTTTTTTTTTCATTCGATTTATTTTTACACGTTAGTTCTGGATGCTTGGTCGGTGTGTGCCTGCAGACATTGAGGAGGAAATCACTTAAGGTGCTCGTCTAACTGGGACAGCGTAAACCAAGCGCTCCCTGCCTGTCAGTTTTCAAGTGAAGATTCCCTCCCCCGTCCTCCCCTTGTAGTGATCTCAAGCTTCTCCTTGGTGTTTGGCAAGAGGCAGACTGAGTTTACCTTTTGGTGACCACAAGAATAAGCTGTTCTTGTGTTTCATTGAGGAATTATTTTGTGATATTGTTATTTCATTTCATTTATTCGTATTGGGTATGTTTTGTTTTTGGTTTTGGATGAAGGTGAACATTGAATAACATTGGTTATCTCTATATACACAAGGCATCATAGAGACCTACATAGCAGTAGAGCACATTCAAGCATGGCCTAGTCAAGCATGTTGACATTCATTTCATAAATATGGCTGAAAGAAAGGAAGGTAAAATATGTTGCTAAGTACTCACAGACACATTCACTAGATGAGTACACTTAGTGTAGCCAAATGCATGGTTATCTCTATAAGTCATCCCCAGATTCGGTAACCAAGAAAAACTGAGTCTATACAACGGTAGCCATGTTGACAATAACATAATAAATGTTATCACTACACTATTAGGAATCTAATTCAATGTATTGTTTGTCTATTATCCACAGTCAGCAAGACCTATGCCAGGGCCAATGAGACTGGTGGCAAAGGGACCTAGCCTTGATGAGCATGAACGCATGAGATAACAATGTATACCAAAGCGCTAACCAAAGCTGGACATGTGGGTTACTTGTGGTTGGAAAATATATATATGTATATCCGGAAGAGTTTGCGGCGTATTCCGAAACATGTGGGGAGTAAAGGGAAGTACATATGAGTGTGATTGCCAGGTGTGGCAGTGGGTAATGGCCAATACAGGGTTAACAGTACAATTCAAGACCAGGGTTAAAGGACCGACTCACAGTTATAAAGAAAACCACGACAGATGTTAAGTGTGAAACAGGGAATTGCAACCCACTAATAATAACCCTAAAAAGCCCAAGGATAGCGGATACAGCAGCGTTTGTATTAGCAGCATGGGAAAAAGGGCATGGTCCCAGGGGCAGGTTTAACATAGTAGTAGAGACTAAAGAGAGTAATACACAAAGGAGAACTAAAGTCACCCAATACTTGGTCAACCCCACCCTTATCCAAACAGTAGGAATAGAAACAGAATATGTAGAGGGTAACCTGTGGCTTCAATGGATGCAGTATTCTGCATCCCAGCTACAACAGACGGACTGTATTGTTTGCTCAGAATCCCGCCCATTACTAACCCCGGCGCCAATCAGATTGAACCCATGGAATGATGCTCCAGGGTACGTGCACTAGGCCTGTTCTTCCATCCAAAAGCCCCCGTTAACCGAGTATGCAGTACTTTACTTGTACCCGCCAGTCCCTACCAGAATTCCCCCACTGTTCATCCTCTCAAATGGAAATGTCCCGTGCATACAGTTCAATGATGGTACAGGAGAAGTAGTGGGCAGTATGTTAGACCTAAATTGCAATACCACCCGAGTAGTTTTAAATAAGCATCAATTGTTACATTCAACCACGGCCAGAGCCGATCTCTGGTGTGGAGCTGAAATAATCGACCCCAAATTACCAAAACAGTGGAAAGGTAGATGTGCGCTGTGTCAGTTAATAATGCCATTGTATGTATTGCCCACTAACAAGATCACATTTAATGACTTGACGGCCCGAGCATCAAGGTGGAAGGGCAGACCAAAAAGGAGTGTGCCCCATGGCTCATTTGATAATCAAGTATACATAGATGCCCTAGGGGTACCGAGGGGGGTGCCAAGTCTGTTCAAGGCTCGAAATCAGATAGCAGCAGGCTTTGAGTCAACAATATTTTGGTGGGCATCGATTAATAAAAATGTGGATTGGCTCAATTACATATATTATAATCAACAAAGATTTGTAAATTTCACTAGGGATGCGGTGGCAGGATTGCATGAGCAGTTAGATGCGACCAGCCTAATGGCATGGCAAAATAGGAGGGCTTTAGACATGTTGCTGGCCGAGAGAGGAGTGTGCAACATGTTTGTGTCCTCTTGTTGCACGTTTATCCCTAACAATACAGGACGGGTCAGTCACCAAGACACCAGCTGGGTTGACAGCACTAAGCAATGAGTTGGCACAGAATGCGGGGATAGAGGATCCGTTTGGTGGATGGTTATGTTTGGAAGATGGAAGGGGGCCATAATATCCATAATAGTTAGCTTAGCGGTAATATCAACAGTGTTGATGCTATGCGGGTGTTGTTGTATTCCTGGTATTAGAGGTGGGGGGGTCGTCCCCGACGTCGGTCTTCGGCACTTCGGCCTCATGGATATCCCCATTAGGCTGAATAATTATATTTAACTGCATTGTTTTTTATTTCTATTAACATTTGGACAAAAAAAACAATACAGTGTATAAGGCACGTGCATATGTGTAATATTTATTAGGAAGATTGTGTCAAGATGAGAACTGGATTGAAATAGCATTAGTTTTGTTTTAACAAAAGAACCGCAGGTTGGTATTCCAACCTGCCACTTACGAGAAACCTAGTTTGACTGGCCTGAAGAACTGGGTTAAAAATAGGCCAGGCCCTTTACACCTAGGTGAGGCCCGTACAGCACTCGGCCCGGAGCTAGCTATACGCCGGTGGGGGTGGATGGGGCTCTGCAACGGAACCCTTAGCCATTGGAGCAGCAGTAACAGGATATTGAGGCTGCGGTGGTTGCCACTGTGCCTGGTCTGGAGCTGGTGGTTGCCACTGTGCCTGGTTTGGAGCTGGTGGTTGCCACTGTGCCTGGGTTGGAGCTGGTGGTTGCCACTGTGCCTGGGTTGGAGCTGGTGGTTGCCACTGTGCCTGAGCTGGTGGTTGGTTGATGTTGATGTTGGTGATTTGGGATTGCGCGGGCTGTGTGGGCTGAGGCTGAATAATCAGGATGGCTGTATTTTTCTCTCTTTTTATCTGGCGAGCCATCTGGCACCAGGAGCACCACAGGCAGCATGTGGAGATGAAAATGTCGTCACATAGACTGCCCTGTTTGGGAACAAATTTACATTTACATTTAGGGCATTTGGCAGATGGTTTTATCCAAAGCGACTTACAAGGTGTACATTAGTTGAAGTAGACAATAGCATAACGCTGAGGTACGCAAACATAAAAAGAGAGCAGTTCACAAGCATTCATATTAACAAGATGAATAACACAATTTGGTACTGCCAGGTCACCTGCTTAAGTAGCTGTGATAAGAGCGTGTTATCAACATTAAGGATATACACTTGCTAGAATAGAATTGCTAGAACAAATAACGTTGTGTTTTTGATATGTGTTAAAATATATATAAAAGTTGGCAAATGTACATTACACAATAAACGGAATAGTTGTGTTATTGTAATTTATATTCATGAGACATTAACGCGTCGGTTGCCTTGTCTTCCGAAAGGCATAAATAATTGTAACTTTTTGGCCGTGCTGCTTTCCCAATATTGGAAACCGGTCGTCGCGGCAACGTCTCATGTGGTCACACCTTAACTGTGTGGAGGGTTGTCAATTACAGGTTTTCCCCTAATATAATTTAAAAAGTGTAACTTTCAATTACTCATACTTTAAAAAAAAATCTTGATAATTACGGCTCATGATAATATGGAAAAAAATCCATTATCTAAAAATATTAATAAAAAGTAAGAAATACAGAATACGAATGACCAATGCGTCAATGCGGCTTGCCGTGGAAGCGATCAGCCTGTGTGTATATGTACACTATAGGAAAGGTGCACTTTTCGAATGAAATTAAGGGGGAAAAGTAACTGACTGTGCTATTTATATGAGGCATAACAGTTGCGACATCTCGTGAACAAAATACCTGGATGTTGTATTTGTGACGTATGGCCACCCTTAGAGACAAGGCGGCAGGCGGGGGACACACCGGGCACGGGGTACACGAGTACCCTATCCCCATTAAGTCCAACAGAGGGAGACACAGACACTCTCCAAAGCTTTCCGCCGTGCTGCAGGTAAAGCACGGGAAACACCAGAAACCACAGCAGCCTGAGAGACGGACAGAAACATGACCTTATTTGCAGGCAGTGCCCCAGAGCCCTTTATATTAATTGTGAAATGATATGTTGCATTTTAAATGCATTTTAAACAGAGAAACTGTGTTGAATTGAAACGTACAGCTTTCCATGTCTTCAAAGCAGCTACATAGCTGGGTGTCCCAGTTTTTCTGAGGCTGGATTGCAGTCTGGAGTAGGACTGCCATTTTCACTGTACAGCCTTAAAAAAAACAACATAATAGTATTGGCGTCTATTCGCAAGCCTTCATATAAGAGACGCATTTCTTTATCTAACGCATGTCCTTGTCAGAATGTTAACATCTGTTGTTGGAAAATATATGTTCTTGAATGAAAATATTTAGCATTTGAATACATTTCCTTTCGTTAATCTATTGTTAGTTATAAATTACCCAGTTAATTATGAATAATAGCATCAATTCAAAACTCACCAGTTATTTGACAACCTTACGATCCAAATGATGACGTTGTAGGAATTGTGAAGAATGTGCGGAGACAATGCCACAACGAAACACGTGTGTGTGTGTTTTTATTGAACTGAAGTAAAAACGAAACTTAACTCGAATACAAAAACCAAGCACTCTTAAAGGCACAGTGTCTGTACATCCCCACAGGCAATCAATGACCCGTAGTGTTAACACACATAAGGTGAATTATATCATGTTACTAGCAGTGGCGGCTGGTGCATTTTTCACCAGGGGGGGCTATATCATTTTTTTTATTTACAATTACATATTGTTAATTACATTATATACAATTACTTTTTGTATTGAAATGTCGCCCTTCTGTCCATCACTTTCATCATGGCCACGCAAGGCCAGCTCAAAGGCACCACAGAACTTCACACAGTCTATTCTTTTAGACAGGATGTGTTTTTGTCCACCTCCTCATTGTGTTGACAGATCCCTATCCTGTAGCCTTCATCAAGTTGAACAGCTACACTGTTAAAAATGATTTGTTGACTCAACTTGACTAAGTCAAGTCATCTTGTTGCTTTGACTGAGTTAAGTTTAGTCAAGTTGATTCAACATTTAGTGTCAAGTTGATTACACTTCAATAAATTAGTTGATACAACTTGTAGTCTGTTGACACAACTTCATGTGTCAAGTTATTTGGACTAGAAAATATTAGTTAAGATAACTTAAAAAGATGTTGGTTAAACTTATTTTATCAAGTTTTTACAAATGTCTATCAAGTTGGCTCAACATGTAAAACTTTGTTTGTTCAACTTATATTACCAAGTTAGCTTACCAGGACAAGCAAACCAATACCAAGCAAACCAAAGATATACTATAAATCTAAATGAGAATTAGCTTAACCTAAATATTAACACATGTAAAAAATTGCTGAAAAGACATTTCAATCAGGACTTTTATTACAATATCAAGAACTGTATTCCAACTCCAACCCACACACTCATTAACTGTTCAGTGTTGGTTTTTAAATTCAAATAAGTGTGTCAATGGATGTCAACATATAAAGACCTTCCTTGGGACATGTAAAAACAACACCCTCCAACACACCATTGCTTTTGCTCGGGGCTGCTCAAAAACTGAAATGACACGGTCCCATAGATACAACTGTAATTGAGTGACTTGTTAAACAGTCCATTCTGAGGAGTTCTGAGGGGTGTGCAGGGTTGCTGCAGTAAAATGCAGTAAAACATAGAAAATGGTATCTCTCTAACTGAGAAACTTAACTCAAATGTCAGTCAGAAAATGAAAACATGAAAACACAATATCAGGTTAGGGACCGGGTTGAGTCTTGGGGTAGTGCTCACCGAGTTAGGGACCGGGTTGAGTCTTGGGGTAGTGCTCACCGAGTTAGGGACCGGGTTGAGTCTTGGGGTAGTGCTCACCGAGTTAGGGACCGGGTTGAGTCTTGGGGTAGTGCTCACCGAGTTAGGGACCGGGTTGAGTCTTGGGGTAGTGCTCACCAAGTTAGGGACCGGGTTGAGTCTTGGGGTAGTGCTCACGCTCGCCATTGTTGAACGTTGTAGTTAAAATGGCGCCCGCAGAGACAGAGCATAATATGCTTTTCCTAGTAGTACACTGTGACACACACAAATGACGATGCTCGATGCTCCAAAGTCTTCCGTGGGGCGATTTGAAAAGCGCCCCACGGGAAGACGTTTTGAGGACGCTGATTGGCTACATTTTATGTCACTCGTTTATATCTTGAATCAGCAATTGGCTAAACTGCTACAGAGACCCGCCTCCGTGGGGCGATTTGAAAAGCGCCCCAGCAGCATCGTCATACAAATGCGCCCTTAAGGCTGCAGTGTACTAGGCATATGTGTACTAGGAAAAGCATATTATGTTGCGCAAATTATTTTTAAATCAGGATCAGGGTCTGCTGTGTCCCCTGGAGCCGCAAGGACAAGGTGACGGAACGGAGGCCGGGCGGGTGCTGGCAGGGCCCCCAGGAGGCAGCGGATTTGGCAACAAAGGCATGAATGGCAAATGGAAAAAAAATGACTACAGAATGTTCATGTTAAAGAGACCAACTGAAAATGCACTATGTTGTAAAAATGGTTCTGGGGAACTCCGCGTGGGAATACAGGGACGCTACAGAAGATTCAGAACTCAAGGTGAACTTGCCGTTAAGCCATATGGATCAGTCACGATGGGGTTGGCAGACGGTTTCTCCCCTGTCTGTCGTCAAGTGGTGACGAATAGCCTGTACCGCTGCTTCCCACACTCACAACAACATTATGTTTACTGCACAAACACGACCTCTTCACAACCTTTTTCCCATTTTGACCTTGTGACCTTTTCACCCGAATCCCCGTCATCGAAGACTCTAGTCAGCAGCCTGTCCTGTGGACAGTCTATAGTCTGTCTGTCCATCATGCAGAGCCATCTACTAACCTTTATTATATTTAGTTGAAATAACACAATATCCAAAGATTGAATGAATAAAGAAAAATAGATGATGTGATTCCCTTAAAACATGACCATTGTTAAACACCTATCTCCCTCCTTAACTCCAATAGAAAACGGTAGATGCCGTCTTACCTTATTGTATATGTATCAATGGTTCTTAACTTAGTGCTGTATCATTTGTCTTTATTTTGTGTCCTTGGTCTTGGTGTTGTCTGTCCTGTGTTTATTGCTGTTAAATGTATATCCCACTGCTGTATTCCTAATTTCCGCCACTGGGGACAAATGAAGTGAAAGTTGAAGTTGAATAGGGTGATAGTAATGATGAACATCCTCATGAATATGAACTGTATATGGTAAATCCATGACTAACTCTCGCTTTTAAAGGTGACGTCTTGTGGGAAAAACGGTGTGTCCACCACCAGTGTTGTTTCAAGTCCTACAATTTCAATAACTTAGTGATTCCAGCTTGTGACAGGCTAGCGCACCTCACTTTCAACACCACATATATACTGTATACACTGTCATGCCTGCTTGTGTGTGTGTGTGTGTGTGTTAATGTGTGTGTGTGTGTGTGTGTGTTAATGTGTGTGTTTGTTTGTTTTTGTCCCCCACAGATACATGTACTTATACTTGCTCACTAACTGAACTTGTATGTGTGGCAGATGTGTAGTGATCCATCCACAGGCTGCTGGTTGCTCCCCAACACTTAGAGCAACATCGTCAGAACGGTAAGGTCTGACAAGCCAGACATTTTCATACTTTATATTCATAATCAGCTCAATTAAAAAAAAATGGTCATTGATTATGTTTGACGAGGGCTAACATTGTTAACATTGAAAACATCTTAACAATTGTAGTGTGTGTGAGTAACAACGCTACTACAACATCCGATAACTTCATTCTGAATTAAAAATCGTATTTCAAAGCATTGACGACAAAGCAGACAACAGAATAAAACTCAAATTCAACAATACGAAAAAACTATTCAGGATGGCGTGCAACACATACCAGTGGGCTGACCAAGAGATATGAGTTGATATTGTGGCTGAGAGCCACACTTTAAATATAATTCGGATGGGCTGGCTTGGTAGCTTATCCTGTTATCCCGTCACCCACACAGGCAAGACGCCTTGCAGGGACCCTGGTTCCCTCTCCACCCACTTTCCTGTCAATATCCTCTCTCCTGTGCCAAAATGCCCCCAAAAAAGTAAATAAAAGTATTATATGGATATCATATTGGATTGTGTGTACTGTAACCTAGGGGAGGTAGTTTGGAGTAAGAGAAAGATAGGATTATGTAGTTTGTCATGCAATCATTGACCGTACCAAAAAAGCATTTTCCTTGTGTAGGTCGACCAGCTGTGCTCCATCTTGGTGTGACGGACGCCTGTTCGCCAACTATGGCCGCCACTGTGGTGGTACAATGTGCTCCGCCTGAGCTCACCGGCTGGAGCTCCGATCTGCTCGACTGCTGTGACGACATGAACTCTTGTACGTATACGTTAGTTCCGTGAGTCGCGTGATGAGTCCAAAATGAGACGTCTCGCAAAGAACATTTATTGTTCAGTAGTCTTAAGGTCAGGATAGTGTGGTAGCGGCTGGGCGTATTCAGCTTACAGACCGAAAGGTACTTTGGTTCCAACCCAATTTCCTTTTCTTTTTCTTTGCACCACCAAAGAAGGGACGGTTTGTCTGGTTCTGTCTGTTTGTAGATAACTCAAAAAGTTATGTACGGAATTGGAAAAGATTACTTGTGGGCCAAGGAACAGTTGATTCGATTTTGGTACAGATCCGGGTCCAGGAGACTTGTTGGTGTGGCGGAGGTAAGTACTGAGGGTCCTCTAGTTTTTGGTTTTGTTTTTTGCAGGTTGCTATGCTTTCTGGTGCTTGCCCTGCTTCGCCTGCACAACCACCAAACAGTTTGGGGAGAGGCGATGTCTCCCGTTACTGGATGTCTTCACCCCGGCGTTGGCCGCGGCCTTTGGGATACCGCTGTGTGTGCCACCTGCAGGCCTGGCCCTCAGGATTGCCGTCCGCCACAAATACGGAATCAAGGTCTGTTGGTCCGAGAGTCACATCCTTTATCTCAGTGTTGATTTTTTTTAAATGACACAGTCTGCTGTCGGCCACATGAAAAGCCTCCTCAGGGGCCGCCGATGGAGTGACCCCACGTTGTATTTCCCTCGGTGATAGGGCACGCTGTGCAAGGACGTCATGGCCTCCTGTTTCTGTGGCTGGTGCTCCTGGTGTCAGCTAGCGCGCGAGATGGAACGACGCAAGGCGGCTTCCGCCCTTGCGACCGTGCCGTCTCACCGGGTTGTGGTCAATGTGCAGCCGCCCCCCACCACCACCACCACCACCGCCACCACCATGCAAACCACCCCGCAGGTCCAAATGCTTCATCAGCAGAGCTTTGCGGCTCCCGCGCACGGTTATGGGCCCGTGGCGCCGGCTCCTGTGCCCGTAGCGCCGGTTTGCTTCTCCGCCCGGACCGCCGCCCCGCCGCGCGGCCCCTCTGCGCTGGGAGGCGGGGCCTACCAGCTTCCCGGTTACCTGATTCAAAGTGATTTCCTCTAGTTTTTTTCTTCCAACAAAAAATTTGGTACGTTTTCCCAACGCCTCTGTGGAGATGGCCATGGTCATCGGTCAGGCTTGATTAGACACAACATTTGTACTTTAGTGGCAAATTAAACAATAATATATTAATTTTGACAGAGCATTTGTGCTAAAATTTTAAAACGTGTGCTTGGGCGTAACTTGGGTTTCAGCTTCGGAGGGGACGATGACAAAATGTGGCCACAACATGGTTGTGGAAGATATTGTACTTTATACAATCACTAGAATGCCATAGTGTTTAAGAACAACTGTCAACAAGTGGACATGGAGCAGCTATAGGCTCACCGGGCCTGGCACAAGTCGATGGTTGTCCATAGAAACCAAATCCCCCCCCATGAACACTCATTGATTGGACGAGTCAGACAGTGTCAGCTCACAAGAGCCAATCAGGAGAAGCTTTTCCTTTAAGGCGGACCTCAAACAACAGAGAAACAAGACTCTCGAGACCTCAGTTTCACTTACTTTACTCTATTATGTTTTCAGAATAAACTGAGTTTTCTTTATAGATGTGTCCGCCGTGTTGTCCATCAAGCCTGTGAAGTGAAGACTGGCTAGAGTTTCCCACCACAGGGTAGGCTCCGAGAGAATCAGATCAACACACCAACCGACCACAGCCTTCACACCAACTACTGTTTGTTTGTTTGTTTGTTGTACTGCTGCATATTCAACATATATTCAACATGTATTCAACCAGACAATAAAGCCATGTATCGTCTAATGCATCCCAAACACACAAAACTAAAATAAATGCTTGCAAAACACCTGTTTAAATGTGATTGGAATGGTACATGCGTCCACTGTCCACGTCCTCCAATCAAGGCTCTCAAAATAGCAGGATGGCACATAGTAAGCTGAGATTTTCACCTGTGTAATAGACGGATACTGTTTTCTTAGAAAATAATAGAATAGAATATTATCGCAGAAAGATAAGGCTTAAGGGGCCATTTGATGGAAAAACTAATCAATCAATGCGTCCGTCAGCTGGACGGTCTGAGACCAAGCAGCGAGGACAAAGCCCTCACCGTGTACCAGGAGTTCATCTCCATGCGATGGAGATGGTTCTTGCCAGGCTAGAGATCCCTTCCTCTCTCCAATTGAAAGATGTCCCTTTCCAAATGACCACGCATGACTAATGACTAACTCCGACGTTCAGTCCATAGGCCTGTAATGTCAACTGCAGTGAGCCCTTCTTTTGGAAGAGCCACCGTTTGTTAAATGCATACCACCCCTGCAGCTCCTGATGTGTATGACAGTATTTCCCTACAAGTCATGCACACATCATTGGTTCATTGAAGGTGCTTTGTACATTGTTGCCTGTGTGTCTTCCCATGGTCATGTCCCATCGGGTCGTAACAAGGGATTATTTTCATCACATACTGTGAAGACCATGTGACTACAATGACATAAGACATAAGTGTGGTCAATAATAGTCAGTCACCAATACAGGGAAAGTCTTTGGAACTGTTGCCTGGTGCATCAGGTTGGTAGAGTATATACCTATTATTATGCTCATATCCCACTTTATACCTAGTACTTTTAGCAACTGTAAACTGTAAATTATATATTACCATGCACTTCACTGCAACATTTGGACTCTGGTTAGATGCTAGATTATTTTCGCTGTACTGTACTTGTGCTGTGCAATGACAATACATTTGAATCTAATCTAATCTAATCTAGAGCAAGGTTAGAGGCTCGTGGCCGGGGTCAATAGAAAAGGCCTTTCCAAATTTGAAATTAGCAGTGCTTCTGGCTCAGCAAAAACCTACTTTACCCATAAAAGGTTTTTCCAGCCACCGAGTATACAATAGCTGCCCACTGCTCCTAAAACTGGGATGGGTTAAATGCAGAGAAACTAATTTCGCTCTGCGGTCACATGTATTTATTGGTCACATGTATGTGACCAATAATAGATGATGAAAAAACCCCAACCTCAGTGGGAATCAAACACCTGTCTACAGAACTGCTAACCTGTAGCTCTCGCAACTGTACCACCGAGACACTTCCCAGGGTTTCCAAGGAAGGGAGTATTATTAGCAGGACTTGAACTAATGTCTCAACAATATAACATAAAAATAAAATCATTATATCGTCTGCAACACGTACCATCTCTGCTATGTGCAGTGTTAGGGTGCTAGTTAGCCACCATCTAACTAGGCGCTCCTATTAATGAATTATATTAATTCAAACATGAATAAACTTGGTTTATGACGGACCAAGGAAGAACTGGAACACAAACAGGGAAATAACTTGTGTGTGTAGAGTGTGGAGTGTGTGTGGTGGTGGTGGTGGCTGGTTTAACCTGGGCGTCTTGATGCAACATTTACATTTACATTTACATGCAACAAGAACAACAAGGACCCACAGGTGTGCAGCCTCACCCTTATTAACTGCCACTAACTTCTCTCTCACTCACTTTAAAGTTGTTAACTCTCTCACTTTAAAGTTATTAACTCTCTAACTTCACACTTTTAGTCCCAATGGCCATGTTCGAGTCCAGTATGTTTCTTTCATCACAGTTCTCTACAGAGTTCTCCGTGTACCAAGGGGTTTTCTTGTGGAGCCTTTATTCATATGTAATGTTATATTAAACATGAAGCACGTTGTACCTCTTCTTCAGGTACATCCCCAGTCTTTCCTGGGGTCCCTGACCCGGCAGTGACATGGCGATGGGACATTGTGTGTTGACGTGCCTTTTCTGATGGCACGGCACATTTTATTTTTAGTTATATTTAGTTATTGACCGTGTTTAATAAACAGTAGCAGCAAAGTTCCTGTTGTAGCCTACCACCTGGTCCGTTTTGTTCATGACATCATATTTCATTTTTATTTAAAACATAACTCATATTACAGATGTAGACATAAATGAATTGCGATGACATTTTGTATTATATTTCAGTAAAATATCCCACTGTTGATCAGTAGCTCCACTTTAACATGTTCTCCAATTGTTTTAGTTTGACCTATTCTGGGTACATAAGGACCTAAAACAAATCCTGAAGATGATAGTGTGATAATTTGTGTTCTTTGAAATTGAGCCTAGCTTCAACATCTATCTCAACTATTGGCAAACTTTTGCAATATAATGCTATATTATTGGCCTTCACTGTGAAGAGTCTTGTAGATACTTATGGCTAATACCTACTGGAAATGCTAACTGTTGTTGCCACGCTACAATTACAATTTTATTTACTTGGCACTTTGAGATTCTTGTGAATGAAAAGTGCAATACAAACGCATTATTATTACAATTTATTTTCCAAAAGATTAGATTAGAATAGAATAATTATTCACTCACATGTTGCATTATAGTCAAATATTTCGAGAACTAAACATCAGGGGTCTTTAATTTGAATTGAAAGATCATAACTAGAGGTCTTTAATTTGTATTGAAAGATCATATAGAAACATGCAATTCATACCATACTAATGCAAACCATGCCGTTAGTGTTCAATTCAGTAGGCTAGTTGACATGTGGGCGCCCTCTAGAGTCCACCATTAACCTCGGCCACACTGAGTGTGGATGTGAAAACAATTTGTTATTTATTATGAACACTGATATGAGCTTCTACGTTGTTTTTTTTACATTTTAAATTTAAAACGGTATTTAATGTAAAAATAGGTATTATGGAGTTTTGCCATGTCCCCAGTGCTGTTCATTCAACTTCTATCTAAAAAAAAGAACTTAGAAAAAGAAATACATTTTCAAATATTTCATGAATATTTCATTATCCTGGTCAAAATCTATTTAATCAAAAATAAGACAACACTCTCATGAGAAGACATAATATCAGTGGGGGGGAATGCAAATGTGGTAAGCTGTATGATTTCCTACCTCTCTTTCTATCCGATTTTTAAGTTTTTAATAAGTGAGTTGGATGTGTTTGAACATCACGTGTCCACCCTGTTAGGCCTAGGTATTGAGGAGATTAATCAAATTGAATAATCTCAAAAAGTGTTTGTGAAGAATTATATATTCTTTATCAAGAATGCAAGGTCATGTCAGCCATGTTGCTAACACAGGCAGGCTCAAGGCTAACTTTAGCTCAAAATGTCCACCCTGTTAGTGTCCACCCTGTTAGCCTGGAGATGGACACAGGTGGACACAGACCTAACAGGGTGGACATATATATAGTAATGTTGACTTATAACGCGGTGCGTGGCCAAGGCCAAAAGAATTATAAAAGACATTGCCCACCCCAGCCACGAACTTTACTCACTATTACCGTCAGGCAGGCGATACCGCAGTATCAAGTGTCGTACAAATAGGCTTAGAGATAGCTTCGACAGTCAGGCCATCAGGCTGCTGAACAAGGGCGTATAACATATAACAATGTATATTTTATTACATTGATTTATATATATATATTGCTCTTTTCTGTGCTGATTTTTGCATTTTATAAATTGCATTTTTTATTTTTTATTTTTATTTTTATTTTATATTCTTTATTCTATTTTTTATTCTATTTTAATCTATTTTTATTTTATCTTATTTTATAACTGCTGTCTGTTGTCGGGTATTGCACACAAGATTTTCACATCACTGCTTTATACTAAACTGTAAACTGTGAAGTGACAATAAACTTGACTTGACTTGACTTGACTTAACAAGATGTGTTGCCATGTATGCAGTGTTTTCCCTATATGCATTCAACAGCAGCATCTTTTATATTTATTTTTTACAACTAGTGCATTTTATTGCCCATGGTTGTCTTACACTGATAAGCTAACCCATAGCAATGGGATGAAATTCAAAGTTGGGATGAGGTTCATCCCAACTGATTTGTATATTATATTGTATATTATTATGTATAGGATATAGGTATATTACCTAGAGATGTCAGCTGGTATGCAGATGACCAACTTCTTTGTCTTATACCCGAGCTACAGGCACTCAACAAGCGCTCTTTCCAACTGGAGAAGTCCTCATGGAAACATCTAGAAGAGCCCTTAGGGAACTATAACTACCAACGAGTCAGGGGCAGGGTCTGGAGCTGGGGCTGGACTGGTCTATCACATACGTACATGCACACACACAAGCACAAACACACTAATACACACAAACACACACACATAAACACACTTACATAAACACACATAGCGGTGCCAGTATAGCTCAGGAGGTAGAGCGATCGCCTCACAACCGAAAGGTCGCTGGTTTGATCCCTCGGCTCCTCCTAGCAAAAACTGTGGAGGTGTCCTTGAACCCTAACTGCTCCTGATGTGCTGGCTGTCCCCTTGCATGGCTGACTCCGCCGTCGGTGGTTGAATGGGTGATGACTTGTAAAGCGCTTTGGATAAAAGCACTATATAAAAAGCTGGCATTATTACATACCACACACATTCAGTACAAAGTGTGTGTGGTTGGTGGCTGGTTTAAGCAGCCTCACCTTGCCTGAGTTCAACTGATTACTCTATGGCTGGTGAGGCTGCACACCTGTGGGTCCTTGTTGTTCTTGTTGCATCAAGGCCCCCAGGTTAAACCAGCCACCACCACCCTCCACACTCTACACACACAAGTTATTTCCCTGTTTGTGTTCCAGTTCTTCCTTGGTCCATCATGAACCAAGTTTATTCATGTTTGAATTAATACAATTCATTAAATCATTAAACCAAGGTTTGGGGTCATTTGTTGGTGTTTTGTCCACCCTGTTATGCTACTGTGTCCACCCTGTTATGTTGGTATTTTATTTTCTATTTCATAGTTTAATTAAATTACCAAATATCAAGTGTATATTTGGAGTTACATAAAGATATGGAAGGGGAAGATTATACATGCTATAAACTTAATTATTATCATAATTCACCTTTCTTAAGAAGAAAGTGGACGAATTTGTCCCGTTCTCATAATGTGCAGTTGTTTTTCTCAATACATGCTGTTTAAAAATAATTGTATTGTAAAAAGTATATGATTAGAGTGAGGGACATCCAATTCATACAAACAAATAATTGTAATAGCAATCATGCACTGAAAACCCAATTAAACAGTTATGTCAATGTCCCTAACAGGGTGGCCAGGTCCTGTGTGACACATGTTCTTAATATGTCTAAACATAATACAATTTAGGTGCCGGAGTTAAACATTTGTGTATGTGAAATTAGTCATCAATAAAGAGTTCAATGAGTTCAACAGGCTAGACGAACATGAATGGGGAAGTCTGGCTGCCGTCCAGTGGAGTTTAACACGTCGAGGTAATGCATTGCATTTACATTTCAGCATGTCAACGTTTGCAGAAGTGTTTGCAGAAGCAGTTAAGCTGTTTGTTGTACAGTGGTGTGATCAGCACTTTTTAAGCTT
Source organism: Muraenolepis orangiensis (assembly GCA_027704905.1). Classification (NCBI taxonomy): domain Eukaryota; kingdom Metazoa; phylum Chordata; class Actinopteri; order Gadiformes; family Muraenolepididae; genus Muraenolepis; species Muraenolepis orangiensis. The sequence goes on along the minus strand of CM051004.1, from coordinate 8,167,924 downwards.
AAATATTCAGAAAACCTACTGTATATATACTGTATCTCAGTTGCATTATTGCCATGGACTTTAAGTTAAACCCTTACTGTTTGGCTAATTCATGGGAGGATATTTCATTTGGAGTTTTATTTTATTGTCTTTGATTTTGATTGGCTAAAAGTACGCATGCAGAGAGTGATTGGCTTAGATAGAAATGGGGGCGGGCTTATGGAACGTAATCTGGGTGGTAGGGGAACGGAATGACAGTTATAGAGTGATACGGGAGTTGGTAAGTTGAGCTCTGAATGATTGTGTATGTTGAGTCTGTTAATTCGTTCGCTGGTGATTATTTGCATGTACTAATAGATCGATGTGTTTTGTCAGTTTTACAATCTGTTAATGAAGGGAGAAAAACCAAAACGAATTGTGTCAAGTCTCGTCATTTCACCCGAACTGCCGGAGTAAGCAGAAGATCTTCACCCATTCAGCTAGCTAGAGGGAGAGCTGAACAATTGTAAAACACCCGCTGACGACCAGCCTGAAGAGGACGGACCGTCAGCTAGCTAAGAAGAACAAACACGGTGGGACGCAACAGGAGCTCCGGGAGGACAAGTACCCATTCACCGGAGGCGAGAGCAAGCTAAAACCTGGTCAGGTTAGTGACGCAGCCGCCAGCCGGCAACAGAGCCGTGGAGCCCGCAACTGTAGCTAACTAACTACCTGCTAGCTAGCGTAGCATTAGCCAACTAAGCTAGCGTTAGCTCTGTTGTCGCAATAGCACAACAGGCGCGCGGTAGGGCTTATAGTACTCAAAGCTACAGCTAGCTAGGCAGGTAAGGAGTGTAAGAATCCGCAGCTAGCTTCAGCTAGCTAGCCCAACTGTAAGAATCCACAGCTAACTAAGCTAACCTACAAGACCCACCAAGAAAGGAATTGTGAGCTAATAGCAGCTATTCAGAGAGCTACCTCACCCAGCACTCATTCTCCGTGACTCTATTGACTGTTTCCAATAATAATAATAAAAAAAAAAAAAATAATAAAAAAAAAAAAAAAAAAAAGGTTATTTCTGAGTCACAGGCAAAATGGAGGCACTGAAGATTGAAAGGGAAAAATTGGCAGTCACTTTTGAGAGAGGATATCGCCATATCATCAGGTCAGTGGCATTAATGGGCGAAAATGACATGAAACGCGAGTGGATGGCGCTCCTGTCAAACGCGAAAGACCTAGACTCTGCAAACGACAATTATGAGATAGGTTTGCGGGCCAAAGCAAGTCAGGAACCTGAGGCAGGTAACAGTCAGCTTCTTCAAGACATCACCAATGCCGCTGAGGAGAGCGCTCAGAAGGTTGAACAGGTCGGTCACGTCATAAAGGCCAACATGTGGACAAGGTTCGCGGGAATCAAACTTTCATCCGCAATTAGACGAGCAGAACGGAGTCACGAAGGCGCGAGGAGGATCAGTCTAGAAGAGGCAACCCATGACATTTGTAAAGAACGAAGCGCACTCACAGAGAACCTCATCATCAAAGCGCGAAGTCTGTTATCAAGCTGGGAGGAGTGGATCCCTGTAGTTGAGGCGTGCAGCACGAGAAAGTCGCTAGAGGAGCTGGAGGACAAAAGGGATGAACTTTGGGAAAAGTGTGTGACTGAGTTTGGAAGAATTGAGAAGAAAAATACTGACAAAATGGCCGACAAGGCCGCCGCAGCAAAGCAAATAGCCACCGACGCTCTCGCCGAAGATGAGAGGAAAAGGGCAGACGCTCTCGCCGAAGAAGAGGCCAAAGATCGAACGACAGATAAAGAAAACAAAGAAGCTATTGCCAAGCTGGAAAGGAAAGCCGCTGAGGTAAGACTGAGGTCAGCTGATAGCGTGGCCGAGTTTGAGAAAGAGACAGCGAAAGTGAAATTGGAGGCCGAAGGAGAGATCGCTGATGCAAGGCAGAAGGCGGCCGTGATTGAGTTGAAGGCAGCAGAAATAGCCGCTCAAGAGCGCGCCAAGCTACTGGAGGCTCAGCGGGAGGCATGGGAACAAGCCCGGGAGGCAGGGCTGGAGAGCGCCACATCTGGAGGCAACCGCACTGGAGCCATCTCCAGGATCAAACTCCCTCCAACAAGGCTTCCCGTGTTCAGCGGGTGTATGAGAGATTTTCATCGCTGGCGGAAAGATTGGGAAAGCCTGCAGCGGCAGGGAGACCCATCGGGGTCGCCAGAGGTGAAGAAACTCCACCTCCTCGAGAGCATAGACCGGAAGGTTTTCGAGGAGCTCAAACTCTCGAGCTACCGCTCAGCGGAAGACGTATTCAAAGCCTTGGAGAATCGGTTTGGAGACAAGGCAACCATCGCGCTGCAAATTATTGAGGAATTGGAAAGAATACCGGCGGTAAAAGGAAACCAGCCGAGGAAAGCGATCGACCTTATTCAGGCAGTGGAAAGAGCCCTCATGGACCTGACAGACTTAGGAGAAGTGGGCGCTATGAAGAACCCACTTGTACTTAAAGCCATCGAGAGCAAACTGCCAGATCGTGTGCAGGAAGGCTGGATTACCTTTGTAACCGAACCCGAAAACCAAATCACCCCAGACAAGCAATTCGATGCTCTTCTTCTGTTTCTGAAAAGGCAGGAAGTAATCCTCGAAAGGATGGCGCGAGTCCGAGGCTCCACAGAAACCTCTGAAAGAGCACCAGAGAAGCCAGTCAGATGGGAGAAGAAGGCGTTCACAAGGGCCACGGAAAAAGACTCACCGGTAAATAAAGAAGAAGAGGAACATCAAGGTGAGACCAGAGTCACGGGCAGGAGCTCGGAAAGAAGAGAAGAGTGTGACATCTGTGGAAGCGATCAGCACGGTGGCAAAATATTCTTCTGCCGAAAGTTCAAGAGTCTCAGTCTGGCAGAGAAACGAGCCATAGCAAAGCAAAGCAAAGCCTGTCAGAAATGTTTGGGCATGCACGGCGCCGACGGAGAGTGTAGTAACCGGTACCTGTGCAGAACGTGTAAGCAGAATGAAGGAGGAGCGAGTCATCACTACCTTCTGTGTCCCAAGTGGAGTGAGGGAAAGAAGACAGGGCCAGGGCTCTCTGATAAGCAGCGGGAAGTCCTGGACTCTTTGGGGCTCAACCCTGAACAGGAAAAGAGGGTGAAGGACGCATTCACCAGTAAGGCTTCGATGACGCTGAGCACGGGCGCAGAAGGCGGAAGTCTCTTCGCGGAGAATGGGCCAGAGGAACATCCAGTACTAATGATGATATTGACAGTCAAAACAGAAGCAGGTCATGCCCTGGGAACCCTCATAGACCTCGCCTCCGACACAAATTATATCACCAACCGGGCCGCCGATCGGCTCCAACTGGAGCGGAGGCAAGTAACACTGACTGTGCATGGGGTTGGTGGAATGAAGGTCAAGATCAAGACTAACAAGTACCTGCTAAAGGTCAGGGCGTGGAGCAACAACAGATGGAGTCCCCACGAGATGGTATGCTACGGGCTCGACACGATCGCTCGTGCAGACAAGGTCATCAGTCCAGAGCGACTCTGTAAGTTCTTCCCTGGGGTCGAGAAGAAAGAGCTGGTCCGACCTGAGGAAATCGAGCTCTTGATCAGCCACCGAGAGGGACGACTCGCTCCACGGTGGATAAGAAGGACGGGAGACTTAGTGCTGTGGGACGGGCCTCTGGGGAAGACCGTGGGAGGAACGCACCCAGACCTGTTTGAAAGTTGGGAAAGATCCGCACACAACTCCCAGACGCACTTTGCGCGTTCTCTGAGAACGGAGGCAGTAAGATTTGAGGAAACCCCCTGCAAGACGCCCAGCGCCAAAGAAGAGGATGGAGACCAGAAGCCGCAAGGTCATGAAAAGACCGGGAGAACAGCTGCAAGCAGCAAAGAGGTCCTCGAGTGGTGGAGCTGGGATAGCATCGGCGCCGCGTGCGAGCCAAAATGCGGAGGGTGTCGCTGCGGAAATTGTCAGCCTGGCGGGAAAGAGATGACTCTCGCAGAGGAAAAGGAGGTCGAAATCATCAAAAAGGGCTTGACGTACGTAATGTCTGATGACCACAGCGACCTGCCGCACTGGGACACAGAGTACCCGTGGACTGAGGACCCCAGCTCGCTCCCGAACAACAGAGGAGCGGTAGAGGCTACATTCCGGAGGACCGAGAAGCGATTGGAGAGGGACCCGGTGTGGAAAGCGGCATACGCGGCGCAGGTGCATGAGATGATCCAGAGAGGGGCTGCGGTCGAGTTAAACGAGGAAGCGATCAGTAAGTGGGACGGACCTGTGTGGTACGTAAGCCATCAGATCGCTCCCAACCCCCACTCTGCCTCCACACCGGTGCGGCTCGTGTGGAATAGCAGCCAGGAGTTTCGGGGAATCAGTTTAAACAGCATTCTGCTGAAGGGCCCGGACGTTCTGAACCCCATCCGTGCGGTCCTGTTGAGATTCCGGACCGGAGAGCATGCAGCCATCGGGGATATCAGGAAAATGTACAACTCTGTTTGGTTGCGAGAAAGGGAAGTCCACCTCCACCGCTTTCTATGGAGGGACACGGCGGAAGAAAAGATCAAAACCTACGCAATTACCCGCGTCAACATCGGGGACAAGCCAGCCGGATGCATCGCCCAGCTGGCCATGAGGGAAACGGCAAGGCTGCCAGAATTCGCCCACCTAAAAGAAGAGCGGAGAGCGCTTGAGGAGGACACCTATGTAGACGACATTCTAACGTCCCATAATGACAGGAGAAAGCTGAAGAGCATCACGGAGGGAATCGAAAGGATACTCAACGCTGGAGGTTTCGCTCTAAAACCATGGATCCAGTCGGGTCAAAGTGGGAGGAGCAAAGAAAGCCAGCCTGCAAAAACAAAGGCCAATATGGAGCCAGAATCAGAGGTGTTGGTGCTGCCTAATCAGCTGAGCGAGGAAGACAACAAAGCGCTTGGAGTCGGGTACCATGCAGAAGGGGATAAGTTGTTCCTTATGGTTTCCATCAACTTCTCCAAAAAGAAACTGAAGGTGAGGACAGAAACCAATCTCTCAGAAGAAGAAATTGAGGAAGGAACGCCGAGCCCCCTAACGAGAAGGGAGCTATTGAGCCAGGTGGCGGGCCTGTATGATCCCGTGGGTTTGGCCACCCCGGTGAAGGAAAAAGGTGCCATCCTGGTCAGAAAGGCCTTTCAGGAGATGGGGAAATCCGACATCAGACAGAACACATGGGACAACCCACTCCCCCTTGGGCTCCGAGCCGACGCAATCAGGCTCTTCAAAGAATATGCGAGACTTGGAAAGGTCAGATTCGAGAGGAGCCTAACACCGCCTGGATGGGAAAGAAGGCCATGGGGCATCACCTTCTCGGACGGGAGTGATAATGCGTTCGGTGCCGTCCTCTACCTGAGGTGGGAAACATCCAGTGGAGTGGCTGTGAGGCTGGTCGAGTCAAAGGCCAAATTGACGCCAATAACTCAGAAGGGGGATGTCGTTAAATCCGAACTGTGTGGGGCCGTAATCGCATCCAGGCTTAAGGGCTTCTGGGAGAAGCAAGGTCGACTGGGCGTGGAGAGATGGTTTCATTTCGTGGACAGCCAGACCGTCCTGGGGGCCATTCAAAAGGAAAGCTACGGCTACCAAACATTCTACGCGAACAGGATCGGAGAGATCCAAAGGGCTGGACCTACTGACGACTGGTGGTGGATCCCCGGAGATCTAAATGTCTCAGACCTCGTCACACGAGGCTGCCCGCCGGAAAGCTTGGGAGAAGGCTCGACCTGGCAGAATGGTCCGGAGTTCCTGGCGTGGGCAGTGGAGAAGTGGCCCATGAAGTCTGCGGCGGATGTGGCTGCAAGTGCTCGAGACAGCGTGAGCAAGCTGCAACGGAAAGCATTCACTGCAGCTGTAACACGCGCTCAGGCGAGGAAGGGGCTGGACCCGAAATACGCCGTTGAGGAGGAAGCAAATGCAAAGGGGACATCCACACCGGTTGGGAGTTCCAGGGACCCCGAGCATGAGAGGGAGAGGCTCTGGGGCGCTGCTCTCATGGACCTGATTGAGCCAGAACGCTTCGGTGAAATAGGCAGGCTCATTCGGGTAGTTGGGTGGGTCCGGCGAGCTGTTAAGCAGTGGTTGTTTTGCAGGAGGGCTCCAGAAGATGCAAAGTGGGAGGCTACTCGCCCGAGGGAGACAAGAAGCGGAGTTAGCCTCGGCGTCCAGGAGCTAAACGCAGCTTTCCGTGACCTGTGCCTGGCTGCACAGGATGGAATAGAATTTCCTAAAACGACTTGGGACAGACTGGTAGTTAAGAAGGTCGAAGGGTCGGGGCTGCTGGTGTGTTCCGGAAGAATCCAGGAGGAGGAGGCGAAGGAGGTGGGAATCCCACTTGTCCCCTACACTGCATGGATCAGCACTCTGTTGGCAAGGGAGGCCCATAAGGTGAACCACGAGGGGTTGGCTGGCACCCTATTGAAGATGCGCAAGAAGGCGTGGGTGATTCAGGGTCAGCGGGCTGCATGGAAAGTAGTCAACGCGTGCGTCCCCTGCAGGAAAGTCAGGGCCAAACGGTGCCAGCAGATGATGAGCGACCTTCCGCGGGAGCGCACCGAACCTGCTGCCCCATTCGAGTACACCTCTGTGGACCTGTTCGGCCCCTACGAGGTCATTGACGTTGTCAAGAGAAGGACAAAATTAAAGGTCTGGGGAGTCGTCTTCTCCTGCATGGCCTCCAGAGCCGTCCACGCTGACATGGTGGAGAGCCTGTCAACGGAGTGCTTCCTAAAAACGTACTTCCGTTTTACAGCTATTAGGGGTCACCCGAGGAAGATGTGGTCAGATCAGGGGACAAATTTTGTCGGAGCTCAACCAGCTCTGAAAGCGCTGTATGACCAACTCGGCAAGGTGGACAGGAAGACTGTGGAGGACAGGACCGCTCGACACGGCACGGAATGGGCGTGGGTTTTCCATCCTGCTGACGCACCCCATCGGAATGGAGCGGCGGAGGCGTCAGTTCGACTGCTCAAGCGGGCGCTGAGCAATGTCGGGAGGCTCGGAAACCTCACCTGCTTGGAGTTCCAGACGGCGCTCTTCCTGGCAGCCGATTTAGTGAACGAGAGGCCAATCGGCGCCAAGCTCCAAGTGCGAGATGATGCGGTCGAGGTGGTGACGCCCAACACGCTGCTTCGAGGTAGAGCTGGAGACCCGGGGACTTTTGATCTGGATGAGTACCCGTTTGTGAAGCTGAGGGCCGTCCAGGAAGAAGTGGGACGGTTTTGGCGACAGTGGAGTCAACTGGCTGGGCCCGGACTTTTCATCCGCACCAAGTGGCACAGAGAAGCCCGAAATGTGGCCGTAGGAGACGTGGTCTGGTTGGCTGACCAAAATGCCCTAAGGGGGCAATTCCGCCTGGGGCGGGTGGTGGAAGCGAGGCCAGACGAAAAGGGGCTGGTTCGGGACGTGAGAGTGAGGGTTTGCCTAAGCCAGCCTGCTCCAGGAGTGGGGGCTTCAGGACGAAGAAGGAGCGAAGGCCGCGATTTCTTCCCAACGCTCGACCGAGACGTCAGGCGGGTGGTCGTGCTGCTTCCCGTGGAGGAGCAGTAAAAATAACTTTATTGAAGAGAAGGAAAGTTGTGGTCCATCTAGGTATAAAGGACCAATGGACCAAGTGGGAGGTGTTTGGCTAATTCATGGGAGGATATTTCATTTGGAGTTTTATTTTATTGTCTTTGATTTTGATTGGCTAAAAGTACGCATGCAGAGAGTGATTGGCTTAGATAGAAATGGGGGCGGGCTTATGGAACGTAATCTGGGTGGTAGGGGAACGGAATGACAGTTATAGAGTGATACGGGAGTTGGTAAGTTGAGCTCTGAATGATTGTGTATGTTGAGTCTGTTAATTCGTTCGCTGGTGATTATTTGCATGTACTAATAGATCGATGTGTTTTGTCAGTTTTACAATCTGTTAATGAAGGGAGAAAAACCAAAACGAATTGTGTCAAGTCTCGTCATTTCACCCGAACTGCCGGAGTAAGCAGAAGATCTTCACCCATTCAGCTAGCTAGAGGGAGAGCTGAACACTTACATAAATGCAATCTACACACAATTGAATGTGTTTGTGTACTAGTATACTATATCTCTTAAAGGTGCTGTCGTAAAGAGGTTAAAGAGCTATTATTTGAGTGTTATGTGTCAACAATGCTACAGCTATCCATCAGCTATCATTTTGATTTCAATTCAGACCAGTCCTTGTTCATTTCTAACCAATCAAGACATATTTTTCCTGATTGGTTGACAGGAAATCTATCTCGATTTCACAGGTGCATGAACTTACATACTTCTCAACGGAGTAGAGAGGGAGGTTTTTATTTTATTTTTATTTTCAATTCAGTCATCCATAGAGGTACTATAGATCTATCCCATTTATATAGGCCTAGCAATAATTATATTGATTTGTTTACTAGAAAATGATACAAAATAAATGTATGGAAGGATTATTTACCGGCAACTACTAACTAAGTCTGGTTGACTGAACATGTCATGTGAAACAGTGTGGCAGCCAACAATCAATGTAATGTATTGAGTATATACACTGGCGTTTTTTTCTTTCTCGTCTTTCTGTGTGGATAGCAAACAATCAATTAACCCCCACCACCCCCCACACACACACACACGCGCGCACACACACACACACACACACACACACACACACACACACACACACACACACACACACACACACACACACACACACACACACACACACACACACACACACACACACACACGCACACACACCCAAAACACCCAAAAAAGTAAAGACCCAAAATACAACTTGTAGCAAAATCGATCAAATAAGCGTGAAACGAAAATAGACATCCGTTTACATTACTATTACCATGACGACCCAATAAGGGTATACGGCGCTGGTGGTGCTTATGGTGTGTGTGTGTGTGTGTGTGTGTGTGTGTGTGTGTGTGTGTGTGTGTGTGTGTGTGTGTGTGTGTGTGTGTGTGTGTGTGTGTGTGTGTGTGTGTGTGTGTGCGTGCGCGTGTATGTGCGTGCGTGCGTGTGCGTGTGTGTGTGTGTGTGTGTGTGTGTGTGTGTGTGTGTGTTTTGCGTTTGGGAGGAGGGCTGGGGGGGGGGGGTTTGGGGCACGGGGCAACAAGAACACTGACATCTTTGTCCCGTTCTGGACTGTATGCGTCTCCTCGGAATGCAGTGAGTGAATTTGGGACACCGCTAACGACCACCAAAACAACATGTGTGTGTGTTCATAAACAAAGCCGCCCGCCCGCCGCGCCGCGCCGTGCCGCGCGCACTGCGGCCTCGAGGCACGCACGCACGCACGCGCGGCGGCTTTGTTGTTGCAATGTCAAACAACTGCGACTGACACCCTCGAATAAAGTAAGAGAACTGTAAAAGTAAGAGTAGATAAAGGAACACAACTAAAGTCATTTTAGAGTCATATTAAAAGCAACAGAACTAAAGTAAGAGTCGTTTTACAAGTAACACAACTAAAGTAAGAGTCGTTTTAAAAGTAACAGAACTAAAGTAAGAGTCGTTTTAAAAGTAACACAACTAAAGTAAGAGTCCTTTTAAAAGTAACACAACTAAAGTAAGAGTCGTTTTAAACGTAACACAACTAAAGTAAGTCGTTTTAAAAGCAACAGAACTAAAGTAAGAGTCGTTTTAAAAGTAACAGAACTAAAGTAAGAGTCATTTTAAAAGTAACAACTAAAGTAAGAGTCATTTTAAAAGTAACAGAACTAAAGTAAGAGTCATTTTAAAAGTAACACAACTAAAGTAAGAGTCGTTTTAAACGTAACACAACTAAAGTAAGAGTAATTTTAAAAGCAACATAGCTAAAGTAAGAGTAATTTTAAAAGCAACAGAACTAAAGTAAGAGTCGTTTTAAAAGTACCACAACTAAAGTAAGAGTCGTTTTACAAGTAACACAACTAAAGTAAGAGTCGTTTTAAAAGTAACAACTAAAGTAAGAGTCGTTTTAAAAGTAACAGAACTAAAGTAAGAGTAATTTTAAAAGTAACACAACTAAAGTAAGAGTCGTTTTAAAAGTAACACAACTAAAGTAAGAGTCGTTTTAAAAGTAACATAATTGGTATTGTTGTTAAATGTACGCGTGCGATCTCGCATAATAAAACAACACCCTCGAATAAAGCAAGAGAACTGTACAAGTAAGAGTGGATAAAGTAAGAGTAGATAAAGTAAGAGAACTAAAGTAAGAGTAATTTTAAAAGTAACATAACTAAAGTAAGAGTAGCCTTAATAAAGTAAGATATTCTGTAGCTGTAAAGTAAGAGGACATCAAGTAAGATATTCTGTAGCTGTAAAGTAAGAGGACATCAAGTAAGATAACTGTTAAGTAAGAGTAAAAAAACGTAAAGTAAGACAGCTGTAGTCAGTGAGAGTAAATAAAGTACAAAGAGAACTCCCGCCACCCCAATGAAAGCGGAAACCGTAAACAAGCGCGCGCGCTTCTCCACGCTCGCCATAAATCACGCGTACGTCGCTGCGTACGTCGCTGACCCGGGTGGAGCGCGGCGCGCGACATGACCACCGGAGACATGACGGAGCCCCGCGCGCCACTGACGACGCGTCTGAAGTGAGTATAATGATAATAGTGTTATAGGAATATGCAGGTTATAGGAATATACAGGCTATAGGAATATACAGGTTATAGGAAGGTAGTTATAGGAAGGTACAGGTTATAGGAAGGTACAGGTTACAACAAAGATTACAAAAAAAATACAAAATTACAAGAATTAACAAAATCAATTCACACATCATTACATAATCGTGCACAGCATAAAGGGTTTTTTAAGTATAAAGTGTGTTTTGTGTTTCTTGGTAAGGTTAACAGTAGGTATACTCTGTATTCCTATTATAGATGGGTCTCTGGTAAAAGTTGTTTATATGTTTGGCTTATATGATCATCGGCAAACCGTGAATCTTGGTTATTTTAAATGAGTAATGTTAGTACTTGTATTAGTAGAATAGTAATACAACCATCTCAATGCTCTCTGCCTTTGTTATCAACGGTGAAAGTATAGTTATAAAACAAATGTTATCACCCTAATTAGGTCAGGGTGGTAAAAAAAATGTACTACTAAAGACTTAAAATTCTGCAATTATAATATATTATAATGCTATTTATTTTCTAGTGGCTCTAGTGCGAGGCTCCTATAGAATTAACTGGTCGATCCCTTAAAGCCATTAACCATACAACTATGACCATTTACCTGTTCTTAACAATAATAATAATAATAATAATAATAATAGTAATAATAATGATAATACATTTATTTTATATTATGCTTTACAGGAAACCCAGACAGTTTACATTATTAAAATAATTTCAGAGGAAATAACAGGTTCAAAACATACATTTATACATTTAAAAATGATACGGACTGTTTCATTCTGCAAACAATGCTAATAATCGAAAGGTGAGCTATAGAGCTATAGGATGTAACGTATTCTCTGTCTCCCCGGCAGGACGTTTTGGTCGACGTGTATTTGCCGTAGCCGATGGACCCAGTGTGGCGCCTCTGGGCGGCCCCCAGGCTGCTGCTCCACCCAGAGGGTCATGGCTGCCTTTAAAGGCGTGTGGAATCAGGGCTTCTGGCGCTCCGTGGCGGCCGAGTTCACAGCCACGCTGGTCTTCGTCCTGATCAGCCTCGGCTCCACCGTCGACTGGGCGGCGGCGACGGCGGCGTCGGCGACGGCTGCGGAGGAGAAGGCGGGGGAGCCCGGGGGGGCCCGCCCCCGCTCAGGGGCCCCCGACCCGGTGCTCATCTCGCTGTGTTTCGGCCTGAGCGTCGCCACGCTGGTGCAGTGCTTCGGACACGTCAGCGGAGCTCACCTGAATCCGGCCGTCACGGCGGCCATGGTGGTGACCAGGAACATGAGCCTGGCCAAAGCGGTCTGCTACATGCTGGCCCAGTGTCTCGGCTCTGTGGTGGGAGCCGCCGTCCTGTACGGTGTCACGCCGGAGTCCGTCAGGGGAAGCTTGGGGGTTACCATGGTGAGGCCGATGATGTTGTGTACTGTAGAGTAAAAGTGTGTGTGTGTGTGTGTGTGTGTGTGTGTGTGTGTGTGTGTGTGTGTGTGTGTGTGTGTGTGTGTGTGTGTGTGTGTGTGTGTGTGTGTGTGTGTGTGTGTGTGTGTGTGTGTGTGTGTGTGTGTGTGTGTGTGTGTGTGTGTGTGTGTGTGTGTGTGTGTGTGTGTCTTTAATGTTATTGTTGCTATTTACTATTTACTATTTTATTTGTACTTATTGTGAAATGTTGCTTACTTTCATGGCAAACAATAACAAATCTGAATATGTGTGTGTATGTATGTGTGTGCATGTGCGTGCGCGTGCACGTGCGTGTGTCTGCATGCGGGCGTGCAGTTCTGTATTGCTTTTGCAGCAAGTCCAAATGACACACTTAGGCGATACTTGACATATAGATGTGCTGTGTTTATACCTGACAGGTCAACAGCAGGATATCGGTCGGCCACGCCCTGGTTGTGGAGCTTTTCATAACCTTCCAGCTGGTGTTCACAGTGTTCGCCAGTATCGACCCAAAGCGCAGTGACCTAGGTGGGTCCTGCGCTCTAGCCATCGGCCTGTCTGTGTGTATTGGACACCTATTTGCTGTGAGTACAAACACACGTGTATAAGTGTACATTCATGTTGAATTGCTATTTCACAGTATGTTTCATTCAAATATTGTGTGCATAGGCCTTTAGAGTGTATAAAAAAGTATACAAATACAGTCATGTCTAATGCATTATCTGACATGATGGACATGACAGCATGTTCACATTTTCAATATTTTCCAAAGACCACGTTGGTTACACATTTGGTAACTTTTATGTATGAGACATTTCACATATAGGTACATTTTGTAGCACCAATATGCATGATGGGTTTGTAAAACGTTGCATTAATACTAAATACAGCGTATTGTAAAATGTGAATTTAAATGTTATTTTGACGTGCAATGTTTATTCTCTAAGATCCCCTATACTGGAGCTAGCATGAACCCAGCCCGCTCCTTCGGTCCTGCCGTTGTCACCTGGAGTTGGGAAAACCACTGGGTGAGATGAGGTTGCTTTAACCAGCTAACTAGCAAACAACCTATGGCTGCAACGATAAGTCGATTCATCGATTTGTTTATTACAGAAAATGTATCGTCTCTAATTTGGATTATTTATAAAAACAAGTTAAAAAAAAAAGTTCACATATTTCGTTATGAAAGGAATATTTGCATTTGCTATTATTTCTGATATTTTATAGACTCAATTATTAATCAATAAGTCAAATTAATCATCATTAAATTAACCGACTAAGAAAATGTTAGCTTTAAAACAATACAACTAACTCACTCAAAGTTATGGTCAGCACTAAGTTCAGTTCAGTGATTCTTTGAGATTGAAGAAATGTATTTAATATGTTTTATACACATGTGTTTTGTGTCTGCCAATATCAGGTGTACTGGGTCGCCCCAGTGTTGGGAGGTATTCTAGCAGCAGCTTTCTACGAGTACCTGTTCTGCCCAAACTCTGAGATGAAGAGACGCTACTCACGAGCCCTGTCCAAGGCACCGTTCACCTCCACCCCGTACTGCCAGGTCCAGGCCAGGCTCGGGACCGACCTGCTGGGGAAAGAGCCCCTCTTCACCATCATGGACATGGAGCAAGGCCGGAGGAAGCAGAGTGCGCCGGAGATTGAAGTTTTAGGTGAGGTACTGTCCTCCGTATAACAGGGGCAGGGGCAACCGAGACCAACCTGCAGACAGCCACCACTCTCCTCTGAAAGAGACGGACCTTCTGTAAGGCCTGTATGCAAGCCTCTCTCTATATATATATATATATAGTATATATATATATATATATAATCTATATATCAAAAATCCATCCAACAATTGTTCTTGTGTTTTTTACTTGGCCATAGTACTTCCAATAGTATAGCCCGTGCTATATTGGACATTCAAGAGATTGTCATGAATATTTGTCATTAAGCACAAGATCAACTTTGAAATAGTCAAATAGAGATGTTGCCTGTTCTGAATGCTAGTGTCAACTTTTCTTTGTGCCATAACAAATAGCACCAACTGGTAATCATACATTTGTTATAATGCTCAATAATAACTTATAACAAACATATCGATTTATAAATATGTAGATTGGGCTATGTTAACACAAAATATAGGCTTTTTAGAATATATATATATAAATATAAATATATATATACTGTATATATATACGGTATATATATAGTATATGTATATATATTTATATAAATATATATATAAGCGCTATATATATGAGGTTTCAGATTTCAAATGTTTCAAACTTTGCAAACTTTTTGTAACTTTTTAGTTAACCAAGGTAACCAAAGTTATCCACTACCGATCTTTGTGTACATTTTGATGTGTACAATCTACAGTATTAGCCATATCATATCAGCCACCAAATGGCTACCACTAAAAATGGCTTCTCAACAAGTAGAAATTACTGCTCATTTGATGATCTATGATTGGATGTAAATATTTCAAAATCTGGATGATGATGAATAATCTGGATGATTCATGGTAGCCTATGCCTTCATTCTTTTATTTGTTGCTATCATTTTAATGTATGCCATGTGCGTATGATGACAGTATTTCCACAGATATATTGACTGGTGTATACTAGCTGATTTTGTGATTGATTCTTCCATGACTTGTGGAGTTAGGTTTAACTTGATGAACTCTCTTCTGTTCGCCAGCAGGTGGTGCTAAATACCTACATTAAAATATAGCCATCTCCAATTTGAAATGTACAGAACTACAAGCTTCAAAGCTCACTTTGTGTCTGCTGTCCTTCCACTTGTCTGTGAGTCTGCGAAGAGTCGTTGTTATTGTTGTAAATGTTATTGTTTTGTTTCTTTCTCAAATTAAATCAAAGCACTTTACAGTCATAATCATAGCATGTTTAGTCCAGTCTATACCACAGTCTTTTAGAGGTTTCGGTGACAATACGATTTTTTTTATTGTTATAGAACACCATAGCAATATACAGTATATAACTCCAAAAAAGCTCTTGTGTTGATCGTGTTCAATTGCATTGTGTAAAACAGTGTGTGTTGTGTGTGGCAGTAAGTGGTAGGAGTGTGTTTTCTCTGTTGGATTGTACTTCACAAATCACACTTTTTAACAATAAAAACCTAGCCAATATTATAGGACTTACAGAAATGTTTTGGGACTCTACTATAGCAAGTACCACTGCCATTTCTTCCTACATAATCTATATCCAGCCATTTCTTTATCCAACATTGTAATAAGTCAAGTCAAGTCAAGTCAAGTTTATTGTCACTTCACAGTTTACAGTTTAGTATAAAGCAGTGATGTGAAAATCTTGTGTGCAATACCCGACGACAGACAGCAGTTATAAAATAAGATAAAAATAGATAAAAATAGAATAAAAATAGAATAAAGAATATAAAATAAAAAATAAAAATGCAATTTATAAAATGCAAAAATCAGCACAGAAAAGAGCAATATGTATATATAAATCAATGTAATAAAATATACATTGTTATATGTTATACGCCCTTGTTCAGCAGCCTGATGGCCTGACTGTGGAAGCTATCTCTAAGCCTATTTGTACGACACTTGATACTGCGGTATCGCCTGCCTGACGGTAATAGTTCGTACAGTTCGTGGCTGGGGTGGGCAATGTCTTTTATAATTCGTTTGGCCTTGGCCACGCACCGCTGGTTGTAAATGTCCAGGAGGGAGGGAAGCTCACCTCCAACGATATACTGGGCCGTCCGCACCACCCTTTGAAGCACTCTGCGCTCGAGTGCCGTGCAGTTCCCGTACCAGGCGGTGATACACCCTGTAAGAACACTCTCGATGGTGCCGTTGTAGAATGTTCTCAGGATGCGGGGGCCCATGCTGAATTTCTTCAGACGCCTGAGAAAATACAGGCGTTGTTGGGCCCTTTTCACCACGTGTGTGGTGTGCGTGGACCATGTGAGGTCCTCGGAGATGTGCACGCCGAGGAACTTGAAGCTGCTGACCCTCTCTACTGCAACGCCGTCGATGGAGATAGGGCTGTGCTCTCCCCTCTGCCTCCTGAAGTCCACGATCAGCTCCTTGGTCTTCTTGACGTTGAGGGTGAGGCTGTTCTCCTGGCACCACTGCTCCAGCGATCCGACCTCCTCCCTGTAGGCTGTCTCGTCGTCGCCGGCGATCAGGCCCATCACTGTCGTGTCGTCAGCACGCATCCCTGGGGGGCTCCCGTGTTGAGGGTCAGTGGCTCTGATGTCAACATATGTCAACATATGTCAACAAAACGTTTGACATAAACAATACAAATAAAGACGAACACAATACTGTAATACTACTATTACATGCACTACTAAGATTGAAGTGAAAAGATAAAAGATAAAAATGCAAGCACTGATACACAAAGCAGTCCTAAAGGCACACTTTTTTTACACTCTTTTTCCTACACATCCATAGCCTTTCACGCTATATACACAGTCAAGATTCAAGAGTCAAGAATTGTATTTGCCAAGTACAATGGAACATTTACTCCCCACTCCCTCCTGCAGGATACACTTTTAGAACACAAAACTATAACAAGACGATACACAAACAATAAAGTGATTGGTCGATGAAATGTACAAATGTACAATGTGTTATATTGTGCATTTAAAAGCATTTTAAAGTGCCAGCAGTGCAGCAGCAGCATCATTGATACAGTGCAGTACTATGATAGCACTAGCGGTTCAGTAGGCAGGGGTCGTGGGTTGTCCCAATTCCTTTTGTGACAAGCCTCCGAACCAAAAGGCTTTAGTGTGTTGTGAGAACTTCTCTCTACATCTGAAGATTAGTCACGGAGCAAATCACCTGCATGCAAGCCACCACCCTACGCATTCTGCTGCTCACCGGATTCTCATTTTGAAGAGGAAAGACTGCGTTTTAATGCACTAATGAAGCCATCCTTGCATAGAATGCATTATAAATGTATGAGAAAATTCTACATTTACCCCCACAGTTTTCTTACCCCTATCTGAAAAGATTGACTTTTGGATGAATGCTCAAATGTGAACATCTAGAATGAAAAATTTCTTGACTTTGATCATTTGGTTTGGCAATATGTCAATACTCGGCCCAATCATGTAACTTCCATTTTTGTAATGTCAATATAAGTGAATGATTTTGTTCACTAAGGGTGTTATACCCTTAAGGGTTATACATATTTTGGATTACATTTTGGATACATTGAGCAATTGAGCTTATTGAATGAAAACATCTCATCACAATATATAGACTGCAGATTAGAATATAGACCAGTGGCGGCTGGCCCATAGGGGCGATGGGTGCCGCCCCCCCTAAACCACACACACAAACAAAATATAAAAATATATATATATATAAATTGTCAATATGTGTGTGTTTAAAATATGGAATGCACCCAGAAATATGTGTAAAATATGATTTTAAAATAATTTGCGCAACATAATATGCTTTTCCTAGTACACATATAGTACGCCGTGTTCCATTTCAGGGTCTGCAGCTTTAAGGGAGCATTTGAATGACGATGCTGGGGGGGCTGTAGAGAAATCGCCCCACGGAGGCGGGTCTCTGTAGCAGTTTAGCCAATTGCTGATTCAAGATATAAACGAGTGACATAAAATGTAGCCAATCAGCGTCCTCAAAACGTCTTCCGGGAGGGCGCTTTTCAAACAGCCCTCCCGGAAGACTTTGGAGCATCGAGCATCGTCATTTGTGTGCGTCACAGTGTACTACTAGGAAAAGCATATTATGCTCTGTCTCTGCGGGCGCCATTTTAACTACAACAAGTTCAACAATGGCGAGCGTGAGCACTACCCCAAGACTCAACCCGGTCCCTAACTCGGTGAGCACTACCCCAAGACTCAACTCGGTCCCTAACTCGGTGAGCACTACCCCAAGACTCAACCCGGTCCCTAACTCGGTGAGCACTACCCCAAGACTCAACCCGGTCCCTAACTCGGTGACATCTCTCATTCAAGAGCCGTTTGAGAGAAGAAGTTTGGCGGACAAACTTAAGGTGAAAGATCTGGGCCCAGATCAACCTGATATTGTGTTTTCATGTTTTCATTTTCTGACTGACATTTGAGTTAAGTTTCTCAGTTAAAGAGATACCATTTTCTATGTTTTACTGCATTTTACTGCAGCAACCCTGCACACTTACTCCTCAGAATGGACTGTTTAACAAGTCACTCAATTACAGTTTTATCTATGGGGCCGTGTCATTTCAGTTTTTGAGCAGCCCCGAGCAAAAGCAATGGTGTGTTGGAGGGTGTTGTTTTTACATGTCCCAAGGAAGGTCTTTATATGTTGACATCCATTGACACACTTATTTGAATTTAAAAACCAACACTGAACAGTTAATGAGTGTGTGGGTTGGAGTTGGAATACAGTTCTTGATATTGTAATAAAAGTCCTGATTGAAATGTCTTTTCAGCAATTTTTTACATGTGTTAATATTTAGGTTAAGCTAATTCTCATTTAGATGTATAGTATAGCTTTGGTTTGCTTGGTATTGGTTTGCTTGTCCTGGTAAGCTAACTTGGTAATAGAAGTTGAACAAACAAAAACATGTTGAGCCAACTTGATAGACATTTGTAAAAACTTGATAAAATAAGTTTAACCAACATCTTTTTAAGTTATCTTAACTAATATTTTCTAGTCCAAATAACTTGACACATGAAGTTGTGTCAACAGACTACAAGTTGTATCAACTAATTTATTGAAGTGTAATCAACTTGACACTAAATGTTGAATCAACTTGACTAAACTTAACTCAGTCAAAGCAACAAGATGACTTGACTTAGTCAAGTTGAGTCAACAAATCATTTTGAACAGTGTAGCTGTTCAACTTGATGAAGGCTACAGGATAGGGATCTGTCAACACAATGAGGAGGTGGACAAAAACACATCCTGTCTAAAAGAAGTTCTGTGGTGCCTTTGAGCTGGCCTTGCGTGGCCATGATGAAAGTGATGGACAGAAGGGCGACATTTCAATACAAAAAGTAATTGTATATAATGTAATTAACAATATGTAATTGTAAATTAAAAAAATGGTATAGCCCCCCCTGGTGAAAAATGCACCAGCCGCCACTGATATAGACATGACAATGATGAACGATGACAATTCATGAACCAGATCACCTCTCATTAAATAACCCTTACCGGCGCTCTCCATGGTCCTTAAACAGCTTACCGGCTTCTCCAGGGTCACACGTCTTAGATTTCGATGTGCTTCCAAGTGTTTCAATTCTAAGTGATTGTTTTAATACCTACTGTATACAAACTGTAAACTCTGATTTAAGATGTGCCACTGTTTGTAATATATATATATAGAATATATATATAGAGAGAGAGATAATATATAGTATATAATCTATATATATATCTGTATATACTATATAATAATATACAGAGAGAGAGAGAATATATATAATATATACATATTATACGATAGGATACAGTTTCAATTATGGGCCAGTTTTCTTAAATTCTTTGTGTCGAATCGAACAAAGGCTATACTATGAAGCCCAACTCAAAATAAAATGAAATGTGCTGAATTGTGAATAACAAGACGATTGGTCCCTATAGCAGTGCTATACTATACTGCAGGGGGGGGGGTGAGGAGGACGCCTCCACGCGCTCCCTCCCTGCACCTTAAAAGAGCGCGCGTGCTGCTGCGCTGAAGGTCACTTAACCACAAAAGCGTTCAGCTCTGCGGTCCACCATACGGCGCATGCGCCGCTGCCCCGAGAAGGACCCGCTTCGAATCGGAGCACGACCAGACTGCACTATGGCGAGGATGCCTGGCAGGGTAGACTGCCCCACGAAGTAGATCACGCAGCGAGGGACTGAGCTCCTCATGGAGAACATGGGCGACCAGGAGAAGAGCGGAGGAGGTGATGAGGAGGAGGTGGCGGAGGAGGGCATCCAAGAGGTCCAGATCACCGGAGACGAGGAGGAGGAGGAGGAGGAGGAGGAGGAGGAGGAGGAGGAGGAGGAGGAGGAGGAGGAGGATGCCGAGAAGCTCGAATGGGAGTCAGAGTCCCAAGTGGACCC
The DNA here is from genome assembly GCA_027704905.1 of Muraenolepis orangiensis. NCBI lineage: Eukaryota > Metazoa > Chordata > Actinopteri > Gadiformes > Muraenolepididae > Muraenolepis > Muraenolepis orangiensis. Next base: position 8,147,844 of record CM051004.1, on the reverse strand, counting down.
CAACCCCAGTGGTTCCTCTGCTGAGGTCGTTGCGCGGACCGTAGACCGGTGCCGCGGCGGGCTGGCGGGAGACGAGAGGGGGGCGGTACCGTTTGGCGGAGCCGCCGAGCTCCAGGCTGAAGCGGACGAGGAGGAGTTCCGGCGCTCAGGTGGGAGCAAGCTGAGAAGCGAGAACACGCGCCTGGCCACCCGCTACGCGGTCCGGATCTTCAGGGAGTATTTAAGCGAGAAGGCGCACAGTCCCCCAGACTTCGAAACTCTGGGGAAGGAGGCGCTGTGCGCGGTGCTGCGCTCCTTTTACGCAGAGGCGCGCTCCAAAAGCGGCCAGCTGTACAGCAAGTCCTCCCTCATTAGCATCCGGAGCTCGCTGAACCGTTACCTGAACGAGCCACCGCACTGCCGCGCTCTGGACCTCACCAAAGACCCGGAGTTGCGCAGCGCCAACTCGACGCTGGCGGCCGTCCTGCGGAAGCTGGAGGAGCAAGGCGCCGGCCCCGTTGTCCAGAAGCGCGCTATCACGCGCCGCGACCTGCGCGCGTTGTACACGTGCGGCGCGCTGGACGGCGCCACGCCGTTCGGACTGCTGAACAAGGTGTGGTTCGAGACGTGCATGTACTTCTGCACGAGGGGCCGCGAGAACCAGCGCGAGCTGAAGGAGGACTCGTTCGGCTTGGCCGTCGACGGAGACGGGAGAAAGTTCGTGTACTTCAAAGCGCTGGGGCCCGACCACAAGTCCCGCTCCGCGTGCGGGACTACTACTAAGAGTCGTCGTCGTCGTCCCGACTCGGCGAGCGAGGACACGCCCCCGCCCCGGATGTACGAGACGGCCACCGGACACTGTCCCTACGCCAGCTTCGTGAAGTACGTCTCCAAGCGGAACCCCCTCTGCCGGGCGTTCTTCCAGCGGCCGAGGGGGGACCACCACCACCACCACCACCGCCGCTGCTGCGCGAGCGACGCGACGTGGTACGAGAACAAAGCGGTCGGGAAGAACCTGCTGGGCACGCGGATGCAGATGCTGTCTCGCGCCGCCAAGCTGTCGAAGACGTACACCAACCACTGCATCGGCGCCGTGTCCATAGCGACGCTCAACGGCATCGTGGCGTCGTGGGCTGCGAGGGAGCCGCCGAGGTCAGTGGCGGCCGGGTCGCACGGCGGCTCGGGGTCGCCGGCTCCGTGGATCTGAAGTCGAGGAGAACTCTGAAGCGGGGCGTGACGCTGTGTCTCCCGGGGGAGGAGGAGGAGGAGGAGGGAGCCCCCTGCTCCTTCACCAAGAAACTTTGCGCGGGTCCGGGGCAGTTGCGCGCGGGGAACTTGAAGGAAGAGATGACCCGCGCGTCCGCGAGGCTTCGAGACGAGTCCGCGGGTCACGCGCAGCCCCCCGCCAAGCCCCGCACCTCACAGGTAATATACCTGCTGCAGGTGTATGGAGCCATCATGTACAATGATTAACATATATAATAATTATATATATATAATAAATTTGCTGCGTCTTAATTGAACTTTATTGGAGTATTTATTGGAGTTTGGACGGTTGTGTTGTTATGTGATGTGTGTGTGTGTGTGTTGTGTGTGGTGTTGTGATGTGGTGTGTTGTGTTGTGTGTATTGTGATGTGTTGTGTTGTGATGTGTTGTGTGTGTTGTGTTGTGTGTGTGTTGTGTTGTGATGTGGTGTGATGTGTTGTGTTGTGATGTGTGTGTTGTGATGTGTTGTGTTGTGATGTGATGTGTTGTGTGTGTGTTGTGTTGTGTGTTGTGATGTGTGTGTTGTGTGTGTTGTGTTGTGTTGTGTTGTGTGTGTTGTGTTGTGTTGTGATGTGTTGTGATGTGTGTTGTGTGTTGTGATGTGTTGTGTTGTGGTGTGTTGTGTTGTGTTGTGATGTGTTGTGTGTGTGATGTGTTGTGATGTGTTGTGGTGTGTTGTGATGTGTTGTGTTGTGTGTGTTGTGGTGTGTTGTGATGTGTTGTGTTGTGTTGTGTTGTGATGTGTGTTGTGTTGTGGTGTGTTGTGTTGTGTTGTGATGTGTTGTGTTGTGTTGTGATGTGTGTTGTGTTGTGGTGTGTTGTGATGTGTGTTGTGTTGTGTGTGGTGTGGTGTGTGTGTGTGGTGATGTGATGTGGTGTGTTGTGATGTGATGTGTTGTGTTGTTGTGATGTGTTGTGATATGATGTAGTGTTGTGTTGTGATGGGGTGTTGTGTTGTGTTATGTTGTGATATGATGTGTTGTGATATGATGTAGTGTTGTGTTGTGATGTGTTGTGATATGATGGGGTGTTGTGTTGTGTTATGCTGTGATATGATGTGTTGTGTTAATATCAATAGAACAATATGTTGTACCCTGATGATATGAGATACACTGTCTAGGTGCAACTTAAATTAAAGTAAAATAAACACTCAATCAGGAATATCACTAATCATCTGTTTTTAGATACAGCTGTTATGCAACCTTGGGGCCAAAGAAGTGAGCCTTAAGGAATGAACAGAGGTCATCTAGCCATGGCTGTGTTTCTTTGTTTGTCCCAGGACAGCCGGGGCAGAGGCACCATCGTCTGTATGACCTCCGCCTCGCCTGCACCTCCCTCTCCCTCTGCCGGCATCCCCAGGGCGGCCAAGCTCGGCAAATCCAACGCACCCGTCCACATGGACGTCGGGGGCCACATGTACACCAGCAGCTTGGCCACACTCACCAGGTTCCCCAACTCACGGTGAGTTCTGCGAGGTCTGAAACTAAACCCTCAACATAGCAAGGAGATGGAGGTACCGGAGCAAGAAGATGTCTCTAACAACAAAAAGCGAACCAAAACCTGTGAAAAAGCAAGCACAATACAGAGAAAATGTACATTTGCTGAAGCTGCAAATGGTTTTACCAAGTTTTGCTGCTGTGCGTTCTCTTCTCTCTCTCTTCTTCTCACTGTCTCCCTCTCTCTCTCTCTCTCTCTCTCTCTCTCTCTCTCTCTCTCTCTCTCTCGCTCTCTCCCCTCTTTCTCTCTCTCTCTCTCTCGCTCTCTCTCTCTCTCTCTCTCTCTCTCTCTCTCTCTCTCTCTCTCTCTCTCTCTCTCTCTCTCTCTCTCTCACTACATCTCTCTCCCTCTCCCCCTCTCTCTCTTTGTCTCTCCCCATCTCTGTGTCTCTCCTCATTTATCTCTCTCTTTGTCTCTTCTCCCCCTCTCTCGCTCTCCCTATCTACCTCCCTGCCTCTCTCCCTCTCTCTCTCCTCCCTCTCTCTCTGTTTTCCCCATCTCTCTGTCTCTCTCTCTGTCTCTTCCCCCTCTTTCTCGCTCCTCTATCTCTCCCTCTCTCTCCTCTATCTCCTCCCTCTCTCCCTCACTCTCCCTCACTCTCCCTCACTCTCCCTCTCTCAGTATTGGTCGTCTGTTTGACGGGACAGAGCCCATCGTGCTGGACGGTCTGAAGCAGCGTTACTTCATCGACCGCGATGGCCTCATGTTCCGCCACGTCCTCAACTTCCTGCGGACCTCCAAACTCACGGTACCGGATGACTTCGACGTGAGTGTCGCCGTTCATAGTGTGTGTAGTTTGTGTTTGTGTTCAACATGTTTAATTGCCATTCGCAACGTACGAAACGCAAAGTACAACAAGTGGAATGCTTTCTCCCCATTCCCTTCCGCAGTATTGAATTTCCTACAATTTAACACTATATGATATACTATGTACTATACTATACAACACTATACTATAACATGATGTGTGTGTATGTGCCTGTATGAGTGTGCATGTGTGTGATTGTGGCCTGTGTGTGTATGTGTGTGTGTGTGTGTGCCTGCATGCGTGTGTGTGTGTGCGTGTGTGTGTGTGTGTGTGTGTGTGTGTGCGCGTGTGTGTGTGTGTGTGTGCCTGCATTCATACGTGCGTGAGTGTGTTTGTGTGTGTATGTGTGTGCCTGCTTGTGTGTGTGTGTGTGTGTGTGTGTGCCTGCTTGTGTGTGTGTGTGTGTGTGTGTGTGTGTGTGTGTGTGTGTGTGTGTGTGTGTGCGCGTGCTTGCGTGTTGTGTGTGTGTGTGTGTCTGCAGGAGTACTGGATGCTGTACGAGGAGGCCCGGTTCTTCCAGCTGGAGCCCCTGCAGGCGGAGCTGCGGCGGTGGAGGAGTGAGCGGCGGCCCGAGGTCCTGCGGGGCGCCGCTCGCTGCGTCATAGTTCACGAGACCCGGGGCCCCGAGCCGGGAGACGGGGGAGACCGGGGAGATGGGGGAGACAGGGGGGACGGGGGAGACAGGGGAGACAGGGTCTCCCTGAGCGCAGACGAGAGCGTGGTCCGCGAGGCGTTCCCGGAGGTGAGCCGGCGAGGTGGGGCCGGCTCCACGAACGCCGTCCGCTTCCCGCTGCAGGGGTCAACTGTGCAGGTATACTTCTAATCCTAATAATAATAATAATAATAATAATAATACATTCAGTTTATATAGCGCTTTTCTGGAAAAAGCCAGTTTGAAGAGGTGGGTCCTGAGAGCCTGTTTGAAGGATGGTCGGGTGGTGGTGGCTGACGGATGTGGACGGGGAGGGCGTTCCAGAGGGAGGGGGCAGCAGCTGAACAGGCCCTGTGGCCCCAGGTCCATAGCTTGGTCCTGGGGACTATCAGGTAGTTCCTGTCAGCGGACCTGAGGACCTGCTGTGTTTTGTGTGGCTCTCTTTAGGACGATCGCGTTCACAAGACGCTAGCGTGCCGTATTTGTTTAATAAAAGAGCTATCCGACGATTAGCTCCACCTTGTTTTGTTCACGGACGAAAGCGATCTGACATTGGATTATGTCGAAGGAAAACAAACCTTGTATTCTTAAAACAATGTTTATTAATGCGATTTCCGTACTTCAGGTGCACGAGTCACTACCCCGTTACATGTGAACCTCTATTCGGAAAGAAAGACGCGCTCATCCTCTTTCATATGAAATCCACAATCTCCATCGTGCAATCACTATTCATCACATGGCACACATATAACGATTGCCCTCCATTATGTATATGGAATTAGGCTGCCCGCTTCCCTTCAAGTTTTCCGCCTGTGGGTCCTCCGGCTGCCTCGCTGACCTATTTCTCGGTGCCTTCCTGTCTCATTTAGCGGCCGGTCCCCGAGGCCTCCTGCCTCTTTGTCTCCTGATAATTACGTGTTTCAGTCAGAATGGGGACTGAGACACAGGGAAAAGAGAACACAAGCTACAGAGAACGGCACACAGAGAGAGAGAGAGAGAGGAGATGGAGAGTTTGGACCGAATTGAAAACATTTTCACAACTTTGACGCCGGAATTAAACGATAATACGGTTCTGAAGAAACCCTGATGTAACCACCAAGTTATATATATATATATATATATTGCGAGAGAGAGAGAAGAAATTGCTAATATATGAATAATGGACCTCATCCAAATGTATTTAAAGGAATTAAACGATAATAAGGTTCTGAAGAAACCCTTATGTAACCACCAAGTTAATATATATATATAGAGAGAGAGAAAAACAATATTAAATGGACCTTTTCCAAATGTATATGCCGTTGAACATTGAAAAAACAACAAACACATCTTTCGGAACACATTTTGATATTTTTTTTCCAAATATATTTCTTTTTAAATGTATTTCCAATGGAAATGTGAGCCTGACGATGGCGGTTTCCTCCCGTGTGCTTGGTGGTGTGATTGACAGGTGCTGCAGCGTCTGCTGCAGAGGGGGTTCCGGGTGGCGGCGTCCTGCGGCGGGGGAGCTGACTCACACTCACAGTTCACGGAGTATGTGTTACTCGGGGACCGAGGGAGAGGCGACCGACCGCCCATCAAACTGGAGCCACTGGATTGAGTTGTTGTTGTTGTTGTTGTTGTTGTGAGCAGAGGACTCTCTAAGGCTTCAAACCTGAAACCAATGCATTCCCCGTCCTAAACAAATCCCGCGGTGCACATGGCTGGGTGACGGTCCAATCAAATTCCCAAGGGATTCGTCTCTCGTTTTACTTGGCGCTCATGCCACATTACGAAAGTCATGTTTTCATGTAAGGAAATGTCATTTTCTTAGATCAAATATTTCAATAAATTGGCGGTACCTCTTCATTACAGCTCCAATAATTACTGTTGTTACTAAAATAGGTTTTAAAAAAATAATAAAAGAGAAAGAAACCCGTCCTGAGAGTCAGGACGGGTTGTTATGAAACAAGTGACTCTCATTATAATAGAATAGCTGATATAGAAGAGGCTGGTATCTGGGTCTGTGGCTCCAAGCCCTAATGCTATATATTACCCACCAAACTTGGCTAATTGTATTTTTCTACCACAAAATAAATGCAAACAGTTGTGTTTCCACACATGTATGTGATAGGGGAAGGTCACTCACAACACAGAACCTCCTTTAAAAATAGGATTCTTGAATTGTGTAAAAGATGTTGTGGATGAATATTATTTGGATATTGCACACTCCGAGCAATAATAATCAATAATTGCCTAAAATGTGTGAATTCGTTTTGTCAAAATGGATTGCAAATCTTACTCTTAAAGAGTAACTGGGTCAATTTGTTGAAGTATCCTCCTCTCTAAGCGTTGCTCCAGGGACAACATGACGTGCTGCTGATGTTAAGACGGTCTAATCTAATTAGTAGCGGTTTCACATCCTTAATGTGCAAATTACACATTTTCTGTGCAACCATAATACATCTACATTTGATGCATTGTTTTCCCAATACAGAATCACACTGAACTCACAAACTATGGTAGGATATTATCATTTAATCATCCACATCTCCCTATTCATAGTTTTCAGTCACGTGACTAGCATGGAGTGCAAAACATTGCTAGGTTAATATAACATATAATGTAACGCTTGTGAGATAATGCAGACTGGTAGACCCTCTATCCCTTCCAACAACTGCTATTAACTAACGGCAGTTAGTGAAGTTGGTTGCGTTGGTCCGCGGAAACAAGGCAAAGTGTACTTTGAGGGTTGCCATTCGTTGCCCTCCCCGGGGACAGGGATCAACTAATCCACAATCTCCTCCGTCGCTGGGTTTGTGATTCTAAAGTGCATCCGACACAATACAACAACTGTCCGGCATTTTGGCAACACCTGGTAAAAATATCCCAATGAAAAAGCTGTTGAGTAGCTGAGGGGCAGCAGAAAAAAGGCCATGTTTTGCCCTCCAGGTGGGCGTCCCTATAAGGCTGTGACGTCACGTGAAAACAATGTTACCTACTGCTGTGTACCCCCTCTACCTCTCATCTGATGCTACACATGAAGACAAGACAGTGTTATTAACTATTTTGCTCTTTATTCAGCCTCGTACAAAGCCCTCTCTTAAATAGCCGCATTGTAATATATTTGTGAATTGTTCTAGAACTTTGCAGTAGGTTGTGAAACCAAGACACTTATCCAGATACCTTGAAGTACTTTGAGTGTCTCTGTGTACACCAGAGACTTTTGGTTTATGATACTTTGTGACACATACAAAAAGGCCATTTTCATGTCCTTGTAGAGCAGTTCCAGAGCCGCCTTGCCTTGTCTTGCAGTACTTTCTGTACATCCGTAGACTATAGCATCGCAACCGCCCGTTCACCTCGTAAGATAAAACGTTAGCAATCAAGTCCAACTACAGCTGTGCAGCAGTGCTGATCCGTCAGCTCGTACTCCTTTAGTTATACAGAGGAAAGCCAGCGATGCCGTCAGCATTTCTCCACTGCTGTCACTATAGCTTCCCTCATCACAGAGCAGGGGTGTTCCAGCTGGGGTTGGACACACAGAGGTATGTTGTTACGTTACATATGGAACAAAGGAGACACATGAACCGATTAGAGACCCTTTTGAAATAACGATCAGACATACTTAATGTCTCAGTTTAGAGGGTTCCAGAGGGTCGTGAGGACGGCAGAAAAGATCATGGACTTTCTGGACTCATTAGTTACTGCGCTGTATTCATGATGCATTACTGGCACTTGTGTTTTTCATGTTTTTATTTATACTTTAGTTCTTTTTATGTTCATTTTTAATGTATATAGTATTTTTATAGTATTGTATATATATATATATACTTGTTGCAAATGGCCAATAAAAACCTTTAGGGGGGAGTAGAGATGGTGCCCAGGTCCTTAAGATCTCCTCAATGCATGCAAGTGCACACCCGATGATCTTCTCTGCCGTCCTCAGGACCCTCTGGATGGCTTTCTTGTCCCGTGCAGTACCGTGCCGTACCACACAGTGGCGCCACTCGTCAGGACACTATTTGATTTGGTCTTTTTTTACCTCACTCACAAGCCTCTCACTATTTAATCACACCGACACCATGATTTAAAGGACTGACTTCCCAATATTACCCACTATTTAGGGAGTCAATGTGGTGTGGATGTGGGCACTAATTATACGTTGAAAATTAATCTCCATGATGTTTATTGGCCGGATAAACCCGTTCAGGAAGCAGCCGTTTCACAACTCATTTGCATTAATAACCATCTATTGGACGACAATGAAAACCACTATGCATCACGGGATATAGTGCAGAAATAAGTGCACTTCTTTCAAGCTGCACTGCAGATATTAGGTAAACCAACACCAGACTCGATACAAAGGCCCGGTAGCGGAGGATCTAGGACGGGGAGGACATGTTCCCGGGCCTCTGAACAGTTCTGCAACCATGACTGCAACGGGGGACCGCTGGATCAGAACCACGGGCTGTTTTACAGAGGAAGACACCGGGGGGAGTGCTCAGCTGGTTGTTTATGTGCTTGCGTTTGAGTGGCAGATATAAACATGCTTGTGGGGCCATTGAGTTGTATACAACACAGAAATAACCGAAAGCGTGTAGGACACATTACGGCAGAATGTGACATGCTCACTGTTACACTAGCGTCTAAGATGACTGCCCTCAGAGAGAGGGGGGGGGGTGAGGAACTCCTCCCTGTGGAGACACTGCTCCAGCAGGATAGGAGGCCTGGGGTATCCTCGCTCCTTACCCCTCCTTTTGCACAGGGTCGGTTCAGGCTGTAGGGGGTGGGGGTGTCTCCTGTCTTGACTCCCTCAGCAAGGCTCACAGAGGGCTTGAGGTGGTTCAGCACCTCTGTGGCCATGAGGTAGCAGGGCCTCCTGGAGGGGTCTTCTAGGGAGGCCCACACAGTCCGGGTCAGCCACACGCTGAGCAAGGGCCTCAGTCAGCCTCGGTCTGGAAGGAAACGAGGCAAGAGGGGGATGCGGAGCTCCACACCCAGTTGGACCTGTCCAATGACCTCACCTTCAGTTCTCCATACAAACTAAATGGCAACATTGCAACTATGCATATGCTTAGTGAAAATACAAAGTATTAGAAATCACATATTGCATCATGTTTTATGTACTTAGTACAACATTGGATGGACAGTGCAGAGTTCAAATTGCTGGCATTCATTCGATTAGGAAAACTGCAGGCTTACAATACATGGATGTGAGAGAGAAACTGTCTTTATAGACTTTATACACATAAATAAGTTAATTGATTCATTAATTAGTTCCCTTTTGTAGATGCTTATCCGGACTAATAAGATGACTGAATGATATTTATTTGAATGATACTACTGAATTGCGCCGAGTTGAGTTTAATTGTAGCCATGTTGACATTAAAGGTGACCACCATATCGCTGGCTGCCCTGATCCATATACTAGAGGTGGGAGGGTCCAAAATATCCATAGTTCCCATATTATGCCACGTTTTTTAAATATAGATACTCGGGATAAGTTGTGTATTTTGTGTGTGTGTATTTTTGGTGTGCACTGTGCCGAGTTTAAGTTATGTTTTTGCTTTGCTTTGTTCATAAGTTGTAAAACATTCATTGTTTTCCTTACATAATGTGTGCAGTGCGCACTTGCCAATTTTTTAAATGTCCATTATTAATGTTTGCATTTTCTACAGTTCAAATACTCTTATTTGCCTTTAAAAAAAGTACCTACCTGAATTAGCCTATTTATTATGCATTCAGCTCAAAAATGTCCCCTACATGAAAGTGCATAAGACACTTAATAAAAATATGGGATCCAGATTTTGTGGTATTGGCCACCCCTACCATACACTACGTTATGTATGACGGAAGGACGTTAGATTAGAGTCGCACGAAAAAGGAACATCTGTGGAACATGACTTGCCGCAGATTGGACTAGGATATTCAGAGGCAAGAACAACTGTAGAACAGTCACAACTAGCAGAATGTAATGGAACAATTATCTCTTTTCTCCCTTTGGTGGGGCGTCGCTCAATTACCCAAAAGGAACAAACCGCCCCGGAGATGTGCCTCATCTGCATCTGTAGAAAAATACTAAATTGGTGTTTTGCCAATGGTTTAACAGCTAAACATACCTTTGGTCTGTCTGCCCGCAAAGTGGAATAATAAAAATGTTACTTGACATGCAAGACTTATACCTTTACGCTTTCACCATTCTGGCAGATCCTCAGACCCGACAAACATTAATATACATGTGGAAGTCATTCATATTAATAAGGCTAAAGTGCCTGTTTGTCAGCAGTGTCCAAACACTTGACAGGCTGGGTGCCAGATGGGTATTCTGGGTGTTTGATCTAACCCAGGAGGACGCCAGGACAACTCCAACTTCAAATGGACTCCAGCCTTTTGCTCCAGAGGCCATTTTGAAGATACAAATCAGGATGGCATTTAATCCCACAACACTGACATTGGTTAAGACGACAAGGACAATTGTCCAGTATTTCAATGGGAACCCAAAAATGTTAGTTCCCGTTGGAGCACTCATGCCCTCCCCGCCTCGCAAGAACGCTACAGCTCTTAGAACAGGAGTCGCCGTCAACATCTGATGCGTATCTTTTTTTTTTTAATGAACATTGCAGGTTCATAACTCCAACAACCAATACCACATAAACATGAAGGCGGCATCATAAAAAGATAAATCACTGCTTTTTTTCTGCCACAATATTATTAGATTTTTTTAGAAATGTTAACATTTATAGGGCATCTTTTTGTGATTGACAACAAAACCTTAAATCAATAAATGAAGAGTAAGATATAAATAAACATGCCAGTGCACTCCACTTAAAACAATAAATTAAATCAAAATGAAACAACCAAGCCGTTGTAATAGTAACTAAAAAGTTAATTAAGGGCCAGGAGCGTTATGTCTCATGAGAGCCTTGTACAGGGTGAGAGAGCGCCGCATGCGGCGATCTTTCTCCATGCACAACACCAGCTCCCTCATGGTCACCCTCGTCGCACGGGCCGACCGACTACGGGCCAGCACAGACACCTGAGAGAGACAAGACCAGAGAGAGAGAGACAGACAGGGAGACATACACAGATAGACAGGCAGACACAGAGAGAGCGAGAGAGACACAGAGGGGGACAGACCGACACAAACAGAGAGAGAAAGACCGACACAGACAGAGAGACAGACGCAGACAAAGACAGACACGAACGGAGAGGAGAGAGAGAGCCATGGACAGAGAGAGGGGACAATGGCTCAATTTTAACAATGGCTCAATTTTACCCAATGCAAGTACAGTAAAAGACTATGGCAGATCTATGATGAAGGTAGTGAAATACTTTGAGCTGGTACACTACTGGTCAAAGTCATGGTGTATAGTCTAGTGTCAAATAGTGCGTGCGTGCGTGCGTGCGTGCGTGCGTGCGTGTATCACATTTCCCGTGGAGTCCTGGGGCCTTTTCTTGCGCGGCCCGATGGCAGCCTGGGCGGCGAGGTTGGCCTCTCTGTGCTGCAGCTGAACCAGCTCTACCTGCTGCAGCTGTTGGGAGGCATCATAACAACATGGACCTTAGAGCGCCATACAACCTGGAGAGCTATATAGTGCATGGACACTAAGATTCAGAAGTGTTGCACAGTACACGCTCTCTTCTGGTACCCGGTCTGAGGCGGCACGGGACTCTGCCTCTCACAGAACTCTAGGCTTTCCCGAGAAAGTGGCGACATGACTGTAGTCGTCATACTATGTCCCAGGACGACGGTTCTTAGGCGTCATGACTCAACACAACACACACCTCTTTGGCCCTCTGCCACAGGTCCTGCTGCTCTCGATCCACAGAGTGGGAGCGCCTCTGGAAGAGAACAAGACGGGAGTTGGCGTCAGAAGGGGAGCCATGGGGTGTTATGGAGTACAGTCACTGGATATCCACCGAGGTATATATTATTCATCTGCCTCTACATGAACTTGGGTAAACGGCGACTGATCAGCAGTAAGAGTAAGGAAGTGGTCTTTCTGGTTCAGAGCCTTGAAGCTACCAGATGAAGATCTCCGGAGGAGTAGATTGAGAATCGTCTGTCCTCCTTGTGGCTTGTTTGTTTGACCCCCCCACCGGAGTGATGCCCCCCAATGTAATAACATTACTGAATATAAGCAAAGGCCCAAATCAGAGTTTGAGACAAGTCGTCCAGTTTTGATGAAATCTCTTAAGCGCATCCTTGCTCAACTTACCGTCGCCAGACGTAGCAGCGTCTCCTTCTCCTGCTCATCCTGACGTTGCTTCTTTAAAAGCTCCACTTGTTCCAAGAAGTGAAGCTGGGAGCGCACGTCACTCACTTGTGTGTGGTGCAAGTCCTCCTGCACACACACACACACTACATGTTATGCTATGTTTGAGTGAGTGAGTGAGTGAGTGAGTGAGTGAGTGAGTGAGTGAGTGAGTGAGTGAGTGAGTGAGTGAGTGAGTGAGTGAGTGAACGTGCCTTAAGTGAAGTCTTGCGGTGCTCCGCTGCCACGGTAAGCTTCTCCAGCAGGCCCTGCAGAAATTCCTGCGTGGCCTGGGATACCAGCGTGACCACCTCGGGCCTGGCCTCGCTCACCCCCAGGGGTTCCCCTGGAGGAGAGGATAACAGTCAACACCAATTTCATTTAGACCCAAGCTCTGAAATAGCTCACCTTGCATACTGTACCTTTAAATACAAATGAGTCATTAGAAAGCGGTGGCACTATACAGTTCTATGCATGTCGCACAGTAACCTGACTCACGAAAAAATATCCAATGAAATGTCGCCGTCTATTGGGGACAAGCAGAATTGCTAAAGTTAAAGATTAAACGTTGCTCTCTAGGCTTTGTGGTAGTTGCTATAAATCAAACCAATATACTTCCAAGGAATAAGAATACAGATCCAAGTTGATGAGTATACATTTGGATGGTCTTTACTTTACTTGTAAGGCCGTACATTTGTTCATCAGGGTGACGACGCAAAACCACAAATATAGCTTTAATTGAACATTAGGTAGGTAGGTTGGCTTTCTCTCCCTCTTCCCCCCCCCCCTCTGGTGTCCCTGCCCAAGAACCCTGCCTTTTTGCACAATTCCACAATCCTGAATCTAGATGACCAAACCCCTGCAGGTTTGGCGAGACGTACCCGCCTGAAGGATGCGGGCGTGCAGCGCAGCGAGGGCCAGGAAGGGGACGTCATGGCAGGACTGCACCACAGAGCCCACCACGGTGCCGCCGCTGGCCAAGATGCGCACGCTCTCCTCCTTCAGGTTGACCCCGGCCATGGACGGCACGTCGTTGATGTCATCATCCTCCCTGAGAGAGACAGACATGCCGAGTCGAGTCAATGTTATTGTGAGATTCCCCCACATCGGCTGTACATATAGAAATCCAAAACACCGTTTCCCGCAGTCCAACAGCGTGCAATATACATGTACCACAAGACACAACAAAGGGCCCTGAAAAGAAGGGGGTACACAAAGTAAGCAGCAATATAAAAACACAATCAACAGAACATGAATTGACAATAGCAGCGGAGATAAATATATAGGGGGGGGGGGGGGGAGGGAGGATAGAGAGGGGGAGAGAAGGGAGAAAGGTCAGAGAAAGAGAGAGAGAGGTCAGGAGGGGAGAGAGTTCAGCATCCTGACCGCCTGGTGGATGAAGCGGTTCGGCCCAACGCCCAGGCGCAGTTCATCACAGGCCTACACGCTGGGCTTGTGTAGGAAAGCTTAAGAGAATTGCGATTCTTTATCAAAACATGGTAATAAAAAGCCCAGGACTGGTGGTTTCGTTCCATTACTTGTAAGACGTGTCCTTGAAGGCATATGTAGGGGTGGGCTGGGGTGGAACGGAAGGCCTTTTGAAAGAGAAAACGCCTGTGAAGACACAAGCGGCAGGAAATACGTTTTAGAGTCAAATTCGGGGTTAGTCAAAAAGCATACATTTTGGAAGCACACCCCCATGGCTAATTTTGCAGTCAACATGCATTGGAAACCCATTCACAAAAAAAAAAAAATAGAGGCTTGTGAACTGTGAAGCAAGACTCCACACACACGACGTGTGGATGGCCAATAATATAATAATAATACAAACTGTATCCGTGTATCCCAGAGACCTGGATGTTGCTGCCCTGAGAGAACCACCACTCTTGGATTAGTCAGCTGGGTGCCTGCAGGCCTGAATGGAAGTCCACTGGGATATTTGTCCTGAATCAAAAAAAAGTTCAAACTCCACATCACACAGTTTGTATTAGGAGCTCATCCCGACACCACCAAACATTATCCCATGAAATTATTCCGCAATATTCTGAGATTGTCATTTTGGTCCATATGCGTGTGTCCAAGGGACTGTCTATATGGTTTGCATTAGATACTCATATTTTCATTCATAAACTCCTTTAGAGTTCATAACAGCTTATATTACTAAATGACTAAATTCATAAATACTTTCAGCGCCCTTGAACAATTGAAATAAGAGAATGTTTCATAACACTGCACTGATGCATTGCAACCATATTACAGACCAATACATCAATTTAATATTGCGGTTGAGGTTTTACCAGCACCACGTGTTTCAGGGTCTGGCTGCTTGCGGTGTAGGGGCCGGGGGGCCTGGCAGCGGGCGGGAGAGGAGCCAGGGTGGGCTTGGGGCCGGGGGAGGGGGCTGGCTGGGGCTTGGGTTGGCCCGCCTGCTGGATGAAGAGCTGGGTGTCTGAAGTCAGGTGACGTACGGCCGGGAGACTCTTCTACGGAACAACGGGTCGTTAAGAAATAGTCTAACTAACTAACATCAATTTGAAGTGTGGCACTCTCATTGCACGTTCTCTACTCATATATACACACACATATTTAAATGGCTTCACTCATTCGCTGCTGCTCAAACCCAATGGGCCAACTATTACTAAAGAAAACGCACCGGGAAACACATTAAGTTGTAATACTTTGTGTCCCCGTGTCGTTTGTTACTTTTCTTGTGGTTTCTTTTTCTTTGCCACTTCAGGCGACAGGCGACCGCTTTATATATTCTTTAACAGACTTGTACACGACGCCAACTCTTTCACGTGACCGCCCGAGCCCATTTCTAATGGTCTGTACAGCGACACAAAGGGAGTATAGCGGAGGGACGGGACCTTGAGGAAGGGGACGAGGTAGGGCTGGGGAGTGGACTTCAGCTGGATATACAGCTTATAGGTGAACTCCTCGGGTTCAATGCCGCCATTCTGGTTTGAAAAAGAAAAAACGACAACGCACAAACATGTCCAAGTCCTGCATGTTACTAAATAATTCAACATAAACACAAAAACATATATTTACTTTTGTCACCTTTTGTTGACGAAATACGTGCTATGTGGTTTCAGAGTCAAGACTGTTTGAATAGCGTTTGTTTTAGCTATATAAGATTCAAGAATTGTATTTGCCATTTGCAACAACTGCATTGGAATGCTTACTCCCCATTCCCTCCCACAGTATGAAATTCTAGAACACAATACAATACAAAATTAACATAAAACAATAAAGTGATTGATAGGATATGAGGATATGCACATATGTTATATTGTGCAAAAAGCATTTTAAAGTACCAGTAGTGCAGCAGCATCATCAATACAGTGCAGTACAGCTATATATAGCAACAATATAAACAAATAGTAGCATTCTGCAGGTATGTGGTCACGGTGCATCATGCAATATATATCCATTATTATCAATAGCTTCCAGTCTCACGAGTCGCTTTATAGTATGAAGCGCAATTCAAGTTGAAACTCAATAACATTCGCTTGCCATGCGTGCATCCCGTTTGGTTTCTATACAACTTTAATTTAAAAACAAAAAGACCGAATGGAGCGACTCACGAGCAGGGACTGGACCAGGGCCTTGACGTTACGGGCCATGTCGGGGGACTGGGTGCTACTGGACGCCAGCTTGATCAGAGTCACCAGGAAGTTCTTGCACTTTTTCACATTGTCCAGGGTCTCCTGTAAGGGGGGGGGGGGGGGGGGGGCGGGACACTTACTCGGGACGAGTGGCAACTATAGGGATTTAGAGTTGGACATCAATGCCAGTGTTCATTCACATCGGCTCACGTGGTCGACTACAATTCTCAGCGTATATACAAACTAGAAGGCACTTTCAGTAGAGTGCCCTATCCCATGAAGCTAAATAAGCCTTACAAACAAAAAAAAAAAAAGGTTTGAGTCATCTTGCCAACAGACAAACGGGGACGAAAACATAAGCTGTGGTCCATCTTTCATGGCGGAGGTAGTAGGGATTTAGAAGCGGTCCTCACCTTTGTAATGGTGTATGTGGTCTCCGTTGAGGCGGGTGTTTCTTTAACCCCTGTCTGGGTGCGAGGCTGAGCACCCGGCGGCATCACAGCGCTCAGTGGCTGGACCACCACCAGTTTGGGAGCATCCCTGTTCAGCTACAAGGACAAAAGTTATGCGAGGATCCACATGACATGATCCAGTATCAACTCAAACCTTGAAAAAAAGTATCAAAATAATGCATTTTTGGTTGTAATATTAAGATATTAATCAGAACTAATGAATGACGACAGCATCCGTTTAGAATAACAATAACTTAAAGCATCCATGTCCAGAGCAGCCGCAACTACTACTAGCAAATTATGTTATAGAGTTTGTCTGGTTTGGATTGAACTACAATTGTAATATTCATTGTTTAAATGTACTGGTTGGATCTGGTATACTTCAAACCGCATGGACAGTGGCAGACACCGCTTGTACAATTGCACCTCGTTGATTTGTTGAAGACAGAAGTCTCACACAAATGTATGGAGATGGACCCGCCTCGGCACGGGAGGAATGGCAAAAACTGTATTTTAAGAGTGTTTGTACCGTCTGTCGTTTGTGTGCACAACTTCATTCGTAAATGTGAATTATTTTACCGTAGTAGCCATTTGCACCCTTGCTGCTGCTGCTGGTGGTGGTGGTGCTGCTGTAGTTTGGGTGGTGGGGGGAGCTGCCACCCGGATCACCATTAGCTTATCAGGTGGCGCTGCCGTGACCTGGTTTGACAACAACAACAGAGGCGCCAGCATGTTTATGACCACGCAAATGCACAACACCAGTCATCAATGTTAAATGTGTGGTTGTTATTCTTTCTCATCGTACTGCATATTGCATACATGTTCCGTACAATTACTCACGGACGCCAAATCCCCAAATAAGAACCCACTCCATTGACAAAAGGATGCTTTCATTTATCCACGGGGGGGGGGGGGGGAGATGATCACCAACTGACTTGTAAGTTCTGTGATGTGGGGCTTTGGGAAGACCGCTCTCAGGAGGGAAACGTTCTATACATAGTGTTCAATACTAATCTGTTATATTATGTGCAGCAAAGGATGTAAACCTGGTCCAACATACTGTCTAGGCTTATCGTTTTAAAAATTCATACTGCGGGAGGGAACCATAAGCATTCCATTGTACTTGTTGCAAATGGCCAAGTATAGCATAAACGTTAAGGATGAAACTACCGGCGGATCTTCCATGCGGCGGAAAAACACAAGTGGTTCAGTGACAGTTGGCAAGAATGAATCTACAATGGAAGCTAATCCATTGGTATTGCAAAAACAAAATCTGAAAAAGCATGTGACATGAGTAAACCGTTGTTAGAAAGACAAATACCACTGGTGTTGGTAAACTGGGGGCTGGGAAGCTGCAGGCTTTTTGGGCCTGCTGGGCCTGAGCCTGAGCCAGGGTCTGCCGTGACACCAGCATGAGCTGCCCGCTTTCGCTACGGATCAGCACCATGCCTGCTCCCAAGACAAAATCACACACACACAGAAGTCCACTGTATTCCTAAAGACATGATATATCACACACACAGCATTCCTAAAGACATGATATATCACACACACAGCATTCCTAAAGACATGATATATCACACAAACTGTATTCCTAAAGACATGATATCACACACACACAAACTGTATTCCTAAAGACATGATATCACACACACACACAAACTGTATTCCTAAAGACATGATATCACACACACAAACACCTCTCACTTTGTTCCAGCATATGAAGAAGTACATTATGCAGTATAAACACAGACTTGAGGAATGCTTCACCTGGTGGTATCTGGAAGTTGGCTGGCAGCTGGGTGGAGGGTGTCTGTGGCGGCCGGGGGGCCAGAGGCGGAGGAACCGTTGTCCTTGGCACCGCGGTGTGCCCAGGGGCAGGGCTCTTAACACTTATGACAGGGGCCGGTCTGGCAACCCGCAAAGCGGTCTGCCCTGTGGCCGACAACCCCGGGGGCGACACCTTGGCCACCACCAGTACTGACGGGGAGGCCGCCTGTGGTGTCCCACCATTACTGACTAACCTTTGACCCGTGCTGCCCACATTGCTCTGGTGAGCGGCCACGACACGTGTGGTTGCAGCTTGGTGCACAACCACACTCGTTGGTCCGCCCACCTGGACCACAGACACAACTCTGTTGGCTTGGGCATCCTGCACTTTAGCTTCCTCGGTAGTTTCGTTCGGCATTGGTGGTGCGGTTGTTGTTGTTCTGGATTTTTTTTTTTAAAGAAAGATCGAGAAAGTAAGCAGTTGAAGCGTCAACCTTGAGCCGGTGAAGCCTTGCCCACCCTAAAGTGAACGGCTGGCTATAGTCTGTGCTTCACTAAATATATAAGAAGGATATTCCCTTGAGAAGGTACCAGAAGATATTAGCTCAACAGCGGACGTGGATAAAATAAGACATTGATTGGCCGCTTAATTGCATTCATCTGGAGTAAAAGGACATTAGAAGTTCGATTGATTCATCTGAAGTGAACAAAACGAACTGTTGGCTACTTACGTTCATGTGGAACCGAGCCGTTGGTTGACTGCTGGGTCGCAACTGAGGTCGGCGGCAGTATTTTACACGTCTGTTTCAGATGACCGTAATTAACTCCTCCACCTGTTGCGCTATCAAAGAACTCCAGAGAAGCTGCGCAAGCAACATTTCTATATAGGGGTTATTACGGTAAACTCGACGACCCATTTTAAAACTCGACGACTCATTTTAGCGAGTTTTAAACGGTAATTTGGAGTGTTTTAGCGACGTTTGTGTTTTTTTGTGGTGTTTCCATTTTGTTTCGAAATATAAAATAGAAATGACAGCTCATCAGATTCTAGACAGTGCCTCAAAGGGATCCACCAAGGCCAAAACACGCCTGGATATTAGTGGGGGGAAAATAAGCCACAAAATGAATTGCCCACAGCTCACAATTATTTTTTAGAGATGTATAATAGTTAAGAGTTCATATTGAATAAGTAAAATATTTTGTTTGTGTGCATTCAAAAAGTTGTTATTTTATTTTTTATTATTTATTATTATAAAGTAATTAATAAAAACCTGTTCAAATCCAATTCCGATTTTTCCACACTTATAACATACAGTAATGCTAACTGAAGTAATCCTGAAAATAGGGCAAAAGCATTTAGGCCTACTCTCAGTACATTTTGCTATGGCACTTTTACAGCCAAAACGTCTAAACAAGTCCAGACGGTCTGTTTGAGGCTTAGGGGGTCAAAGCAGTACAGAGAACACAATCAAAGGTTCCTGACATGTGTGCTGAGCCATCTCCTCTACTCCGTCTTCACCCACGACACTCCTGTACATGGCACCATCATCAAGTTTGCAGATGACACAACGGTGGTGGGCCTTATCAAGAACCACAATGAGGCCACCTACAGGAAGGAGGTCCAGCACCTGGTGGCGTGGTGCGCCGACAACAACCTGGCCCTCAACACCAAGAAGACCAAGGAGCTCATCGTTGGCTTCAGAAAGACCTGAGCTGGTGCGCACACCCCCATCCTCATCAACAGAGGGGGGGGGGGGGAGGTCGAGCCTGTCTCCAGCTTCAAATTCCTGGGGGTCCACATCTCCAAGGACCTCTCTTGGACCCTCAACACTGCCTCACTGGAGGCACTATAGGCAGGGTGCGAACTGGAGGGGAGCAGGGGGAGCTATAGCTCCCCTAGTGGTGACATGAGCTCCCCTGGGAACATGGTTTGTGAAATTTGGGGGGAGCTCTCTAAAATACTGATATGATGACCAAATAAATTACATTTTGGGCATGTTTTTTATTTTTATTTATATTTTTTTTATATTTAGAGTTTATGATTCATGAAAAAAGTGCCCGCAGCTCCACCCACTACCCACTCACTCACACGCTCGTATAGTTAGCGCTGCATGTTTACCAGGCATTGTTGCTGCTGCTGACATGTCGATCGTTCAAGCGACATGTCAAACAGTCAAACGTTACATTGGTGGTCCGTGGATTATTTATTATCAAGTTGATTGAAGTTTGCGTAGCCCATACATGCTCGGGCAATCTGTTGACATGAACATGATCCATCGGGACGTTTCATGTAAATGTAGACCTGTGGCATCACCCCGTGTGCAACAGATTTTCTCTTTATAATAGGCCTATGTCTGTGCTGTTGCTATTAATGCATCCCCCCCCAAAAAAATCCCGGCTCCCCCGGAGACCGTGGTATAGTTCGCACACTGACTATAGGAACCTTTGTTCCAAGTCAAACAGTCTCAGTAACAGCTTCTTCCCCTGTCATCTCTCTGAGCCCTGTACCAGGATGACAGCCACCACCCACCCCTCTCCGATTTCTGTACCACTACTGATTTTTACATATTATTGAACCACTGTACATTATATATTACCATGCACTTTACTGCAACATTTGCACTCTGGTTAGATGCCAAATTATTTTCGCGGTACTGTACTTGTGCTGTGCAATGACAATACATTTGAATCTAATCTAATCTAATATAGAATGGCATTACTAAAACTTAATTCGGTCCAAGACTCTAGTCATCATATTACAAATGTGTAAAATAACCCCTAGACCCCTAGGGATAAGCCACAACATGGTCATGGTCGAGGTTGTGTTTATTTTCATTAGTCCATTTGCCTACTCAATGTTGAAGTGAAACCTACGCCCTTGAAATGTGATTTAACGGTAGGTGGTAGTGAGGTCCCGTGGCCACCAGAGGGAGTCGTCTATTTACGTGCAGAGGCTGCTGAGAAATGATGCGCTTGTGAGAAGCAGAGAACCAAGTCTGGGACTGGTTCTGGTTCTGGGTCAGGGTGCTGGTCTGGGACTGGGTCAGTCTCAGAGCCCCTCTGGGTCCCAGGATTGGAGGCCAGGGACGCTGGGTAGGATCCACGTTTCCTCCACAAACTGACCAGTGACCACACACAACTATGTACTGGTATAGACATTTTGATGAGACATTTCTTAGTAGTTTCCTTATTAAGAATTGTTTTAGTTTCCTTCCGTTTTTTTTGTAATGTATTGATATCATAGCTCTGATTTTGGGCTCATGTGGTGAAATTGCAAGACATTATTGCTGACATTGAAGGCATTGCCCTGATATGTTGTTATGCCTCGTGATAAAGTATGTATTTATATCTTCTTTGTAAACCCCATGTCGTTTGATTTGCTTGTGAGTAGTTCATTTCGTCGTTTAATGACGAAAGCATGTCAGCACGACAAGCATGACAGCAGTGCATAATACAGTAGTGTGTTCAGAGAAAATACATGTGCCATTGTGGGTCGTTGCTTATCGATCGTTTTTTATGATTCTTGTTTGCAATTAAGGGGATTCTTGCGACCTGCAACCAAACCCCTTTATTATGGGGTTTAATATTTCCTTCCACTGACACAAACGTTTACAATACTTTTATACTGTTCGCA
The DNA here is from genome assembly GCA_027704905.1 of Muraenolepis orangiensis. NCBI lineage: Eukaryota > Metazoa > Chordata > Actinopteri > Gadiformes > Muraenolepididae > Muraenolepis > Muraenolepis orangiensis. The sequence continues at coordinate 8,125,940 of CM051004.1, read as the reverse complement.
ACTGTGTAAAGTCTTTGTTGGTGTTGTTTTTTGTAATATATTGTACATGTTTACAAGACAATTGATTTTAAATTCACTTTAATACATTTTAGGTCATTTTTGGAACCTGTGTTTTCCTGGATTTTTCATCGTTGGAGCTGGCAATACCATGGGCACTATACATTTCACACCCAGACCAACATGAGACAAATAAACCAAATCTGAAACTGAAATGGGAAGGGTGTTTGTTTCCTTGATAAGGAATCATACCGTGGTGGTTGGTGTTAACACCCACCGGTAAACCTATCAGCACCAATACAATCAAAAAGGGGGTAAATGGTACAACAAAAGTACATTATTTATGATATGCTTTTCTTTACTTTCTCTTCTGTCGCGCCCAAATGTCTATGTCGGGCCACCGTCGCCCACTAAACCCAGCGTGGAGTCAAGCGGCTGCCAGGAGGAGAAGCGGCTTGACGGCTGCGTGTGAAGCCGCTCCGGCCGAGAGGAGACTTGAGTGGGAGGAGGCGCGGCAACAGCAGCAGCAGCAGCATCAGCATCAGCATCAGTACAGTCTCTCTCCCCACGATTCACCTCCATTTGCCGGCGAGGACCCCCCCCCCCCCCCCACCCCCCGAGGCTTGGAGGACGGACCGCAGCCACAATGAGTATCCCCAGTCAGTGTTAGGAAACCCCGCTGTTTGTTTGTCCGTCCTGCCGCGGGGTCAACATGCCCGGTTCACTGTGGTGGTCTCCGAGGGTCGTCAGCACCTGATGTTCTGGGCCTGCTGCTGCTGTTCTCCTTCTGGACCTCCATCAGGAGCAGGAGGAGGAGGTGATAGATAACCTGACGGGCTAGCACGCTTAGCTTTTAGGGCTTCTTCTTCTCCTTACACCAACACCAACACCACTACCCCACCCCCTCCGGGGGGGGGCTGTGAGGCGGCGGGGGTGTTTCGTGTCCCATGACCGCACCGGACCACACCGCCGCGCAGCGCCAGGACATCTGAACCCCCTGAGCCCGGTGTTTTATGGGCTTCCTCCTCTCGGCGTCCTGAGCCCAACATGGTGGCCTGGAGGCGGCGGCGGCGGCGGCTGCTGCTGCGGGTGTCCAACCGCTCGTTCCTGGCCTTCGTCGTCTTCTTCTCGATGTTCACCACCTGCCTGTACTTCATATACGCCGCACCGGGAATAGGTTTGTTGTTTTGGTCGTTCGTAGAGTGCGCGCGCGCGTGTGTGTGTGTGTGTGCGTGTAAAAACACGCCGTTTAACGGTGTCGTCTCCCCCGGTAGAGATGCTCCGGCCCCGCCGGTGCCACCACCCCCATGCTAACACCGAGGCTAACGTGGCTAGCCGTTAGCCGCACCGCTAACTGGACGCCCGGTGTCTCCATGTTTTAGTATGTCGGGGTTAATACGCCACTTCAGACCAGGTATGATTTTGTATTTATACAAAATCATACCTGGTCTGTTAGGTAGGTTGGTAGGTTTAACAAGGGTCCACGGTTGCTGCTTTTATAAGCCAGGTCTGTAGGATGGACATGTGGATGAATGAGTGAGATTAGCTGCTGTTATGTATGAATAAATAAATAAATAAATAAATAAATAGCCAGGGTATCTCAATCACAGTTTTTAACTACCCGTTTACAAGTCACGGGATGCTTCACAATCATGTCCGTTGTTAAATGAACCGTTACATTCTGAAATCGGTCCAAATGTGTGGGCATAATAGGTCACATAAGCCGTCTTTAGGGTTGCTGCTGTCCACCGTGTTGTGTTATTGTCGATCGTGCACAAAAACAGTTTTTAAGGATTGCATGTGATTATCAATATCCACTAAAGTAACTGTCTTTTTTTTTTGGTCTGCAGCCGATGTGCTGATGGGGCAGGGTGGGTGGGGGGGGGGGGGTAATTCTGCACAGTACTGTAGTTGGACAAAATACACTGACAGGTAGTACAGTAGTGGTGAAGGCCTACCCACCCCACCCACCCCCATTGATATGACAATTTATCAGTTTAATGTGGTTCTTACCGGCAGGTCCTACCTGCGATGGATACTACTACTACTACTGTTGGGGTTTGCTACTACCAGATGCATTTCATAGAGAACTGAAATGTGATGTACATGTGATGTCCCATGTGAGGAATTGCAAGGATTGTGAGGAATTGCAAGGAATTGCAAGGATTCCCCATTCCCGACCTTGAGCAATTGGGGAAATACATAAAAAAAAAAAAAAGAATTGCCTAAGACAATGTCAAAGGAAAAATACCGAAAATATACGTCACATATTGTGGTCGAAAGTCGCTTTCTGAAACAACGCCTATCTGCCTAGTTTCCTACTAGCCAACATGATTGATGTATATTTAGGTTTCCCGTAAGACTGATGTTGCGTTAATGCAGCTTGTATCACATATTTTGGTCACGATCACTCTACTGTATATCATGGTTGTCCAAGCCAAGATAAAAGCAACATTTCTTCACCCAGAATGAACTTTTCAGATGACTCATTGTTACTAATAAAATGCTAATATCTCTCTCTCTCTATATATATATATATATATATAAAATTACAAAACATTTGGGATGCCAGAGAACTCGGCTCCACCATGCTTGACCTATTTTTCAAGACTTTTTTTTCTTCATGGCTGTCCACTCTCTTTAAGTGAAAGTCAGTAGCTCACTGATGTGATGTGTAACTATGACCGGCACTATAACATTTCTTAAAACAATATTGGTGTATCAAATTATGGATAGTGTATGTGCAATTATTCAGCTTTAGTAGTAGCATAAGTAGTACAAATGCACCTCATGTCCACTACAGTGATGATGAAGGTGAATGAGAGGGATTTCCTTCTTAACTAGGCTACTCATTTACTAGGCTACTCGTGCCACAAAGACGTTCCAGTACCGCTGTTCTGAGTCTTGACCCAGACTGTAGTCAGGATAGTCCATTGCCTTAACCAAACCTTATTATTGTAACTTTGTTGTAACTTGGAATTCCTGAATGTTACACCTACTTTTGAGTGTTACTTTCTGCTTCACTACAAGATCTTGCTCCTTCTTCTGCTTATTTTATTATTTTTAATCTCCCCCCCCCCCCCCCCCCCCTCTTCTCTTGCCCTCTCCTGCAGCCAACACGTACTTCTTCATGGTGCAGGCCCAGGGCATCATGTTGAGGGACAACGTGAGGACCATCGGTCACATGATCCGATTGTACACCAATAAGAACACCACACTTAATGGCACCGGTACGACACACACACACACACACACACACACACACACCCTGATCATGACTTGCAGCGTGAAGGTGCGTTGGCTTGAGACATGTTCGTTGCGACACCATCATCAAGATTGCAGACGCCTCATCAAGAACCACAATGAGAACACTCAAATGGCATCTTGATAATGTTCATTGCGACCCACTCCATTGTCCATGTGTGTTAATCTTGCCACGCCCGAGAGTGAACCCACCGTCCGACCCAGTGACACAAGCGACGTCTCAAGTCAACACACTGCTAAGCTCGTATTATATAATACTGTGGAGATGTTTGTAGCTGTCACGCTGTGTTTTCCTCCAGTCTCTGAACTATGCTGTGCGTTACAGACTACCCTGACGGCAGCAACTCCAGTGAACTCCTGATCCAGCCCACAACATTTCTCCCTGAAAATTTCACTTACGCTCAGAACCTCCCCTGCCCAGAGCGATTACCTTCTATGAGTGAGTAGATAGGTGTGTGTGTGTGTGGTATTTTGTGATTTATAAATGTAATACCATTGGACTGAAAAAAGGCTTGGGGAAATATAACTGGGAAAGAAACGGTTGCATGTGATGCACAGTTGTGAGTTTAGAAGGCAGTTTGATCTAGTGCAGCGGTGAGTCATTGCTGATGTTGGTGTCATGTGTGTTGCGTCTGCAGAGGGCCCAATAGACGTTAACATGACTGAGATCCCTATCGAAGAGATGGAGCTGAAGTTCTCAAAGTTCTTCGGCATTCAATTTGGGGGCCATTGGAAACCAAAAGACTGCAAACCACGCTGGAAGGTGGGTGGGTCTTGAGTGTGTGTGTGTGTGTGTTCCGATTTGTTGCGGATGTGTTATTACTAATTATTCACTAATGCACGTATGGTTTGTTGACACATGTTCATTTTCCATGAAAACCTTTCTGGAACATATTGCAGAATTATTTTTGTAGGTATTTTTTTTTTTTTACATTTTACTTCTTGCTGAATCCAAAGTAAATATGACATCTGGGACCAAATATTAATCTCAGACACACGCACACACACACGCGGCAAATAACTGTTTCCAGGAGAGTAAGAAGCTACGGTTCCCTCCCTGCTTTAGGTGGCCGTCTTGATCCCGTTTCGGAACCGTCATGAACACCTCCCCATCCTCTTCCAACACCTCACCCCCATGCTGCAGCGGCAGCGCCTTCACTTCTCCTACTATGTCATTGAGCAGGTGTGTGTCTTTCTGTACAGCACCTAAAAGGCAAACCCCACTTTACAATTCATACCTTGATAAAGTGTTTGTTGTTAAAACATTTTTTTTTTACTGCAAATGCAATAACTAAATGTCAACGTGACAGTTAATTAGATTAGATTCTAATTTATTGTCATGGACATGTACAGTACAGCGAAAAATAATTTGGCACCTAACCAGAGTGCAAATGCAGTTAAGTGCATAGTAATATACAATGTACAGTGGTTAATGCTACCGTAAGGAAACCAATACATTATGACCATCGTGCATCAGGGTCCGAGTATATGAATGCTTGAGGTTGAGGTGATCAGAAGCGGTGCACCAATCCAGCGTGTGTGTCTCTGTTTCAGACCGGGAGCCATCCCTTCAACCGGGCCATGCTGTTCAACGTGGGCTTCATGGAGGCCATGAAGGACCTCGCCTGGGACTGCCTGGTCTTCCACGACGTGGACCACATCCCCGAGAACGACCGCAACTACTACGGCTGTGGCCAGATGCCCCGCCACTTTGCCGCCAAGCTCGACAAGTACATGTACATGTGAGTAACGACCTGCGACAGCTGGCCGTCGAATGTACGCAGGGATGTACCGGCCTCGTTGTGTGTGTGTGTGTGTGTGTGTGTGTGTGTGTGTGTGTGTGTGTGTGTGTGTGTGTGTGTGTGTGTGTGTGTGTGTGTGTGTGTGTGTGTGTGTGTGTGTGTGTGTGTGTGTGTGTGTGTGTGTGTGTGTGTGTGTGTGTGTGTGTGTGTGTGTGTGTGTGTGTGTGTGTGTGTGTGTGTGTGTGTGTGTGTGTGTGTGTGTGTGTGTGCTGTAATGTGTCTTTCTGGACTCCAGATGTTTACCAAACACTTAAATTAACATCATGGCTTGATTTGACATTCATCGTGGCGTCGTCAAGTGATCATGAAAGTGTAATTCTTTTTTTAGAGGGTTTTCGTTGGGCACGATCCAGGCTGTTTGACCACGGCCGCACTGTCACTGAAAGGGGGCATTGTTAAAAGTCCTGTAATGTTTGTTGAATGATTTGCTGTCGGCTCTTCACTGGACACAGGCGAGACTTTGTGCCCAGGGCTTCCCGTTAACACCGAACAGGCGTTCCGTTCAGTCTCTCCACTCTCTTTCCACTTCTTGGCCCAGAGGACGTTGGCCATGCGTATGAGTAAATGAACTTGCCGGGGACACTTCCTAGCTTGGCCTCTTTGTCATTGTGTGCAAGCAATGTGTTTTCCAATACAAATTCACAGCGAGGCAATCTGCTTGAAACTTAAGCGTCCATTGGAGGATAATGGCTTTTCCAGTGCCATTCTGTTGCGCTAGAAATACGGTTGTGATATAATTATGCATCCATGTATATCCCCGAGGAACTGGAACAGGGCTCAATAAGTTGCTAAATAAAGCAGGGGAAACAAAGGATTCGTAGGATCTTCAGGCTGTGTTAAAGTAACCATTTTATTGTTGTGTGTTCACTTTGTTTCACAGACTCCCTTATAGTGAGTTCTTTGGCGGAGTAAGTGGACTCACGGTGGAGCAGTTTAGCAAGATCAACGGCTTTCCCAATGCATTCTGGGGCTGGGGAGGAGAGGATGATGACCTGTGGAATAGGTTGGTTGAGATGCTCTTTGGTGCGGTTCTGTTCATTCACAGGTTAAACCTCACGGGTGCAAACTTTGCCGGAGTAGATGCAACTTTTTGCCCCCTGTGGCGTTTAGTCATAGTTCAGCTTCGCACTGTACACACTCGCTCGCCGGCTGAGATGTCATGCGGCGGGAGAGAATGGATTCGAAACGCATTGTGTGTGTGTGTGTGTTCATGTCTGTGGGGGCGTGTGTGTGTGTGTGTGTTCCTCCACAGGGTGCACTATGCCGGGCTGAACGTCACACGGCCAGAGGGGGAGATCGGCAAGTACAAGTCGATACCACACCACCACAGGGGAGAAGTGCAGTTTCTTGGAAGGTTAGTTTTGGTAACTTTTCTCGTCGAGGGGATGTAGTAAACGGATGGAAGGGGTTTCCGTTGTTAGTTCAGAGTCAAAGAAAGGAAGTCGGGGGTGTGAAACCAGGGGTGAGCAATGAAACATGAAATTCCACTGCCATTGCGGTTGTCAAGCTGGCTGGCAACAACCTACATCTACCGGTGAAACTGCTTGTCAAAATCACCTTGTTAGCCACATATAATGCTGAATTAATAATTCTGTTCAGCTTATAGGCCTAGCTTATGAACACAACGTTTTGAATAGCAAGCTTATGACGGTCATAATTCCTGGCTAGTCTATTACTCAGACATGGCAGGTAGCCTTACACTGGATTGGTTAATGGCTTCTTTAGGTAAGAAACAAGAAAACAAAGTGATTTGCTGGTTTGCTGCCACCTGATGGCAGAAAAGAGCATAGCAGCTCATGGCACATTGGAAACAGTTCTGGTTCGTCCCACGGAAGCTAGATGCCAACATACCTAAATCTTTACAAGGGCTTATGTTTTGTAGGCAATACAAATGAATAGTTTTCTCTTGCATGTTAATTTGACTAGGTTCTAGATGTTGACGTGATTGACGACTCAAAAGCCAGTGCTTATGACAGTTAATGAAAGTCTGTAGCACGGGAACATTTAGCTCTTGTGCTTTGCGCGCATTTATTAGTCATCAATATGGGAGAATGTAGCCATTATGATGGTTTCAACGTTAAGGATGGAAGAAATGTTTTTTCCTTACGTGAATAGTGGTGAATAGTAGTCTTGCTACTGTATTGTACGCAAAACGGTTTATGCAGTCTCTGTCTCTGGCTGTCTCTCATCTGTCTCTGCCTCAGTGTCTCTCTCTCTCTCTCTCTCTCTCTCTCTCTCTCTCTCTCTCTCTCTCTCTCTCTCTCTCTCTCTCTCTCTCTCTCTCTCTCTCTCTCTCTCTCTCTCTCTCTCTCTCTCTCTCTCTCTCTCTCTCTCTCTCTCTCTCTCTCTCTCTCTCTCTCTCTCTCTCTCTCTCTCTCTCTCTCTCTCTCTCTCTCTCTCTCTCTCTCTAAGATCATCCAAATGCTCTTCTCTTTGTCTCGTGTGTAGTTCTCTAGCGAGGTGTAGCTCTCGGAAACCCCCCAACTAGTCAGATCTGTAGGATGGATGAAAGCAGCTATGGGGGGGGGGGGGGATGCAGCTGCTCCCCTACCCCACCGTCACATGGTCCCCCCCCCCCCTACCTCTCCTCACCCTCACCCCCTCTGCAGGTACAAGCTGCTGAGGTACTCCAAGGAGCGGCAGCACCTGGACGGCCTCAACAACCTGCGGTACACGCCGCATGTCTCCCTGCACGGCCTCTACAAGAACATCACGGTAGACCTGCAGCCGGAGCTGGCACCCATCGCCGACTACTGAACACACACACACACACACACACACACACACACACACACACACACACACACACACACACACACACACACACACACACACACACACACACACACACACACACACACACACACACACACACACACACCACACAGCGATTCCCTCTCCCACCTCCCCTTATCACTCCCCCTTCCCCCCCACCCCCGTCTAGAAGGGTGAGAGAGTGGGGGGGAGGATGATAAATACAGGGTTAGGGCGTTAAGACGCAAGGTGTTAACATTGTAATGTAATGACTTTGTTCTGAAGAAGAAGAATCCAAATGGAGGAAGAAGAAGGAGAAACAAAAAAAAACATGAAGAAGAAATTAAGAGTCAGTCTCTTTAAAGTCTGTGTGTGTTCCGGAATGCTCTGGATCACTTTCTTTCTTTTAATTTAGCGTGTGTGTGTTGCGAGAGACGTGCGTGTGTGTTGCGAGAGACGCGCGCGCGTGTGTGTGTGTGTGTGTGTGTGTGTGTGTTGCGAGAGACGTGCGTGCGTGCGTGTGTGTGTGAGCGAATGAACCGGCACGTTGCTGCATGTCTTAGCGTGTCCCGTGCCACTGATGCTACTAAACCCTCCCCCCCCTCCCTCCCTCCCCCCCCTCCTCCCTCTCCCTCCCTCCCCGCAATGTTGTGCAAACATGGGTTCTGCACAGCGCCGACCACCACCGCTTTGCTTCACCCGTGGTCAGCCCCGTCGCCGGCAAACTTTCGTACTGTCACTTTCTTTCTTTCTTTCTTTCTGTTTTCTGCCAAAGCATACGTATCTCATACGTATCTCATACGTATCTCATACGTATCTCGTTCTCCCGAGAGATGAAAATATTCCTTAAAAAACAAATAAGCCGCAGGAGACGAGCGGGAGGTGACGACGTACATGTCTGTGACTAAGTGTCTTTTTTTGGGGGGTTTGTTTGTTTGTTTGTTTGTTTGTTTGTTTGTTTGTTTTTGTCCTCTGGCAGAAACACGTCACACGTGGCCCTTTTTTCCGTCGTGGCTGAACGTCCGCATGCACCGAACATGTATTGAGAATACAGGCTCGACGCGTACGAAGTAATGTGTGTATATATTGGCATTTCTACCGCACAAGCGTGGTCAAAGCGATATTCCAGTGGGTTTTAATGATTTAGTTTTCTTTTTTTTTTTTCTTTTGGGCAGCTACCTTTCTCTCTTAAGAACCTGACTGAGTGAGTGGTGTCTTCCTGGAAGCCGTGAGGAAGTTCTAACAGGAAAGAAATATGTATATGTAATAGGATTTTTGGCTTAGGGAAAAAAAAAAAAAAAAGAAAAAATAAGATTTCTCTTTTGCATGCCTTAATTTATTTCTTTCAGAACCGATGGTTCTTATGTTTTTTCTCCCCCCCCACCCCCCCCCCCCCCCCCGAGCCTAATTTATTCTATCGTTTTCTAGATGTGTATATTTCTATTGAGCTTTCTTTTTTGAGGTGCTTTTCTTTTTTTTAAGAGTTGCTGCAGTGTTGTGGACAGAACACCTTGTGTCACAGTAGTATTAGCAGCAGCAGATGCGTGAGACTACACCATGCCTTCTCCTGTTACGCGTGTGCGTGTGTGCGTGTGCGTGCGTGTGTGTGTGTGCGTGTGTCAGAACCAGGAGACGGAAGTGGACCTCTCGCCATGCTGTGCTTTGCTTTAGTCCCGTGGTGCGACGCCATCACTGAAGTGAGAGCGTCTTGGCTTGGTTTGGATTCTCTCTGTGTGTGTGTGTGTGTGTGTGTGTGTGTGTGTGTGTGTGTGTGTGTGTGTGTGTGTGTGTGTGTGTGTGTGTGTGTGTGTGTGTGTGTGTGTGTGTGTGTGTGTGTGTGTGTGTGTGTGTGTGTGTGTGTGTGTGTGTGTGTGTGTGTGTGTGTGTGTGTGTGTGTGTGTTGCTTTTTGTTCTTTTCTTTCTTTCCAAGGCTGAAGAGGGCTAGAAGATGGGCCAGAATGAGAGAACCCCCTAGCTGCAATGTATGGCGTTTCTTGAATGGCACCGTTGTGAGTCTTTGGCCATGAAAACTTTAATTTGTTAAAGCTTTGAGTGCTATAAAAAGAAGGAAGCGTGCTGGCGCCACTCCTCCCACCCCCCACCCCACACACACACAGATGTGTTCATGCTATGACCTTATTGCGGTAGGACATTACCGATTGTGTTCTTTTTGATATCGTACACGGTGTTTGTTTTACGTTTATACGTTTTTATTGTTTACGTACGCATCTCAAAACCCCCCGACATAGCGGTCATGGCAGGGGGGGGGGGGGTCAAGTCTGTTAGCCAAGTTGGGTTACATCTTGTCATCGTCCTCCTCCTCCTCCTCCTCCTCCTCCTCCTCCTTCCTCCCAAGTGTTAAGGAGCAGACGTCCGCACACATGTTGCCCCCCCCCCCCCCCCTTTGTAAGAAGTAGCGACGGCTGAACCAAAAAAAAAACGAATCTGGGTTCAGGAAACAGCAGTCTAACCACATCTAGTTTGCAGCCCATCCAGGTTGGTAGGCGACTGTGGTTGTGATATGACCGACATTCGTTTTAGAAGTGAGCGGTGCCAAAGTATTTTTGTGTCGTGTTTTTTGTTTTGTTGCCTGGTCTCGATGTCTCTCTACCAAGTCTCTCTCTCTCTCTCTCTCTCTCTCTCTCGATGCTGACCTGGTGGCTTTTGGGTTAGAACTGGCCCGGGTCTTTCTTGGTGCTCATGGGATACGCTGTAGTTCTGGGACTATCCACTGCAAAGCCAGGGGATCGCCACCAAGAAGCAAGTGCCATGTGAATTTAAAAAAAACAAGATTTAAAATTAACCAAATGGTTGTGGGGTTCAGTAAAAAGTTCAGCAAGTGAATTTTTTTCTTAAGCTGTTATTCAATATTTTTCTCAATAACATAAAAAGTTGAGGCTCATCAGTCTTAATGCGTTCATTTGGTTGAATGAATACGTTCCCTGGTGGTTTTAGATGGTTCTGTTTTCAGAGGTAGTGGGGTAATGGACTACTGGCCAATGTTCTCTCTCGCTCTCTCTCTCTCTCTCTCTCTCTCCTTGGTAGAGAGGTGTGTGTTGGTGGGATTTTGTTTTAAAGCTCACACATGACCCTGTTCAGCTTGTCTGGTCTTTTTTAGTTTTTATTTCATATAAAGTATGAAGGATTTCAGAATTTCACCGTTCACAAGTTCCAATGTTACATTTTGCAGTATTCATATTTGTGCCTTTATTTTTTTTAATTTATTCCCTCCCCACCCCCCCCCCCACCCGATTTGTATTCTTAAATTGATATATCCAAGTGATTTGGTTTTTTTGAAACTGAATTAAGTGCACATGCTCTGCTTAAAAAAAAAATAAAAAAAATAAGTATTTGTTCTAATTAAGTTAGGAAGTCTTACAGTGTTAAATATTCTTGCCAATGAATGAGTGTTACTGATTCAACAGAGAAAACAATCGCAACTGTTGTGTCGGTCTTGTTTTTATTCAAAACGTGGCATTACAGAAAACAAATTCCTTATTTATATCATGGCCTTTTTTTCTTTTTCTTTTTCTTTTTTCGCTTGTGTCAAACCATATGGGACCACTCGGTGCAAGTTGATTTCATTCGCTTGTGGCTTACAGTTTTCATAACGTGGCCCTTTAAATGTCTTAAAAATATGTAGGAAAATAACAAAAATATACAGCAGTATCCACGTGCTACCATATCAGTGCTGACACTGCAGGTGTCTTGTTGTCCTCCATGAAGCGCAGCAGAAGTGATGTGACCTCGAGGACTTACTGCAAGACCCCTCATTCCCATGACGATGGGAGAGGGTCAAATTCAAAATAGTTTAGAGGGGTTTTCATTTAAAGTTTATAGGCTATCGCACACCAAGTTTATCTTACAGGTTGTTTTTTTTTTAAAGATATTTTTTATTGGAAAATATAATATTACTAAAGATAGGATAACTGCACTGCACATGCGCATTCGGGCATTGCGGCTGTAGTTGTAGCATTTGTTTTTATTTTTTTTGGCCAGAAGAATGTTCAAGATGTTATTCTTCCTCCTACGGTACATCTTTTTCACGTGCCAAGGTTGACCCCCCCCCATTGGCTTTGACGTCTATCTCTTAAGAGTCTTGGGTAACATCCGGGAAGAAGTTAAGTCTGCTGTTTAAATGTTTGTTTTTGTACTTTTTGTTTTTTGTTAACGGAAAATAAACACTTCATTGCCATGTTCTTGAAAACCACCTCTGTGTCTTTCCTCTTTCCCCGCTCGAACGTTATTACACGTCGTCCACATCGGATCACTTTGGCTCTCCGTCCAAATGTATTTCAAGCATAGTTGTTTTTGAGCAGAGTAAATGTGAATAACTCCTCATTAGATTATACATGTGACATGCCAATTTCATTTGTTTCATGTACACACACGTCAAATGCAAATATGATCCAAGCTTGATAATAGCTTGCTTTTGTATTAATCATATTTTAAAATAAAAAAAACTGCAAGTTTGTGTGAATACATTTTGTATAACTTGTAGGGCAGTGGTTTTATTGACTTAATTATAATATAATAAATTACAATGTATTATAATATTGGATTGTTTTAGAAGTGTGTAGTTTGTGTTTTTGGATGAGTTTAAGTTGTTTATTTTGCAGATTGAAAATAAAGAACTTGGAATTTCGAAATGTCCTCCAGTTTAGGCCAATTCAAGAAATAAAACCTTCCAAAAATAAATTGGGTATATAGGTTTTAACCTTCAAATGTGCATCACGTCACAATTAATACACAAACACAAATTGTTGTGAAACCATTTGGATTGGCTACAGTTGGAACTTACATCACGACCTGTTCAGCCTTAACGGTCGTTGCTGCTGTATGTGTGTGGGTGTTGCTGGTTTGTGACATTCATGGCCAGGATATCAAGGCCTTAACCAAGAGGAGGATGTCTGACTTCTGCTATTCTTGTTCCTTTGTGTCTTCATCACCCAGTGTAGTCCGGTTATCCAAGCATCTTATTTACGCATAAAGGGATTGAGATTGGACCACCAATGTTAACTATTGTTTACCTTCTAGAATGCAGTTGATGCTGCAGGCCGTGCGGTAGGGCTCCACCCCGTACGCCCCCCAGTGGGAGAGAATAGGAATCTGGTTTATTGCAAGAGTTTGAATCAAGGTGAACAGAGCAGAGGTACATGCTAGAGCTCTCTTTTCCTCGAGTATGTGTGGTGGAGGCTGTTTTAACCGGTGGGCCTTGATTAACAATGACACACAGGTGTGTGCTTAAACCCAGCCACCAACCTTTACATTTACATTTACATTTACATTTAGGGCATTTGGCAGACGCTTTTATCCAAAGCGACTTACAACGTGTACATACTCACAACCACACACACACACACACAAATCCACAGCCCCCCCCCCATCCAAAAATAAACCTAAACCATACTCTACACCAGGGGTGCCCAACCTTTTTTGAACCAAGAGCTACTTTTAAAGTTGCCAGTCTGCATGTTTCACTGTGAGGGGAGGGTGGAACATGCACACCAGAAGTAAACAAAGACGTGCAACGGGAAAGTGTTCCCACGGGAAACAAAACTGAAAATATTAAATGAAACAATGTCATCTCTTAAAATTCAGAACATTATTATGAATTAAACATTCACAAACGTATAATTATGTATTCACATGTTTAACTCTGTTACATATGCACACAACGAACAAGAGCATACCAGGTGTATTTTCTACCTTAGTGGGACCTCTGGCACTGGGAGGAGGCCACTAGCTTCTCGTAGTCAGGGCAGGAGTAGCTGGTTACAAGCCGTATGCAGGCCACAAGGTGGTCATCAGTCTTCGTAGATCTGTACTTGGATTTGATGATCTTCATGTGAGAGAATGCAGACTCACACAAATAGGTGGACCCAAAAAGTGCTGTCAAGTTCAAGGCACATCTTCTGAGGTTGGGATACTTTTGTTCCAAGAGCAAGTTCCAGAACTGTCCACTATCCACTATCCAGGTGTTGTGCTGGATTTGATGTCAATATAATTTGAGAGTGTGAGAATCTCATTCTCAACAGCAGAGCTATCCAGGTCGAACAGTAAATTGACTTTGGAGACGATCTCATCCACATCAATACTTCCACCAAATGGAAAACACAGATAGCTGGCAATGGGTTCAATGGATGAAAAGTCAGTAAAACGGCTCTCAAATTCTGTCAAGACGCTCTGAACTTTCTCTTCATACCGTGTACTGTTTTAGCTTGCTTTTAAATGTGTTCACTGAACTGATCATGTTAATTACATTTGTATCCTTACCCTGCAGAATTAATGCTGAATTAAGCAGGCCAGTGAGATCTGTAAGGAACGATAAATCCAAAAGCCACTGGTGGTCCACTAGTTTTGGATATTCTGCATGTTTTGAAAGCTTCAGAAAGTCTTTGATTTCAGGCAACAGCTCAGTGAAGAATGTTCCAGAAGAATGTTCAAGATGTTATTCTTCCTCCTACGGTACATCTTTTTCACGTGCCAAGGTTGACCCCCCCCCCCATTGGCTTTGACGTCTATCTCTTAAGAGTCTTGGGTAACATCCGGGAAGAAGTTAAGTCTGCTGTTTAAATGTTTGTTTTTGTACTTTTTGTTTTTTGTTAACGGAAAATAAACACTTCATTGCCATGTTCTTGAAAACCACCTCTGTGTCTTTCCTCTTTCCCCGCTCGAACGTTATTACACGTCGTCCACATCGGATCACTTTGGCTCTCCGTCCAAATGTATTTCAAGCATAGTTTTTTTGAGCAGAGTAAATGTGAATAACTCCTCATTAGATTATACATGTGACATGCCAATTTCATTTGTTTCATGTACACACACGTCAAATGCAAATATGATCCAAGCTTGATAATAGCTTGCTTTTGTATTAATCATATTTTAAAATAAAAAAAACTGCAAGTTTGTGTGAATACATTTTGTATAACTTGTAGGGCAGTGGTTTTATTGACTTAATTATAATATAATAAATTACAATGTATTATAATATTGGATTGTTTTAGAAGTGTGTAGTTTGTGTTTTTGGATGAGTTTAAGTTGTTTATTTTGCAGATTGAAAATAAAGAACTTGGAATTTCGAAATGTCCTCCAGTTTAGGCCAATTCAAGAAATAAAACCTTCCAAAAATAAATTGGGTATATAGGTTTTAACCTTCAAATGTGCATCACGTCACAATTAATACACAAACACAAATTGTTGTGAAACCATTTGGATTGGCTACAGTTGGAACTTACATCACGACCTGTTCAGCCTTAACGGTCGTTGCTGCTGTATGTGTGTGGGTGTTGCTGGTTTGTGACATTCATGGCCAGGATATCAAGGCCTTAACCAAGAGGAGGATGTCTGACTTCTGCTATTCTTGTTCCTTTGTGTCTTCATCACCCAGTGTAGTCCGGTTATCCAAGCATCTTATTTACGCATAAAGGGATTGAGATTGGACCACCAATGTTAACTATTGTTTACCTTCTAGAATGCAGTTGATGCTGCAGGCCGTGCGGTAGGGCTCCACCCCGTACGCCCCCCAGTGGGAGAGAATAGGAATCTGGTTTATTGCAAGAGTTTGAATCAAGGTGAACAGAGCAGAGGTACATGCTAGAGCTCTCTTTTCCTCGAGTATGTGTGGTGGAGGCTGTTTTAACCGGTGGGCCTTGATTAACAATGACACACAGGTGTGTGCTTAAACCCAGCCACCAACCTTTACATTTACATTTACATTTACATTTAGGGCATTTGGCAGACGCTTTTATCCAAAGCGACTTACAACGTGTACATACTCACAACCACACACACACACACAAATCCACAGCCCCCCCCCATCCAAAAATAAACCTAAACCATACTCTACACCAGGGGTGCCCAACCTTTTTTGAACCAAGAGCTGCTTTTAAAGTTGCCAGTCTGCATGTTTCACTGTGAGGGGAGGGTGGAACATGCACACCAGAAGTAAACAAAGACGTGCAACGGGAAAGTGTTCCCACGGGAAACAAAACTGAAAATATTAAATGAAACAATGTCATCTCTTAAAATTCAGAACATTATTATGAATTAAACTTCACAAACGTATAATTATGTATTCACATGTTTAACTCTGTTACATATGCACACAACGAACAAGAGCATACCAGGTGTATTTTCTACCTTAGTGGGACCTCTGGCACTGGGAGGAGGCCACTAGCTTCTCGTAGTCAGGGCAGGAGTAGCTGGTTACAAGCCGTATGCAGGCCACAAGGTGGTCATCAGTCTTCGTAGATCTGTACTTGGATTTGATGATCTTCATGTGAGAGAATGCAGACTCACACAAATAGGTGGACCCAAAAAGTGCTGTCAAGTTCAAGGCACATCTTCTGAGGTTGGGATACTTTTGTTCCAAGAGCAAGTTCCAGAACTGTCCACTATCCACTATCCAGGTGTTGTGCTGGATTTGATGTCAATATCATTTGAGAGTGTGAGAATCTCATTCTCAACAGCAGAGCTATCCAGGTCGAACAGTAAATTGACTTTGGAGACGATCTCATCCACATCAATACTTCCACCAAATGGAAAACACAGATAGCTGGCAATGGGTTCAATGGATGAAAAGTCAGTAAAACGGCTCTCAAATTCTGTCAAGACGCTCTGAACTTTCTCTTCATACCGTGTACTGTTTTAGCTTGCTTTTAAATGTGTTCACTGAACTGATCATGTTAATTACATTTGTATCCTTACCCTGCAGAATTAATGCTGAATTAAGCAGGCCAGTGAGATCTGTAAGGAACGATAAATCCAAAAGCCACTGGTGGTCCACTAGTTTTGGATATTCTGCATGTTTTGAAAGCTTCAGAAAGTCTTTGATTTCAGGCAACAGCTCAGTGAAGAATGTTCCAGAAGAATGTTCAAGATGTTATTCTTCCTCCTACGGTACATCTTTTTCACGTGCCAAGGTTGACCCCCCCCCCCATTGGCTTTGACGTCTATCTCTTAAGAGTCTTGGGTAACATCCGGGAAGAAGTTAAGTCTGCTGTTTAAATGTTTGTTTTTGTACTTTTTGTTTTTTGTTAACGGAAAATAAACACTTCATTGCCATGTTCTTGAAAACCACCTCTGTGTCTTTCCTCTTTCCCCGCTCGAACGTTATTACACGTCGTCCACATCGGATCACTTTGGCTCTCCGTCCAAATGTATTTCAAGCATAGTTGTTTTTTGAGCAGAGTAAATGTGAATAACTCCTCATTAGATTATACATGTGACATGCCAATTTCATTTGTTTCATGTACACACACGTCAAATGCAAATATGATCCAAGCTTGATAATAGCTTGCTTTTGTATTAATCATATTTTAAAATAAAAAAAACTGCAAGTTTGTGTGAATACATTTTGTATAACTTGTAGGGCAGTGGTTGTATTGACTTAATTATAATATAATAAATTACAATGTATTATAATATTGGATTGTTTTAGAAGTGTGTAGTTTGTGTTTTTGGATGAGTTTAAGTTGTTTATTTTGCAGATTGAAAATAAAGAACTTGGAATTTCGAAATGTCCTCCAGTTTAGGCCAATTCAAGAAATAAAACCTTCCAAAAATAAATTGGGTATATAGGTTTTAACCTTCAAATGTGCATCACGTCACAATTAATACACAAACACAAATTGTTGTGAAACCATTTGGATTGGCTACAGTTGGAACTTACATCACGACCTGTTCAGCCTTAACGGTCGTTGCTGCTGTATGTGTGTGGGTGTTGCTGGTTTGTGACATTCATGGCCAGGATATCAAGGCCTTAACCAAGAGGAGGATGTCTGACTTCTGCTATTCTTGTTCCTTTGTGTCTTCATCACCCAGTGTAGTCCGGTTATCCAAGCATCTTATTTACACATAAAGGGATTGAGATTGGACCACCAAGGTTAACTATTGTTTACCTTCTAGAATGCAGTTGATGCTGCAGGCCGTGCGGTAGGGCTCCACCCCGTACGCCCCCCAGTGGGAGAGAATAGGAATCTGGTTTATTGCAAGAGTTTGAATCAAGGTGAACAGAGCAGAGGTACATGCTAGAGCTCTCTTTTCCTCGAGTATGTGTGGTGGAGGCTGTTTTAACCGGTGGGCCTTGATTAACAATGACACACAGGTGTGTGCTTAAACCCAGCCACCAACCTTTACATTTACATTTACATTTAGGGCATTTGGCAGACGCTTTTATCCAAAGCGACTTACAACGTGTACATACTCACAACCACACACACACACACAAATCCACAGCCCCCCCCCATCCAAAAATAAACCTAAACCATACTCTACACCAGGGGTGCCCAACCTTTTTTGAACCAAGAGCTGCTTTTAAAGTTGCCAGTCTGCATGTTTCACTGTGAGGGGAGGGTGGAACATACACACCAGAAGTAAACAAAGACGTGCAACGGGAAAAGTGTTCCCACGGGAAACAAAACTGAAAATATTAAATGAAACAATGTCATCTCTTAAAATTCAGAACATTATTATGAATTAAACTTCACAAACGTATAATTATGTATTCACATGTTTAACTCTGTTACATATGCACGCAACGAACAGAAGAGCATACCAGGTGTATTTTCTACCTTAGTGGGACCTCTGGCACTGGGAGGAGGCCACTAGCTTCTCGTAGTCAGGGCAGGAGTAGCTGGTTACAAGCCGTATGCAGGCCACAAGGTGGTCATCAGTCTTCGTAGATCTGTACTTGGATTTGATGATCTTCATGTGAGAGAATGCAGACTCACACAAATAGGTGGACCCAAAAAGTGCTGTCAAGTTCAAGGCACATCTTCTGAGGTTGGGATACTTTTGTTCCAAGAGCAAGTTCCAGAACTGTCCACTATCCACTATCCAGGTGTTGTGCTGGATTTGATGTCAATATCATTTGAGAGTGTGAGAATCTCATTCTCAACAGCAGAGCTATCCAGGTCGAACAGTAAATTGACTTTGGAGACGATCTCATCCACATCAATACTTCCACCAAATGGAAAACACAGATAGCTGGCAATGGGTTCAATGGATGAAAAGTCAGTAAAACGGCTCTCAAATTCTGTCAAGACGCTCTGAACTTTCTCTTCATACCGTGTACTGTTTTAGCTTGCTTTTAAATGTGTTCACTGAACTGATCATGTTAATTACATTTGTATCCTTACCCTGCAGAATTAATGCTGAATTAAGCAGGCCAGTGAGATCTGTAAGGAACGATAAATCCAAAAGCCACTGGTGGTCCACTAGTTTTGGATATTCTGCATGTTTTGAAAGCTTCAGAAAGTCTTTGATTTCAGGCAACAGCTCAGTGAAGAATGTTCCAGAAGAATGTTCAAGATGTTATTCTTCCTCCTACGGTACATCTTTTTCACGTGCCAAGGTTGACCCCCCCCCCATTGGCTTTGACGTCTATCTCTTAAGAGTCTTGGGTAACATCCGGGAAGAAGTTAAGTCTGCTGTTTAAATGTTTGTTTTTGTACTTTTTGTTTTTTGTTAACGGAAAATAAACACTTCATTGCCATGTTCTTGAAAACCACCTCTGTGTCTTTCCTCTTTCCCCGCTCGAACGTTATTACACGTCGTCCACATCGGATCACTTTGGCTCTCCGTCCAAATGTATTTCAAGCATAGTTTTTTTGAGCAGAGTAAATGTGAATAACTCCTCATTAGATTATACATGTGACATGCCAATTTCATTTGTTTCATGTACACACACGTCAAATGCAAATATGATCCAAGCTTGATAATAGCTTGCTTTTGTATTAATCATATTTTAAAATAAAAAAAACTGCAAGTTTGTGTGAATACATTTTGTATAACTTGTAGGGCAGTGGTTGTATTGACTTAATTATAATATAATAAATTACAATGTATTATAATATTGGATTGTTTTAGAAGTGTGTAGTTTGTGTTTTTGGATGAGTTTAAGTTGTTTATTTTGCAGATTGAAAATAAAGAACTTGGAATTTCGAAATGTCCTCCAGTTTAGGCCAATTCAAGAAATAAAACCTTCCAAAAATAAATTGGGTATATAGGTTTTAACCTTCAAATGTGCATCACGTCACAATTAATACACAAACACAAATTGTTGTGAAACCATTTGGATTGGCTACAGTTGGAACTTACATCACGACCTGTTCAGCCTTAACGGTCGTTGCTGCTGTATGTGTGTGGGTGTTGCTGGTTTGTGACATTCATGGCCAGGATATCAAGGCCTTAACCAAGAGGAGGATGTCTGACTTCTGCTATTCTTGTTCCTTTGTGTCTTCATCACCCAGTGTAGTCCGGTTATCCAAGCATCTTATTTACACATAAAGGGATTGAGATTGGACCACCAAGGTTAACTATTGTTTACCTTCTAGAATGCAGTTGATGCTGCAGGCCGTGCGGTAGGGCTCCACCCCGTACGCCCCCCAGTGGGAGAGAATAGGAATCTGGTTTATTGCAAGAGTTTGAATCAAGGTGAACAGAGCAGAGGTACATGCTAGAGCTCTCTTTTCCTCGAGTATGTGTGGTGGAGGCTGTTTTAACCGGTGGGCCTTGATTAACAATGACACACAGGTGTGTGCTTAAACCCAGCCACCAACCTTTACATTTACATTTACATTTAGGGCATTTGGCAGACGCTTTTATCCAAAGCGACTTACAACGTGTACATACTCACAACCACACACACACACACAAATCCACAGCCCCCCCCCATCCAAAAATAAACCTAAACCATACTCTACACCAGGGGTGCCCAACCTTTTTTGAACCAAGAGCTGCTTTTAAAGTTGCCAGTCTGCATGTTTCACTGTGAGGGGAGGGTGGAACATACACACCAGAAGTAAACAAAGACGTGCAACGGGAAAAGTGTTCCCACGGGAAACAAAACTGAAAATATTAAATGAAACAATGTCATCTCTTAAAATTCAGAACATTATTATGAATTAAACTTCACAAACGTATAATTATGTATTCACATGTTTAACTCTGTTACATATGCACGCAACGAACAGAAGAGCATACCAGGTGTATTTTCTACCTTAGTGGGACCTCTGGCACTGGGAGGAGGCCACTAGCTTCTCGTAGTCAGGGCAGGAGTAGCTGGTTACAAGCCGTATGCAGGCCACAAGGTGGTCATCAGTCTTCGTAGATCTGTACTTGGATTTGATGATCTTCATGTGAGAGAATGCAGACTCACACAAATAGGTGGACCCAAAAAGTGCTGTCAAGTTCAAGGCACATCTTCTGAGGTTGGGATACTTTTGTTCCAAGAGCAAGTTCCAGAACTGTCCACTATCCACTATCCAGGTGTTGTGCTGGATTTGATGTCAATATCATTTGAGAGTGTGAGAATCTCATTCTCAACAGCAGAGCTATCCAGGTCGAACAGTAAATTGACTTTGGAGACGATCTCATCCACATCAATACTTCCACCAAATGGAAAACACAGATAGCTGGCAATGGGTTCAATGGATGAAAAGTCAGTAAAACGGCTCTCAAATTCTGTCAAGACGCTCTGAACTTTCTCTTCATACCGTGTACTGTTTTAGCTTGCTTTTAAATGTGTTCACTGAACTGATCATGTTAATTACATTTGTATCCTTACCCTGCAGAATTAATGCTGAATTAAGCAGGCCAGTGAGATCTGTAAGGAACGATAAATCCAAAAGCCACTGGTGGTCCACTAGTTTTGGATATTCTGCATGTTTTGAAAGCTTCAGAAAGTCTTTGATTTCAGGCAACAGCTCAGTGAAGAATGTTCCAGAAGAATGTTCAAGATGTTATTCTTCCTCCTACGGTACATCTTTTTCACGTGCCAAGGTTGACCCCCCCCCCATTGGCTTTGACGTCTATCTCTTAAGAGTCTTGGGTAACATCCGGGAAGAAGTTAAGTCTGCTGTTTAAATGTTTGTTTTTGTACTTTTTGTTTTTTGTTAACGGAAAATAAACACTTCATTGCCATGTTCTTGAAAACCACCTCTGTGTCTTTCCTCTTTCCCCGCTCGAACGTTATTACACGTCGTCCACATCGGATCACTTTGGCTCTCCGTCCAAATGTATTTCAAGCATAGTTTTTTTGAGCAGAGTAAATGTGAATAACTCCTCATTAGATTATACATGTGACATGCCAATTTCATTTGTTTCATGTACACACACGTCAAATGCAAATATGATCCAAGCTTGATAATAGCTTGCTTTTGTATTAATCATATTTTAAAATAAAAAAAACTGCAAGTTTGTGTGAATACATTTTGTATAACTTGTAGGGCAGTGGTTGTATTGACTTAATTATAATATAATAAATTACAATGTATTATAATATTGGATTGTTTTAGAAGTGTGTAGTTTGTGTTTTTGGATGAGTTTAAGTTGTTTATTTTGCAGATTGAAAATAAAGAACTTGGAATTTCGAAATGTCCTCCAGTTTAGGCCAATTCAAGAAATAAAACCTTCCAAAAATAAATTGGGTATATAGGTTTTAACCTTCAAATGTGCATCACGTCACAATTAATACACAAACACAAATTGTTGTGAAACCATTTGGATTGGCTACAGTTGGAACTTACATCACGACCTGTTCAGCCTTAACGGTCGTTGCTGCTGTATGTGTGTGGGTGTTGCTGGTTTGTGACATTCATGGCCAGGATATCAAGGCCTTAACCAAGAGGAGGATGTCTGACTTCTGCTATTCTTGTTCCTTTGTGTCTTCATCACCCAGTGTAGTCCGGTTATCCAAGCATCTTATTTACACATAAAGGGATTGAGATTGGACCACCAAGGTTAACTATTGTTTACCTTCTAGAATGCAGTTGATGCTGCAGGCCGTGCGGTAGGGCTCCACCCCGTACGCCCCCCAGTGGGAGAGAATAGGAATCTGGTTTATTGCAAGAGTTTGAATCAAGGTGAACAGAGCAGAGGTACATGCTAGAGCTCTCTTTTCCTCGAGTATGTGTGGTGGAGGCTGTTTTAACCGGTGGGCCTTGATTAACAATGACACACAGGTGTGTGCTTAAACCCAGCCACCAACCTTTACATTTACATTTACATTTAGGGCATTTGGCAGACGCTTTTATCCAAAGCGACTTACAACGTGTACATACTCACAACCACACACACACACACAAATCCACAGCCCCCCCCCATCCAAAAATAAACCTAAACCATACTCTACACCAGGGGTGCCCAACCTTTTTTGAACCAAGAGCTGCTTTTAAAGTTGCCAGTCTGCATGTTTCACTGTGAGGGGAGGGTGGAACATACACACCAGAAGTAAACAAAGACGTGCAACGGGAAAAGTGTTCCCACGGGAAACAAAACTGAAAATATTAAATGAAACAATGTCATCTCTTAAAATTCAGAACATTATTATGAATTAAACTTCACAAACGTATAATTATGTATTCACATGTTTAACTCTGTTACATATGCACGCAACGAACAGAAGAGCATACCAGGTGTATTTTCTACCTTAGTGGGACCTCTGGCACTGGGAGGAGGCCACTAGCTTCTCGTAGTCAGGGCAGGAGTAGCTGGTTACAAGCCGTATGCAGGCCACAAGGTGGTCATCAGTCTTCGTAGATCTGTACTTGGATTTGATGATCTTCATGTGAGAGAATGCAGACTCACACAAATAGGTGGACCCAAAAAGTGCTGTCAAGTTCAAGGCACATCTTCTGAGGTTGGGATACTTTTGTTCCAAGAGCAAGTTCCAGAACTGTCCACTATCCACTATCCAGGTGTTGTGCTGGATTTGATGTCAATATCATTTGAGAGTGTGAGAATCTCATTCTCAACAGCAGAGCTATCCAGGTCGAACAGTAAATTGACTTTGGAGACGATCTCATCCACATCAATACTTCCACCAAATGGAAAACACAGATAGCTGGCAATGGGTTCAATGGATGAAAAGTCAGTAAAACGGCTCTCAAATTCTGTCAAGACGCTCTGAACTTTCTCTTCATACCGTGTACTGTTTTAGCTTGCTTTTAAATGTGTTCACTGAACTGATCATGTTAATTACATTTGTATCCTTACCCTGCAGAATTAATGCTGAATTAAGCAGGCCAGTGAGATCTGTAAGGAACGATAAATCCAAAAGCCACTGGTGGTCCACTAGTTTTGGATATTCTGCATGTTTTGAAAGCTTCAGAAAGTCTTTGATTTCAGGCAACAGCTCAGTGAAGAATGTTCCAGAAGAATGTTCAAGATGTTATTCTTCCTCCTACGGTACATCTTTTTCACGTGCCAAGGTTGACCCCCCCCCCATTGGCTTTGACGTCTATCTCTTAAGAGTCTTGGGTAACATCCGGGAAGAAGTTAAGTCTGCTGTTTAAATGTTTGTTTTTGTACTTTTTGTTTTTTGTTAACGGAAAATAAACACTTCATTGCCATGTTCTTGAAAACCACCTCTGTGTCTTTCCTCTTTCCCCGCTCGAACGTTATTACACGTCGTCCACATCGGATCACTTTGGCTCTCCGTCCAAATGTATTTCAAGCATAGTTTTTTGAGCAGAGTAAATGTGAATAACTCCTCATTAGATTATACATGTGACATGCCAATTTCATTTGTTTCATGTACACACACGTCAAATGCAAATATGATCCAAGCTTGATAATAGCTTGCTTTTGTATTAATCATATTTTAAAATAAAAAAAACTGCAAGTTTGTGTGAATACATTTTGTATAACTTGTAGGGCAGTGGTTTTATTGACTTAATTATAATATAATAAATTACAATGTATTATAATATTGGATTGTTTTAGAAGTGTGTAGTTTGTGTTTTTGGATGAGTTTAAGTTGTTTATTTTGCAGATTGAAAATAAAGAACTTGGAATTTCGAAATGTCCTCCAGTTTAGGCCAATTCAAGAAATAAAACCTTCCAAAAATAAATTGGGTATATAGGTTTTAACCTTCAAATGTGCATCACGTCACAATTAATACACAAACACAAATTGTTGTGAAACCATTTGGATTGGCTACAGTTGGAACTTACATCACGACCTGTTCAGCCTTAACGGTCGTTGCTGCTGTATGTGTGTGGGTGTTGCTGGTTTGTGACATTCATGGCCAGGATATCAAGGCCTTAACCAAGAGGAGGATGTCTGACTTCTGCTATTCTTGTTCCTTTGTGTCTTCATCACCCAGTGTAGTCCGGTTATCCAAGCATCTTATTTACACATAAAGGGATTGAGATTGGACCACCAAGGTTAACTATTGTTTACCTTCTAGAATGCAGTTGATGCTGCAGGCCGTGCGGTAGGGCTCCACCCCGTACGCCCCCCAGTGGGAGAGAATAGGAATCTGGTTTATTGCAAGAGTTTGAATCAAGGTGAACAGAGCAGAGGTACATGCTAGAGCTCTCTTTTCCTCGAGTATGTGTGGTGGAGGCTGTTTTAACCGGTGGGCCTTGATTAACAATGACACACAGGTGTGTGCTTAAACCCAGCCACCAACCTTTACATTTACATTTACATTTAGGGCATTTGGCAGACGCTTTTATCCAAAGCGACTTACAACGTGTACATACTCACAACCACACACACACACACAAATCCACAGCCCCCCCCCATCCAAAAATAAACCTAAACCATACTCTACACCAGGGGTGCCCAACCTTTTTTGAACCAAGAGCTGCTTTTAAAGTTGCCAGTCTGCATGTTTCACTGTGAGGGGAGGGTGGAACATGCACACCAGAAGTAAACAAAGACGTGCAACGGGAAAGTGTTCCCACGGGAAACAAAACTGAAAATATTAAATGAAACAATGTCATCTCTTAAAATTCAGAACATTATTATGAATTAAACTTCACAAACGTATAATTATGTATTCACATGTTTAACTCTGTTACATATGCACGCAACGAACAGAAGAGCATACCAGGTGTATTTTCTACCTTAGTGGGACCTCTGGCACTGGGAGGAGGCCACTAGCTTCTCGTAGTCAGGGCAGGAGTAGCTGGTTACAAGCCGTATGCAGGCCACAAGGTGGTCATCAGTCTTCGTAGATCTGTACTTGGATTTGATGATCTTCATGTGAGAGAATGCAGACTCACACAAATAGGTGGACCCAAAAAGTGCTGTCAAGTTCAAGGCACATCTTCTGAGGTTGGGATACTTTTGTTCCAAGAGCAAGTTCCAGAACTGTCCACTATCCACTATCCAGGTGTTGTGCTGGATTTGATGTCAATATCATTTGAGAGTGTGAGAATCTCATTCTCAACAGCAGAGCTATCCAGGTCGAACAGTAAATTGACTTTGGAGACGATCTCATCCACATCAATACTTCCACCAAATGGAAAACACAGATAGCTGGCAATGGGTTCAATGGATGAAAAGTCAGTAAAACGGCTCTCAAATTCTGTCAAGACGCTCTGAACTTTCTCTTCATACCGTGTACTGTTTTAGCTTGCTTTTAAATGTGTTCACTGAACTGATCATGTTAATTACATTTGTATC
Organism: Muraenolepis orangiensis; assembly: GCA_027704905.1. Lineage (NCBI taxonomy): Eukaryota > Metazoa > Chordata > Actinopteri > Gadiformes > Muraenolepididae > Muraenolepis > Muraenolepis orangiensis. The sequence continues at coordinate 8,099,702 of CM051004.1, read as the reverse complement.
CTTACCCTGCAGAATTAATGCTGAATTAAGCAGGCCAGTGAGATCTGTAAGGAACGATAAATCCAAAAGCCACTGGTGGTCCACTAGTTTTGGATATTCTGCATGTTTTGAAAGCTTCAGAAAGTCTTTGATTTCAGGCAACAGCTCAGTGAAGAATGTTCCAGAAGAATGTTCAAGATGTTATTCTTCCTCCTACGGTACATCTTTTTCACGTGCCAAGGTTGACCCCCCCCCCATTGGCTTTGACGTCTATCTCTTAAGAGTCTTGGGTAACATCCGGGAAGAAGTTAAGTCTGCTGTTTAAATGTTTGTTTTTGTACTTTTTGTTTTTTGTTAACGGAAAATAAACACTTCATTGCCATGTTCTTGAAAACCACCTCTGTGTCTTTCCTCTTTTCCCGCTCGAACGTTATTACACGTCGTCCACATCGGATCACTTTGGCTCTCCGTCCAAATGTATTTCAAGCATAGTTTTTTGAGCAGAGTAAATGTGAATAACTCCTCATTAGATTATACATGTGACATGCCAATTTCATTTGTTTCATGTACACACACGTCAAATGCAAATATGATCCAAGCTTGATAATAGCTTGCTTTTGTATTAATCATATTTTAAAATAAAAAAAACTGCAAGTTTGTGTGAATACATTTTGTATAACTTGTAGGGCAGTGGTTTTATTGACTTAATTATAATATAATAAATTACAATGTATTATAATATTGGATTGTTTTAGAAGTGTGTAGTTTGTGTTTTTGGATGAGTTTAAGTTGTTTATTTTGCAGATTGAAAATAAAGAACTTGGAATTTCGAAATGTCCTCCAGTTTAGGCCAATTCAAGAAATAAAACCTTCCAAAAATAAATTGGGTATATAGGTTTTAACCTTCAAATGTGCATCACGTCACAATTAATACACAAACACAAATTGTTGTGAAACCATTTGGATTGGCTACAGTTGGAACTTACATCACGACCTGTTCAGCCTTAACGGTCGTTGCTGCTGTATGTGTGTGGGTGTTGCTGGTTTGTGACATTCATGGCCAGGATATCAAGGCCTTAACCAAGAGGAGGATGTCTGACTTC
>CM051004.1:8094759-8097620 GCA_027704905.1 Muraenolepis orangiensis | reverse complement strand
TGTGTGTTTGCGCCCCACCACACGCTCTCTGTTAAAACGACAACAGATTCAATTTCATCTGATTCATTTCTAATCAACACAACAGCATATGCAGCAGTGGCGAACCTTGTCTATCACAACTGGACCTTCTGTAGACCCCCCCCCCCGTTGTTCTAGTCAGACTGACGTCACGGAGGAAGTCACTTTATGCGTTATCTCATTTAGGAAGATCAGATTGTCGCAGCCAATGTCCAAGTTGACCATAGTTGACAAAGCAGTGTCCATGTAGTGAAGTAACAGACCAACACAGACCACCACACACAGGCTATCGATGAAAGGGAGGGTCTAAAACGATACGTGAAAAGGCTTAACGTAACTTAAAGTTCCAAAACAGCGATCAATAAGCACCAAATGTCTCTGGCTTATGTCTTGTCATTAGCACTTTCACCTGTCAACATATTAAAACCTAAATCCTACTATTACGGAAGTTATGTTACATTAAGTGTTTTCCTCTCATAAAGCTGCGTTAGGACTTTTCCTTACTGGCTCAATAGAGAGGAAAACACTTAATGTCACATAACGTCCATAATGGTAGGATTTAAGTTGAGATATTTTGACAGGTGAGTGCTAATGACAAGACATATGCCCGAAAAATTTGGTGATTATTGATCGTGGTTTTGTAACTCTTAGTTACGTTAAGTCTTTTCACGTTAAGCGATGAAAGAAAGATCAAGTCAAAACTCTCAATTCAAATGCACAACAATGCTTAACAAACCCAAGGCAGCCATTAACTAATCAGTCAACAAGTGTGTGGAATCAAAATGCAACAACCAGCTCAACACTGAGACAAAACCAGCAAAGACAAATGAGTCTCACTCACCAATGATGTTCACTTAAAGACCAAATCCATTCTCCTGTCCTTCTGGATGTTTCGATAACCCGGTCATTAAGCTGATCACTGCTTTTCAGATCCAAAATAAGTTGCCTTTCAATAGCTATGGAAGCTAATGCAGTGAGTCGGGATCGTCCTGTTCTGTTCCTCCATATGTTTTTATAATATTAAAATGTCCTTTCCGCAGTGGTGACGGGGATCTTTAAAACTTTTTATAATGTCCATCTTTTCACTGAATGGTCGTCTTGAAAAGGGTACTAACAACAATTCCGCAAACAACATCATCTTCACCTGTTGCCATTTTGACGTAAAAAAAACAACGTAGCCCTACGCTACTCTAGATCCGAGCCAGAGAACCTTCTAGGCACTATGGAACTGTGGGGAAATCTGAAAGAATACGCACCATTGGCTACAAATCACTATATGATTGGTTGGTCAAATTGTCAATCCAAACGTACGCTCTCATTCAGTCTAAAGGCCAACGTCATCGGGAATACTTTGGTTGAAGGATATTCTTCCCAGCAACCTAGAAAAATATCTGATTGGTTGCATTGTTTTTCCAACACAAAACCACTCAAATGCGTAGTGCATTGACCGAGAACGACAAACAAATCAACGTAACACTGTAATATAACAGATAACAGATACCATTCTCATTTATTATTATTGTATTACGTTTTATTAATACAATTAATTACATTTTTTTTGTTTCATCTGAGGGTCTTCTCTGAATACCTTGAAGGCCCTGACGCTTCACCACTGATATGCAGTAGTACCTTTATATAGTGCCTTTCAAGCGACCCAAGGTCGCTTTACAGAGGGGCAAAACTGTACAAAATAAACAAGCAAATACAAATATAAAGTAAATAACAAAATAAAAGTAGCAGTGGAAGGAGGGGAGAAAGGGATGGGTTAGAGGGTCAAAGGCCATGGTGAACAGATGAGTTTTGAGGGTTATTTTGAAAACGTCCAGGGAGGCTGCGTTGCGGATCTCTCCAGGAAGAGAGTTCCAGAGGGTGGGGGCCTCGACACAGAACGCTCTGTCTCCAAATGGTTCGGAGGCGGGAATGGAGAATGGAGAGCAGGCCTGTGTCCGAGGATGGCAGACTCCGGGAAGGGGTATAGGGGTGGAGGAGATCTGTTAATTACTGGGGGGTGAGGGCATGGAGAGACTTGTAGGTGAGGAGGAGCGTTTTTATATTTGATGCAGAAATTGACCGGGAGGTGGATGAGGGTGGAGGTGATGTGCTGCCAGGGCTTAGTGCGGGTGAGTACCCTGGCGGGTGAGTTCTGGACATACATTACATTACATTACATTACATTACAGTCATTTAGCAAATGCTTTTATCCAAAGAGACTTACAATAGTGTGTTTTAACAAAGGAAGGTAAGAGAACAACTTGTCACCAGAAGTCAAAAGTGCATTTCATTCCTAACGAGTCTCCATGAACTGAGCCAGTGCTCAGGTAAAAAAGGTACAATAAGTTCAGGTAAAAGTACAATAATGCACATAAAATACTGGAGCCTATCCAGCGCTTTTATAGCCCTGGCTTTGTGTGTGTGTGTGTGTGTGTGTGTGTGTGTGTGTGTGTGTGTGTGTGTGTGTGTGTGTGTGTGTGTGTGTGTGTGTGTGTGTGTGTGTGTGTGTGTGTGTGTGTGTGTGTGTGTGTGTGTGTGTGTGTGTGTGTGTGTGTGTGTGTGTGTGTGAGGGCACCAATGCCCACTTTGACTGCCAGTCTCAGGTGTATAAATACATGTGGCTAGTGTATTTGGGTGCTCGAGAATGTGCTGACAATGCCTCACTCCTACCGGATGAGTCATATAGACTGGGTAGGTAAGGGTGGGCTGGACACGGTGAAGTGTGCATGTGGACATCACTATGGAACTCTCAGATATAATAATAATAATAATTATTATTATTATTATTATTTGGTGGCATGGTTCCCCATTCTGACAATTTTGTAGCAACAGCTTTTACAGTGTGTCTGCAA
>CM051004.1:8072259-8092259 GCA_027704905.1 Muraenolepis orangiensis | reverse complement strand
TGGTTCCACCCTCGGCAACGTGGCAGCATAGCATCTGTTCGACAAAACGTGACGGAAAAACATCAAGCTCAGTGAATATACTGTGTGGTACAGCAGTGGTTCCCAAACTGGGTAAGGTCCTGTACCCCCTTTAACATTGGACCCCCTGCTGTGTACCCCCTCTACCTCTCATCTGATGCTACGCATGAAGATAAGACAGCGTTATTAACTATTAAAGGTCCTGTACCCCTTAAACATTGAACCTACTGCTGTGTACCCCCTATACCTTTCATCTGATTTTCATATGAAGACAAGACAGTGTTATTAACTATTTAGCACTTTATTCAGCCTCATAGAAATCCCTCTCATATTTCAAACAAGTGATATGCACATCAGCTCAAACACAATATGAATGACTGGAAATTATGAAAGTTATAATAAATTATTTGTGTTTATTGTTTATGTTTGGCGTTCCCCCGCCATAACTCTGTTACCCTACTTTGGGAATAGCCGTGGTACAGTAATGTCCAACGCTTCCCCTACAAGCTTCATGACAGCTTCAACAGACATGTTAACACAAGGGACGGGAAGCGTCTTATTGTGCATGGTGTCGCACAACTGCTCTCAATCCTGTGGATGCAAATGGTCCTGTTTCCTTCTGTAAAGATGAGTGTTGTTCGCCTCGTTCTGCCTTCTCGTTCTCGTCAAACACAAACAACGTTACACAATGAAGCGTAAAACTGTGTCATTCCTATCCCTAAACCAAAAAGGCTGTTGGAAATAAGTCAGCCCCAATGCCCTTGGCTAACGGAACGCACTATTGCGGACGGATGGACAAACAACACGTGACAGACCAATGTCCCCTTCCTTGCCACACATATGCCTATGAATCACAGCAAGAAAGGGCCGTTGGTGACTCATATTTGTGTGTGTGTGTGTGCTGATATGTATGCGCCCGCACACACGCACAAATCCACACATACATACCACACACACTCGACATGGAGGGCATTTAACTGCTTAACTTCAACAGAGTGAAAGGATTAAATCCAAAAATGTCTCTCCACATAGACATCATGGCGTTTTTATCACAGGCGACGCTAAACCTTTTCATGCGCTAGCTGATAGCTTGAGTCGACATTACGCCTTCTAGCAACGTATGACTCACACATCTGTTGGAATTTTCTGTCCTGCTTTGAAATGTTGGGCTTGGGGTGGATGAGTCCAAACAATCGTGTCAATTAAGTGTAATAAATAAATACATATTGTTGTTATTGAGTCAAGAGGCTGGCGGATATGATTGAAATCTTGATTTCATCTGGAACCTGCTTCTGGGGGGGTCAGGGGATTAAAGTTTGGGGTCGATGCTGGATGAGAGATCAGGGATTTAGAGGAAAGAAGGGAGGCAATCTCTAAACTACCCGTGACACACTTCATATGTTAAGAAGCCTAGCATAAGAGGGGTTCCTCTAACAGACAGAATTAATAATAATCTAAATGACCTTCTCCCCTATTTTATATTCACACCACAACAAAAAGGGTTAGGGGGTCATTTGTACAGTTGTGAATTGTGACGAAAAAGGATGGTTATTCTGATGGTAATGCTGTATATTACATTACAGTTTGTTACACTCATGTGTATTGTTTGTGGTGTTTTGTGAGGAGACTTTAAAGATAATTGTTTGACGTGTGTGTGTATGTCTGTGTCTGTGTGTGTGTGTGTGTGTGTGTGTGTGTGCGCGCGCGCGTGTGTGTGTGTGCGCGCGTGTGTGCGCGCATGTGTGTGTGTGTGTGTGTGTGTGCAAAGAAAGAGGAGACATAACCAGAGGACAAACAACTCACTTTCACAGTGTCCACTCCCACAGGAACAGGAACCTTCCTTCTTCACATTAACGTCGGAGCAAGGGTCCACAACACAGCTCCAGCAACATCACCCAGGGGTCAATTGCTTCCAAGCTTTCCTGCTTTGCCTCCTGGTTTATAGGATGTCCGGGGAGATGTGTACACACCGCACTCTACTATACATCAGGGATTCTCAACCGGTGGGCGTTTTTTGAGCCGGAGCCCAGAGCACGTATGCACCAAACCTTCATCTTTAGAACGAAGCTCATAAATTCTCAATTCTCAACGTTTCAATGTTCATTCATGTTTCAATTGCTTGCTGTTTCATTAAGGTTAGACCCAAAACGTTACAGCTCATTGGTCGCCTCCGTGTTTTTAACAGAACATGAAGGCAATGTTGAATACGGCAATATTGGTGTATATTTAAATGTTTTATTTGTCGTGACCTAATGACACGTGGGTGCTGAGGTCGGACCAGTTGGGAACCGCCGCCATATGGGTCCGCGTTCAGAGCCACCATTGTATTTACACACCGCTATGACATTTAAACAGGGTGCCAAGAACTGGGTCGGCTGTGACGGACTCATAGGTCTGATGCTAAAATAGAGTAGAGTAGGCCCATTACTCACCCACAACAACATGACCTAGTGCTACAGTCCCACGCACACACACGGTAGTCATACACACGCACACACGCACGCACACGCACGCACACACGCATTCCGCACCTGCATTCCCCCCCCCTCTCCCCTCACTGAGACACTTCTTTATTGTTCTGTATTGTTATTATTGATGCTGTCGTGAAGTATGATGTATTACTATTTTAATTTTAATTTTTAATTCAATTTTTTTCTTTACTGTGAATAATTCATACTGCGGGAGTGAAGAGGGAGTAAGCGGTCCATTGTACTGGAATCTTAAATTGTCATCATATAAGTATTATTTACATTGGCAATAATGCAAAAAATAATCAACTAGTAGATATTAAGAGACCAAAGTTTGTTGTGTCCCTACACTGAGTAAATGCATTAAAACAGCTATAATTCAACAATCCACCAGCAGCAGCTGCGACTCTACGTAGATCCAATATTCACCGTGAACTGGGCGAGGATATTCACCCGCACCCCCCCCCCTCCTACTCCCCCTAACACCCCCCCCCCCCCCCCCCCCCCCCCCACTCCCAATTGGTCCGTGGAGAGGAGAGAGAAGGAGGGAGGAGGAGGAGGACGAGGGAGGAGGACGACTTCAAATACAATGTGAGCCGTGTAGACGAGAGTACGCTGTGTCTCGGCTGGAGCGGAGCGGAGCTACACTTACGGCTTCAGATTCTCCTTTTTTTGAGCGTTGAACACCGATTGCGCGTTCACAACGGCACAGTAAAAAATAGTCAACAACAACCGCCCCCCCCCCTCTCACCCCTTCCCTCCACCCAAAAAAAGGGGGAGAGACCATCAATGCAAATCATAACGAATACGGACAGCGAATAACGCAGTATATACCACGGACAGCAGCCGATCGTCACACACGCCCCCCCCCCCTGTGGTGCGGTGTCTGAACACACCCCCTCCCAACCCACCCCACCCACCCCCCCATGCCGCCCGAGGAGAAGCGGGGAGCGACACGCCGTATACCTACCGGAGGATGCAAAGCGGTTCCTGCATCGCGGGGTGCTTTTAATTTGTAGTAGCAGGTCGGGGGGTCCCTTTGTTCACACTTGAGGACCGTGGATGCGCTGCGAAGGACACTGTGGAGGGTAATTAAGTGTTATATATTTTGATATCATATATAGATATATATATATATTATTGGCTTTTTCTCTTCCCCGTGAAATTTCTGTGGGTGTATTTGCTCATCGTGTTTCTGTTTTACCCGAGTACAATTATTCATAGTTAAAATGGGCTGTAACCACCATCAGACTAAAGAGAAAGCTACAGCAAGAGAACATTTTGAGGGTTATATGGAGAAACTTTGGCTGGTGGCTTTGTCATATAAGTTAGGGATCATATTTACCTTGATTTCTTCATCACTTGACCTACAAAGGAACAACGTGAGATCTACAATTGTGTGAATGCACTGAATGCGTTGAATACTGACATGTATTTAACGAATGAAGCGTTCTTTTGGCCAGGTGAGCTGCCTTACTGACATTGGGCTTTAGGCGGTAATATATTCCAACTAATGTGAACATTGAACTCCATGAACTTCCATGAGAGTTAGATAGATAGCAAATGTTCCACTTTCAAGACTTTGATTTTGGATTCTCATCGATTCAGATACAAGGTTCCATAATAATAATAACAACAATATTTATAGACATCAATGGAGAATATTTCCTTAGTATATTTTAGACAGATACAGACCTTTTATGAGTTGTTTAGTTTTACAGCGAAGTAGGCGTAATATTGCAAGTGAAAACCCTACTCAATTAGACATTATTTTAGCATTGGGAGTTTCAATTATTTAGGAGCTCCTAATGGACTGGTAACTGCTGAGTAAACCTATTGCTTCGGTTTAACTGCCACATGCCTACTGCTTCACCCTTGCCCCCTCCTCTCCCTTTCTCGCCTTCACCATGTCTCTCATATCCCTGGCACTTTATATGCTTTTTTGTACCTGTGTGTGTGTGTGTGTGTGTGTGTGTGTGTGTGTGTGTGTGTGTGTGTGTGGGCCAATGTTTGTTTTTGTTTTTTTGGCAGTTTAGCACTCAAGTTGCCTCTCTGGCTCTGCAATCTCTCTACACTTTACAATTGTATCCTACGCATAGAGCAGAAGCACTGAGCCATAACCCATCTGTATTTTGTATTTTAGGCCTTTTTTGGTTTTCACATGTATTTATTTATATAATATTGTATATCAGAACATGCTCTTTTGATGCAACTTGTTTCTCAAAAGGGTGACCTCTTCAATGACAGATCGTTTTTTTGTGGCTGTAATGCTCACACAAGTGAATAGGATGGGGAAACACTGGTGGCAACCACACGGATGTGGACCAGTGGAGTTTGGGAGTTTGGGAAGGAAGGGTCTTCATCTCTCTCTCTCTCTCTCTCTCTCTCTCTCTCTCTCTCTCTCTCTCTCTCTCTCTCTCTCTCTCTCTCTCTCTCTCTCTCTCTCTCTCTCTCTCTCTCTCTCATACACATTTAAAAATAAGTATCCCAATTTAAGTAGGCTATAAAGTATATAAATAGTAGGTGGCAAGATATTTTGTAAAAAAATGCACCGGCCCACTCACTCTAAAAAGGCACCGGCCCACTCACTCAATGCAGCATTAGAGCACAAGCCCATTCTTCACCTCTACGGACGGAACAATAGATGGACATCTGTGGTTTCTCGGTTTTGTATATCATTTCAATAAATTATACCATCAAGCTGACATTTGTTTTCATATACGTTTGCCGGCTTGTATGTATTGTGTGGCGTCATGCTGGTGGGAGCGTGCGTGAATTTTGGTGTTTTGCCGAGATGTGAACCCATGGCAGTAGGTTTTCTCAACATGCTGGTTGTCACAGGAGCAAGCCAGTTGCTTCAAGGTGGCCCTGGATCAGGAGAGCAGAGTCATGGGGGGGGAGGTAGTGCAAAATGGAATACAAGCTGCTGGGACTTGGTCGTACCCTGGCTGGGTCGCCTGGGTCTGTTGCCAGACCCGAAATACCCGATGAACCCAGGATACGACACTGAGGATGTGTCAAGGTTGGATCCCAACAATATGTATTCTATAAATCATTTTCCCCTCGCTGGCATGCAAGAATGGAAATACATTGCGTTTAGGCCAACATATAGTCAGATGGTTGAACTGAAAATGTATAGTTTACTGTATGTAAACTTCTGTGCCTGAAATCAATGACTTTTCCCATGGGACACAACACAACCTGCTTCGAAATGAGGTACTCATTCTCCAAAGTTAATGTTTTTTTTAATTCATATTATTAAAAATAAATAGAATGGAAAAAAGGCTTGATTGTAGGTGTCCGATGATTGGAAAAACAAAAGTTTCATAATCCCAGATGTGCCTTGAATATCACTGCTGTAATTATGGTTGTCTGAAAGCACAAAATGATTCAGTTTATCCAAACCTTTCTCACACACATCTGACACACACACACACACACACACACACACACACACACACACACACACACACACACACACACACACACACACACACACACACACACACACACACACACACACACACACTTTGTCTGCTCTCCGGTGTATAACCACCATCCAGCATAATATAGAAATTACATTTGGTGTTTTGGACAGCGGGCATTGGCTGGACATGATATGAATCACAGCCTTAAAAGCCCACTTAAAACTGCAGGGAGGACGTAGATGCTGTGATGTGCTGTATAAACCAGACGAAATTAAATGCATGTGAAGGTGTGGGAGAGGTTTGTGGTCCAGTGATCAGTCTGACCAACTAAGAGCTAGGGCGAGATGCCTAGAGTCAGTTGAATGGGGTAGATGTACAAGTGAATAGGTATATATTCCTTTCTCAGGAAAAGCTATGTGCGGTTCAGAAACGTGTATGAAAGAAACCACTATGGATCGTATTAATTGTCCTTTGTGAAGATTTCGGGACCAAACAACTACTGGTGTGACGTCAAGGACTTCATGGCTATTTCAACATGCTGCAAGGATACACTGCTCATGATTCAGTTTTCTAATTTGTTATTTTCTTCTTAAGCTCCACTGTTGCGGCCTGCGTTCCCCTTTTCCCTTGCTCTGTCATGACCTCACTTTGAATGAATGATATTATAATTGATTATGATAAAAAGTCAGGTGTAATGTGGTAACGAGCCAAACCAAGTTGGAGGAAATGTGTCTCATATTGGTCATGGTTCTGTGTCTTACTTGATGATATACAGTAGCTGAATCATACATCAACATCAACTCTGAGCAGCCACGTTCATTGTGCCATCAAAGCCTTGATTGGTATTTCCCTGATATTGGATCCAGCGGTCCTATGGCATAGCATCATTTCAGTTTCAGAAGTCCTGTGTTCATAGCAGAACTTTTGGATTGTTGTAGCAGAACTTGTGGACTTGTGTCTGCTCCTGCAGTCCTGGGTTATCGCAGAACTTCTGGTCCAACAGTCCTGTGTTATAACAGAACTTCTGGTCCAACAGTCCTGTGTTATAACAGAACTTCTGGTCCAACAGTCCTGTGTTATAACAGAACTTCTGGTCCAACAGTCCTATGCTATAACAGAACTTCTGGTCCAACAGTCCTGTGTTATAACAGAACTTCTGGTCCAACAGTCCTGTGTTATAACAGAACTTCTGGTCCAACAGTCCTATGCTATAACAGAACTTCTGGTCCAACAGTCCTGTGTTATAACAGAACTTCTGGTCCAACAGTCCTGTGTTATAACAGAACTTCTGGTCCAACAGTCCTGTGTTATAACATAACTTCTGGTCCAACAGTCCTGTGTTATAGCAGAACTTCTGGTCCAACAGTCCTGTGTTATAACAGAACTTCTGGTCCAACAGTCCTGTGTTATAACAGAACTTCTGGTCCAACAGTCCTGTGTTATAACAGAACTTCTGGTCCAACAGTCCTGTGTTATAACAGAACTTCTGGTCCAACAGTCCTGTGTTATAGCAGAACTTCTGGTCCAACAGTCCTACTGTGTTATAACAGAACTTCTGGTCAAACAGTCCTGTGTTATAACAGAACTTCTGGTCCAACAGTCCTACTGTGTTATAACAGAACTTCTGGTCCAACAGTCCTGTGTTATAGCAGAACTTCTGGTCCAACAGTCCTGTGTTATAGCAGAACTTCTGGTCCAACAGTCCTGTGTTATAACAGAACTTCTGGTCCAACAGTCCTGTGTTATAACATAACTTCTGGTCCAACAGTCCTGTGTTATAACAGAACTTCTGGTCCAACAGTCCTGTGTTATAACATAACTTCTGGTCCAACAGTCCTGTGTTATAGCAGAACTTCTGGTCCAACAGTCCTGTGTTATAGCAGAACTTCTGGTCAAACAGTCCTGTGTTATAACAGAACTTCTGGTCCAACAGTCCTACTGTGTTATAACAGAACTTCTGGTCCAACAGTCCTGTGTTATAGCAGAACTTCTGGTCCAACAGTCCTGTGTTATAGCAGAACTTCTGGTCCAACAGTCCTACTGTGTTATAACAGAACTTCTGGTCCAACAGTCCTACTGTGTTATAACAGAACTTCTGGTCCAACAGTCCTACTGTGTTATAACAGAACTTCTGGTCCAACAGTCCTGTGTTATAGCAGAACTTCTGATCCAACAGTCCTGTGTTATAACAGAACTTCTTGTCCAACAGTCCTATGTTATAACATAACTTGTGGTCCAACAGTCCTGTGTTATAGCAGAACTTCTGATCCAACAGTCCTGTGTTATAGCAGAACTTCTGGTCCAACTGTGTTATAGCAGAAATTCTGGGGGGAGACGTCACAGAGCCTGACCAGAGTTACACCTTGTTTTCTCTTATTTTATGTAGATATTCTATCTACAAGTAAAAATGCTTTTGCGCGAGTGGAGGACGTTTTCAGAAGCAACAGAAGCAACCGTTTTACTTCTGTTGGCCTGTTACTTGCTTACACATATCCCCAGCAACATAATTAGTTTAAACAAATATGTGAAAGAAAGTGTTCACCCAGAGTTGAGCTCTTTAGATATTCTATATATATATATATATATATATATATACTTTAGATATTAATTGAAAGTCTGATTTGTGGGACTAGCATTTCCCTGACTTAAATATTGATTGAATAATTGGCAATATTTTAGTTGACTACTCCCTTCTAATTTCTCAAACCGTTTTATTGTAATAATGCTTCAAAAACGTCCAAACTACAATATCACAGCTTTCGGTTCCCATTGGACTGAGTACGACTTAGTTACGACAGAGCTTCACTGCAAAGAACTCCATTTAAGATCCACAGCGTTCTACATATAGGAGTAGACTACTTCAAATGAGCATTAAATAAAAAGGGGGGTTTGAACATACTGCAAAGTTTCAATGAAATTTAGCTCTATTCAATATCATGCCAAGAATAGTCACGCACTATTCTGGATGACAGATTGCAACTGAGTGGAAGCGCTACCATGTAAATAAAAATCCTGGGGAGAACCCATAGGTAACACCTGCCACATGTGGTTTAATACAACAGACAAAATGTGATCATTATGCAACACATTGGCGGGAAAGGTGTAATTCTGTTCAAAGGAAAGAAGTAGGCTAAGTAACGTGTGATTTCAAACGTGTTATTTGGCCTTAGATGTCCTCCCCTGATGTAACAACTTTTCTCTTCTTTTCTCTTCTTGACCTCTTCAATCTGTGTGCAACAGGGACATTTTGAGCAATCAGGACTCAAAGTTGGAACTTGATTATTTGTTGTAATCATAGACAGACACAGACCCAGACCCATTGACCAAGAGATTGAGCAACAAATTGTCTGTCAGAGGCAGACAGTTTAAATGCACATTTTCACTAAGAGATTGAACGACAAATTGTCCGCTAAAGTCAGACAGCTTAAAATGAACGTTTTGAAGATGAGGGTTTGACCGTTGCACAATATTTGCTGTCCTCCCATAAAACCCAAGTCAATTGACCACAAATAGCCAGTCCTGAGTGTACTATTCATACATATTCTTCCCTTCTATGGGGGGGCCTGCCACCATAATATCTGAGGGGGCACAAAGGGAAGTCGGCCTGCAAGCCTAAGACCCATATGCACCACATAGGGGGTGGGAACACAGAGGATCCTCTCTGATGGAATGCTTCAATGTAAAGCCAGCGTACTAGTGTGTTACTAAGTCAATTGTCTAAGTAAGATTGTTAGGTAGATATTGTTCTATATTGTTTGCCAACTTATTGTACTTTTACCTTTTACATTTACCTGAACTTATTGTACTCTTACCTGAGCACCGGCTCAGTTCGTGGAGACTCGTTAGGAATGAGATGCACTTTTGACCACTGGTGACGAGTTGTTCTCTCACCTTCCTTTGTTGAAACGCACTATTGTAAGTCGCTTTGGATAAAAGCGTCTGCTAAATGACTGTTATGTAATGTAATGTAAAGCGAGTCGCACGTAGAAAGGACAACACACGCCGGAAGATTCCATTCGAGGTCTCGTTCTGTGTGCCATGGCTGGTCTGATGGCGCTCTGTGTGTGTAATGCCCTCCAAGGTTTTGAGCGGTGCTGGAAGATAGCTGTGTGGCAGCACAGCGTGTTTTTTTCATATGTTTTCTCATATAATTACGTATTCGTGGCCCGGAGGACCGTGACTCAGGATCCGTGGAGTCTTGTATTGCGGTTAATGTCCCCCCCCCCACCCCGTCATAATAACTGGTATCTGTAGGTGTAGCAGTGTGAATATAATCTATAATATAATCATTTGCTCATTGTTATAACTTTGATTCCGGTTCATCGTATGGGTTCATCTGACCAGGTTAGATGGTGACTCACTGTTCAGTGAGTCAACAGACTTTGAGATACTCTGAGAATGTGCCCCCCTCGGTCTGAATGGGCAGCTGGTCTTGTCTTGTTGTTTTTTAATTGATATGTTAGAGCAGGGGTGTCAAACTCAAATACCCAGTGGGCCAAAATGTAAAACCTGAACAAAGTCGCGGGCCAACATTGAACAAATGAACCTTTTAATATGGACCCAAACAAGTTTTGCTTTAACATTGAATATGGAACAAGCATCGCTTATTACATACAATATATAATTGAATAGTGGAGACATGCAAAATCGAATTTCAAATGAAAAAACACATCAATGGCATTAATTTATTAAATAAATAAAATTTTAATAAAAATCGTATGCCTCTTTTCTATTTGCAGCCTTCTGATTTAAATACCAAAATAAACTTTTTCCACTGGCTAATAATTTTACAAATAAAATGATAATAAATAAATCAACCATTCAAGCCCATGCCTTGTAGCAAGAAAAAGTGCACAAAGAAAACGTTAATTATTGCACACTGATCTAATCTGATGTGCTACCTGCCGGAGTACCGGCAGGTAGTTGGCAGGCGATGGGTACCAGACGGGAGAACTACGTGAATAGTAGAGTAACGACCTCACGCTGGGGTAAAGGAAAGACAACGTATATATACCCCAGGTGAGGTGATGAACAAATTACACGGGGGGGAAATTGAGTCCAGGTGTGTGTGTGTGTGTGTGTGGCCAGCGCACGTGGCTTGGCCACGCCCCCTGCCAACCAACTTGATTGTTGACAGGAGCGTGTGTGCGCCACCAGCGCACGTGGCTAGGCCACGCCCCCTGCCAACCAACGTGATTGTTGACAGGAGCGTGTGTGCGCTACCAGCGCACGTGGCTAGGCCACGCCCCCTGCCAACCAACGTGATTGTTGACAGGAGCGTGTGTGCGCCACCAGCGCACGTGGCTAGGCCACGCCCCCTGCCAACCACCGTAACCGTGACAGTTTCGTTTCATAGTGTCGTCTAATGTTGTACTCCTTACTTACAGCCACGTTGACTCCACAAACAAGACAAACAGGTTTGTCTTTTACATATGTAAACAGATATTCTGCCTCCCACTTGTCCAGAAAGCTCCTGTTTTCTGCCTTTCTTTTCGCCATTTTTGGGAAGGGATAGCGCGCTGACAGGTCTATGTTGCTTTGACTACTGTCACAGAGGAGAGGGCGTTTCTGGGTCCTGTCCTGATTGGCGCGCGAAAACAACAGCAGAGCATTATGGGATTCGTAGTATTAGCGGTGAATGCGCTGTATAATACCGGCGGGCCAGCTCTAGTAGTAATTTGGTATTGTCTCGCGGGCCAACTATAATTACCCCGCGGGCCAAATTTGGCCCGCGGGCCAGAGTTTGACACCCATGTGTTAGAGAGTCTCTCTTCTCCTCTCTGCTCTCAAGCATGGTAGTGAAAGCAGAACAACAGATCAGAAGTGGTGTCCAAGGCAATTCACTAGGTGAAATGACTGGTGAATAGTAAATGATGACATTTCTTTGGACAATGTTTGTAGCTTCGCAGTAATAACGGCATTCCAGTTCCAACATTTTAATTTATTGGTAGCCTATCTAATTCATTAGGGATCTTCAGAAGTATTGGTTTAATGTTTTTTAATAATTGTTTTTACCCCATTAAAAACAGGTGTCACTCACAATTAGCCCTGCCTGATGACAGCATTTACTAGTAGTCACATTGCATTTGCAATCTGTGGTCTCCACACCTCAAACTCAGAAATGCCTTAATGTTCTTGTCCATCTCCGGCAAAGTGATATTGTCTTGTCTGCTTCAGCGTACATTTTCGTAGCACCTCTGAAATAATCCAATTAGTTACTATGGCAACAGCAATGAAGCTGTATCCCAGGAGCATCCCGGCCGATTGTAATATACAACCCTGGGAGATCAGTGATACAGGGACCGTTGAGTTTAACTGCTTAATTAATTAATTAATGAATGAAAGAATGAATGAATGAATGCAGTTGAGTATCTGCTCAATTATATGATACAATTTCATTATATTCCCCCCGGGAGGGTCTTTTCTCTTTGGGTGCCCTATAGTTTTGCTCACAGACTCTCCTGTCTGCACGGATTCAGAATGTGTTGATGGGTGCAGGGCAGGCTGTACAGCAGGGCCGCACGGCCTTGGACACCTAATGGCTCGGCAGGTGTGGCAGACACAATCAAAAGTGTGGACCGTCTGGGAAGGGACCTCAGAATGAACGAAATTGGGAGGAATTGCTATTAAATATGAGTCTAAAAACTACTGTTGAAAAATAGTACATGGCGATATATACGTTCCATTGAATATACCCGTACGTTTTTAGACTAAACACATAAACATCGTCCTTACCGACGACCAACTGTTGCAGAGAAAGAATATTGCCAGTATTGCGGTTGAAGGGTCACAGTTGTCTCTTGATGAATAATTAAACCTTGGTGTGATGTTGTGGTTTAACTCTGCGGTGTGTTCTCTTTCAACCAGACTCATTTAAATTAAAGACGGCTAGTTCAGTTCTGTGTGTAAAGTCCAAAGCAAAAATATTATAATCATATTGTTTTAAAGGGGTAAAGCACACGGACCGCACAAATTGCCAAGAAACTGAAAAGCCCATGCTTTATGAGGTTTGAAGACATGGTGTGTTTTGCTTAATTCAGTCCATTACTAGCGGCTACCGTGCAAGATCCAGTGCTAATGGAGATTTCTCATAGTGTTTTCTCATGGAAATATGCTTCCATGACTCATGCTTTTGCCATCCCTCAGAGTGTAATGTAGTTTCCACCAGCCTATACTCCGTCCTGAAGCTTCTGAGAGTGGTGAGGGATACATGCTGCTCAAGGACTGCAGATAGTAGGGATAAGTACGGAGAGAACTTGCTATCGGTACTACACGTATGAATGTATGAATGTACTGGCTTTCTGGAAGGCTGGAGTTTTAGAATTGCATCAAGAAACTTTTAATCAACACACAGACATTTTTTCCCCCACACCATTCCCCAGTCCAGAATGGAGAAGAATTGGTGTGAAAACCAAATTCATTTCACCTGACGTGGTCTCCATTCTGTCGGTTCTCCATCAGAGCTCTGCTTACAGATTGTCCTCCACGCTTCTCATATTTCTACGAAAAAAAACCCCTGTCTCACAGTTCACCTGCCACCAGAAAGTTACACCCATATCCTATATCGAGTACGTCACTCCTTCTTTGCTAGCATCAAAGAGTGACTACCCAGTAAAAACAAACACACTTGTACCTGGGTAGACAGAGGGACAAGGAACACACCTACAAACACACAAAGGTGCCACTGGCAACACTCTGCATGCAAAGGGACAGACACAAGAAACCAATGGTGGATTTCAACCATTAAACAAACGACCATATTAATAGACTGCTTCCTTTGGGAGAAATAGATTTTTTTTTCTATTGATTTAAACGTTGCCTTGCAGTTACAGCCACCTCTTCAATAGGGGATGCTGCTGCGCCCCTCGCCACCCCCCCCCCCCCCCCCATATCCCCCCTTCTGTGTCCCTGTTGGATAATGTGTCACAGAGTGTCATGCGATGCTAAATAGTGACTGGCTGGTCCAGTCAGTGGATCAACTCACAGCTCACAAGCTTTTATTTTACATTTCAAGAACATGAAGCAGTAATGGGAGGGAGAATCAACCCTCGTCGGGTGGTGATACCGTGACACTGTGTCAGCCTTTCCCGTGTTACTTCCCATGCTCTCACAGATATGCATAGGACCTGCATAGGCCCGCATGTCAAACAGGAACATGGCAGATCCATCAAGGCACATAAACAGGGAGGGGAGAGCGAGTGATCCATTCACACATTAAGATTTGGTCCTGAAGCATAAACACAGCCCCAGTGTGGTGAATGTGATCGAGACAGAGACAGATGGACACAGTGTGGAGGCATGGAGGCAGAAAGGCTGATAATACCATTGACGGACAGATTGGGGTGGAATGAAGTCACCACCGCCCAAGAATAATCTGTTGTTTATGAGATAAATGAACACGGACACAGAGCTAGAGATACAAGAATAGATACATGGACACAGGCACACGACTAGAGATACAAGAACAAATACAAGGACACAGGCACACGGCTAGAGATACAAGAAGAGATACATGAACACAGCGCTTGAGATATCAGAGATAAATGGATAGAGAAGAGATGAATGAACACACAGGCGATAAGGACACATCGGATATATCGAGAAATGTGAGAAACGTGTCCAGAGGATGGATGGATCCAGACAGATAGTTGGAGTAGACAGACTGCTGGAACACCTCATACTGCTTGGGCATCTGCTCTTGCCAGCAGGCCGTCTGACCAACTGGCCGATTGCCTGGGGGAGGCGGGGGGGGGTCTGTGGTCTGTGAGGCAGATAGAGAGAACATGCATTGTGAAAGCCAGAGCCGTGGTCAGGTGGGCTTAAGTGTAACGGATGCAACAGGAGAGATGTGACAGAATGTTGTCTGGCTTTGGCTCTGAAGGAGGCTTCAGCTTGGACCAGCGGTACAACCTGTGGGCCTTTTGGATAATGGGATGTTGTAATAAAGGAAAATAAAAGCTTTGTTTGTGCCTCCTACAAACTGTTTTCAGTGCAAAGTGGAAAGTATTGTCTGTGATGTTGTGTAACGTGAAGGCTTTATCTTTGGACGCACTTCATTCACACTGGATTCACGTTGACAGTGATGGGGTTTTCTGTCTATATTATGTGAACAATGCCTTATTTCAATCAGCTTGTGGATATTTTACCAATTGACAATTGATTCTGTCCGGGTGTCACAGAATTTCCTGGTCCAGGCTGGTCTGCTTTTTGGGGGCAATGCGAAGCAGCAGAGCAACCTTGTGGGTGTTTTCATATCATTCAAATCAATCAAATCAATGTGCATCTACGGTCTTCTGTAGTTCATTCATTCAGTACCAGTCATAGCCTACACTTCCACACCCTGCATAACACAATGCCTTATCACTTGGCAAAACTCAATATGCACACAGTTAAGCCAAGCTTCCATGTGGAAAATGACACACCTCCACACGCTTCAAAGGCAGAGTGTGTGCAGCAGGTTTGATTCCCCGCCTTGCCGCCGTGTAGCGTCTGCTAGTTGTACCAAACCAGCGCCCATCACCCTGTGGTTTGTTTTGAATTGGATCCGCTGTGCGTTCATATGTTCCTACTCATTGCCTTAATCTTGTAAGCGGTGTGAGGCAAGAATGATGGATGTCCATCTGTACCTACAAACAACTTGACAGGTGACACTGTTTGGCAGTCTGCCATGCCTCTACTTCTTGGAAATTGAGTTCATGTGCCACCGCAGTGGCAGTGGCAGTTTTGAAAAAGCTTTTGCTCTCAGGCTGGATTAGCTCACTAGACAGAAGCTACATAGCTGTTAAGTCAATCTTACCCCGCTCCTTTTGAACGATTAAAAAAGGGAGAATTAAAGCATGGCAAGCTATTAAGCCCTGCTTCTAGCTCTGCTGTGCCGCTGTGCTAAATGTGTCCATGAAACGAGCTGGAGGGAGCAGGAGCAGGGAAGGAAACATGAGCTTGGTAGGAAAGATATGAGACAAAATTGGAGCAGAGCTAATGAAGATATCAGGGCTAACGGTGTACGTATGTTTTCATTTAGGTAAACTTTTATGAAGAGTACTTTAATTTAAATTGTTTTTTTAATGCTGCATTAATGATGCATTAGCCTACTGGGGGTACTTATTTTGCATTACAATGACCTACATATATTCCCTATTGGCTGTCTTCCTGCACTGGTTCTAAGAAATAAAATAACATTTACATTCAAATACAGCCTGGCGATTCTTTCACGCTCACAACACTCCAGGCAGGTGGCTTCTGACCCATTTACACCTATTCCCTTACTGACAACTCTCCCTACATTATCACTGAAGTGACTTTGAGGTCCTTCCTCTTACCTTTGGTAATTCATCGTCAGGCACCATCATATCTATGTCACTCACAGAATCACTATAATATATACTATATACTGTAACTAGCGTTACAAGGTTGTCTACCTTGATGATGGCAAGCTAATTTGGTGGACATCACAAATAGCATTAAAATGCAGTTCAATGTGCTTTTGATTATGTAACTCATGATTTAGCCATATTGTGGCGGATATCAATATTGAAAAAAATCCATCTTGATTATTGTGATATTGATTTGAAGGGCCCCTGTGTTACCACCAGGTGTGAGTGTGATTAGCCATTACAAACCCTTTCAAAATGGTCATGTGACTACCTTTCTAGCGACATAGTGAGACAGTGGGAGTGTCCACCCAGATGTGACCAGTATGATGACTAGATAAGTCTACCAGCTTCTACCCAGTGGACTGTACCAACTGGTAGGCTGATCTATCCATCATACATCTGGGGGTGGACACTCCCAGGTGTATTCTGACTAGATCAGTCTACCATCCTACCCTGAGTGGACACTACCACTCAACACCTATTGTTGCTCGTCAGGCTGTATTCAACTTTGTGGTGGTATTCCATAGCTGGTTCTCATATATCATCTCTCAGTAGGATTGTCAACTTGGGTGGGTTATTTTTCATTTGCATAGTGTGTTACTGTATAATGCAATTATATAAAAGGTCAAACTGCCTTTTCTTTGGTACAGATGCATGCAGTTCTAAACGTTACACGTCTATTATTTGCATTGCAATACTCAAGCATAGACTGTATGTACTTGTGTTACAGGTAACTGGTAACAGGTACAGGTAACAAGTGCTGAACATCATTGTCTTGAAATGGCCTGAACAAATTCATAATTTCATAATACAACACGATACCTAAAGTATCGTGTTTCTTGTGTCCTTGTTGTACATTTCATATTGTGTTTGTGTGTGTATGTGTGTTTGTACAATGGTGGATATGCCCAGAGGCCATGCAGCCATGGTCTTTGTCTGGTTATGGTTGTCATCTACACCTGTGTGTTCCAGGTGTAGATGACACCTGGTGTGCGGCCCATCTCCCATGCAGACTTTGTTTTTTATCTGGTGTGCTTCAGGTGTGACGGCGAGGTCCCGGCTGCTACACAGTCACTACACAGTGACGAAGATCTGCCCGGAAAGATGAGGAAGAGCAAGAGTGTGCTCTCGGTGTCTCCCAGTAACGTAAGTAACTCAAATGGGAATCGTGTTAGGAAAACGAACAGTCATATCTGCAAACATATTTCTAATACAAGTCAAGTCACTTTTATTTGTATAGCCCTTATTCACAGTTACAGTCTCAAAGGGCTTCACAGGCCTCATGTTTACCCCCTAAACCCTTAGCTCCCCTAAGGGCAAGAAACCACTTGAGAAGGAGCGCGGAGTGGAAGGGGATCCCTCCTTCCAGGGATGGTTCAGGAGTGCAATGGGTGCCATAAGTGACTTATGTGACGTAATGTACATGGCACAAAGGACAAAGGAAATAATATACATATAATATACACAATATCCAAATATTCAAATGAGAATATCATTTGTGTGTGGTGCTGGCCGGTATCCTTCAGGTGGGGATCACAGCGTCACACTGGAAAACAGAAGCAGACTGCGGTGTGGTTAGATGGGGTAGGGTGGACATGGAACATGTAGAGAACCTCTAGTCTAGTAGCTATGGGCAGCAGGGGTAGGCTAGTGCTGGCTAACGGGTCCATTTAGCTGGAACCAGAGCCGAGGGGCACTCCTAGGAGTGCCCCTCGGTTTTTTAAGTTTAGATTAACAAAAAAAACTAAACTTATCACGAAAACATAATAATCATATCAGCAAAACACTAAAACAATCTGTGTTCGAAACACTAGCCCCAAAACACTGTACTTCACTTTACTGTTCACTTTACTCCGAAACACACTGAACTTATTGCGTTAACGTCAAGATGTTCCCGGTATATGAGTTATAATGCAACTGAAACATACCAATGCTGTAAATAATATTGGATCCTAAACATACCAATTATATTCTAACTACCCAATGACTTAGAGGTGCTGTAGGTAGGATTCAGGACCTCTAATTGAAGGAGATTCGTTAGAAATGCCACAGCCAACCGTCCGCTATTGTGAATGAAATGCTCTGTGACAATACCTATTCTGGGTGGCGCTGTGCTTGCCTCTGTATGAGAACGTTTAGATTGGAATCTGGTCCCTCGGCTCACTCTGACCAATCAGAGCCGTCTTCCCTGACTGGTTCGGGGGGGAATCAGTCTTGCCTATCCACCCACAGGTCCGTGAATGCACACTAGCTTAACTATTTATACCCGACAACTGTCATCTGTTTTTCTGTCTCGTTTTTATTGGGTATCTTATATAGCATTAACATAGATGTACCAATCTTAACACAGCAGTGGACCTGCGTCATGAATCAATACACGGTACTTCTTAATTGTAACTTGTTGGATACTCCCTGAAACACATCCTAGAGTTAACCACCAAATACGGTGAGGGACTTTACATTGACGCCCAGGAGACTTCCAGCAGACATATAGTCTCCAAGCAGTGTGTGTGTGTGTGTGTGTGTGTGTGTGTGTGTGTGTGTGTGTGTGTGTGTGTGTGTGTGTGTGTGTGTGTGTGTGTGTGTGTGTGTGTGTGTGTGTGTGATTGAGTGCGTCAATGAAATTGTCATGACTCATAAGTATAAATATACATATTTATATTTATATGTAAATATAAGAGGGACTTTACATTGACGTCCAAGGAGACTTCCAGCAGACATTGTCTCCAAGCAGTGTGTGTGTGTGTGTGTGTGTGTGTGTGTGTGTGTGTGTGTGTGTGTGTGTGTGTGTGTGTGTGTGTGTGTGTGTGTGTGTGTGTGTGTGTGTGTGTGTGTGTGTGTGTGTGTGTGTGTGTGTGTGTGAGATTGAGTGCGTCAATGAAATTGTCATGACTCATATAAGTACTTACTTATTCAAACACACACACACATACATACACACAATTGAAATAGCAGGTGAGGCCCCCTCCTGGGGACTGTGGCAGGTGTACATGGCGTTGGTTGTGCTGGGTGTTTGCTGCTACCTGTCACAAATGATTTGTGTGTGTGTGCATTCCTCTCTCTCTCGCTCTGGCTCTGGCTCCCTTTAATCAAGTC
Source organism: Muraenolepis orangiensis (assembly GCA_027704905.1). NCBI lineage: Eukaryota > Metazoa > Chordata > Actinopteri > Gadiformes > Muraenolepididae > Muraenolepis > Muraenolepis orangiensis. The sequence continues at coordinate 8,072,876 of CM051004.1, read as the reverse complement.
CACCACCGCATACATTTTTTGTTACTTATGATTCATTTTTGTTCAGTTCTGTACTAGCAGCAGATGTCAAATAAATAGTTATTTCATTAATTAATATTATATATTAACTCAATTATTTCTTGAAATATTAAATCGGACTCCAGCTGTTATGCAAAAAAAAAAGCAGGCTTCCTTGGGCCTCTGAGCATCATACAGCCAGGTGTCCCAGCTCAGTTTGAGAAGATCCCAGCTTGTGTCCTCTTTAGCCAAATTGTTGACATTCGCCGGCCAGCTCGTCCTATGTAATAATAATAATAATAATAATAATGCCGGCTTTTATATAGCGCTTTACAAGTCATGCCTCACATTACCCATTCATACACCGACGGCGGAGTCAGCCATGCAACGAGACAACCAGCACGTCAGGAGCAGTTAGGGTTAGGGTGTCTTGCTTAAGGACACCTCGGCAGTTTTTGCTAGGAGGAGCCGGGGGATCGAACCAGCGACCTTTAGGAGGCGACCACTCTCCCTCCTGAGCTATACTTCCCCACAAGGGCAGTATATGTACTATGTAACCTGGAGACCTCTCACGGTCTACCAATACGGGCCAGTGCCTCCCAGAGGCCAGGATCTCTGCA
>CM051004.1:8065377-8071259 GCA_027704905.1 Muraenolepis orangiensis | reverse complement strand
AGAGAGAGGAGAAGAAGAAGAGAGGTAGATTTCCCCGGGGACCCTGTGTCTGGCTATCGGTGGGGAAGCTGCTTTCTCTCTCTGTGTGTTGGCAGGCAGTGTGTTGGCTGATCATCTCAGGCGTTCTCTCTCTCACTCCGCCCATACGCCCCCCCCTCGCTCTCTCTCTCTCTCCTCCTCCTCTCTCCTCCTCTCTCTCTCTCTCTCTCTCTCTCCTCCTCCGAATGTACATGATGAACCGCGATGGCGGCACAGACCGACCGATCTGCGCAGGAGTTCTAGGAGAAGTGACATCACGGGGGGGTTCTGAAGGTCCTGCGAGCGAGTGCTCACAGGACCTTCAGAACCCGGGAAGACTAAAGGGCCTGTTGTCAGGCGTGTCTATTGGGTGTGTGGATCCTTGAGTGTCCCCAGCGATGAATGGAGCAGTTATGTTACGTAGGTTTCTGTCTCCGTCTTCTTCGAAACTGCGTAACTGCGTAAAACTCGCTAAGTCGCGGACTTAGCGGCTACGTGGACGGTCAGCGGCAGTAGCTCTCTAGTCTGTTGGGACTTGGCATGGCCGGAACCGGAAGGTCGCCGGTTCAAGTCCCCGAAAACAAAAACAACCTGGGCACTGCCCGAGGAGCCCTTGAGCAAGGCACCAGACTCCTCTGTGTGTGCTGTGTGTATGTGTGCGTTTCGTGTGTGTGTGTGTGTGTGTGTGTGTGTGTGTGTGTGTGTGTGTGTGTGTGGTGTGTGTGTGTGTGTGTGTGTGTGTGTGTGTGTGTGTGTGTGTGTGTGTGTGTGTGTGTGTGTGTGTGTGTGTGACCAATAAAGAGGATTCAATCCTCCAGATTTAGATGGTTTTCTTTGTTGCTGTGGGTTACCTTTTGTTTGAGGTCAATTTTCGCAAGCAACATGAGAGCGGCTGAACAGGTTTTGGGCTCGGTGTCAACGCGGAGAACCGTGGGCCCGCGGTGTTACTGTACAAGACCACGAGACACGAGCCGCCGCAATTAACCAGCGGTCCATTCTCCGTGAAAAGCGCCGGCGCCACAATAGACTCCACTTGTTCCCATTAAAACGAAGTGTGTGTCAGACAAAAAGAACGGAGGAAGCCTGTTCAAACAGACCGGACACCGCCGCTGTACACCACATGTTTGTTTGTTGTACTTGACGGTCTTTCTCCGCTGCTGCCGCCGCTCCTCCTCCTCCTCGCTCCTCCTCCGCCTCCTCCTCCTCCTCCTCCTCCTCCTCCTCCTCCTCTGCTCCTCCTCCTCCTCCTCCTCCTCCTCCCTCCTCCTCCTCCTCCTCCCTCCTCCTCTATTCTGTGGGTGAGTAAGTGGCTCCCAATGTCCTGTTAATGACATCCATTCATTTTCTGTGTGAAAGCAAAGCATTCCCCCGTTCTCCTGGAGAACCCGCGTAGGCACTTGCGCACACACACACACACACACACACACACACACACACACACACACACACACACACACACACACGCACACACATGCAGGCGTACTTACACGCACACGCACACACACATATGTGTGCGCGTGAGCCCACGCACACGCACACGCGCGCTGTGCTTGTGTCCTTCTACTGCTGCGGTTGTGGTCGCCATTTAAGAAACATTTACCGTGTTCGACTAAAGTCGCGGTTGTCAGGGTTTGCTCTGGGCTACGTTTTGTCACCTCAACCACCTCTCTCTCTCTCTCTCTCTCTCTCTCTCTATCTGTCTCTCTCTCCTCTCTCACTGTCTCTATCTCTCTCTATCTCTGTCTCTCTCTCTCTCTCTCTCTCTCTCTTCTCTCTCTCTCTCTCTCTCTCTCTCTCTCTCTCTCTCTCTCTCTCTCTCTCACTCTCTCTCTCTCTCTCTATCTCTCTCTCCTCTCTCTCTCTCTCTCTCTCTTCTCTCTCTCTCACGTCTATCTCTCTCTATCTCTGTCTCCCTCTCTCTCTCTCTCTCTCTCTCTCTCTCTCTCTCTCTCTCTCTCCTCTCTCTCTCTCTCTCTCCCTCTCTCTCTCTCCTCTCTCTCTCTCTCTCTCTCTCTCTCTCTCTCTCTCTCTCTCTCTCTCGCTCTCCTTTCTTTCCCCCTTCCATTAGTTTGTATTGTCAGTCTTTGATCTGTTAAGTTGCTGTCTGGCCCTGAGCTGTTGTTATCCGTGTGCTGCTGTGGGTCTCTGGGCCTCAGGGAGGGTGGGACGCCCAGGACAGCCCTAGTTTCCCCATGGTTGATCCACAGGCTCCTCCTCCTCCTCCTCCTCCTCCTCCTCCTCCTCCTCCTCCTCCTCCTCCTCTTCCTCCTCCTCCTCCTCCTGTGTTTTGATGAAGCGGTCGGCCAGTGAGCTCGTCTTTCATTATTCATGGGGGCTCTTTCCTCCGAGGAACTTCTTCTTCTGCTGGCGTTCGCACACAAAGCAAGGATGCTAATTGTGCTCTTCTTCTTCTTCTTCTTCTTCTTCTTCTTCTTCTTCTTTTCTGCTGCACTGCTACACGTCTGTAAACATGTAAACATGTTATGTTTTTAAATATTTGATTTGGCTCCTAAGTATTTAATTGTAGATCAGGTGCCTCCCCTACATTTATCATAGTTTAGACAACTTAGGCATACCGTATACGTATATATATCTTCATTTAGAGATGGACGTTGGATAACTTTTATCAAGTCATTACTCGCCATTAATTCCAGACCTGGCATCTCACGTTGTAAAACCGAGTGTTGTGAAAGACGTCAGGCGAGAGAGAGAGAGAGAGAGCCGTTCTCAATCAGGAAGACAGTTATTATGGCTATTAAAGCCGCCACTTTAGGTAATGAACGCAATTAGCCATTACACCCATGGCAGACGTACATCTTGGCCGAAGTACATCACGCCCTTCAACACCCACTGAGGGCGGACGGGATATGAGTCATTTTGTGTGGCTTGTGTTTGTTAACCCCCCTGTGTGGTTATACCGTATATATCTTAATTGACCTATGTTTGTCATTGTGTGTGTGTGTGTGTGTGTGTGTGGTGTGTGTGTGTGTGTGTGTGTGTGTGTGTGGTGTGTGTGTGTGTGGTGTGTGTGTGTGGTGGTGTGTGTGTGTGCAGATTAATGGCCCCTTTCCTGGTTTGGTTGCCATGTTTGTGTGTTTGTTGTTGTTCAATGTCCTTTAACATTGTCTCTTGTTCTCTCGCTCTCGCTCTCTCTCTCTCTCTCTCTCTCTCTCTCTCTCTCTCTCTCTCTCTCTCTCTCTCTCTCTCACTCTGTATCTCTCTATCTCTCTCTCTCTGCGTGTCCAGGCCTCCTCCAGGAGAGTTTTGTGGAGGAGCCTGACGGTTTGGTGTCAGTCAACCTGCTGGTGGTGTCTGCGGTGTCGGCCTTCGCCACGGGCGCGGTCATCTCGGGCCTGACCGTCTGCTGGATCATGAGCCACCGCCACCGCCGCTCCCGCGGCCCGGGGGCCAACGGCGCACGCCGTAAGGGCGACAAAGCAGAGCAGAGCATGCTGGCGCAGGGCCGCAGCGGCTCGGTCATGAGCGTCACCCGGACCAGCGGCGGCGAGCGGCGCCGCTCGCAGGCGGACAACCCCTTCGTGGGCCCGCCCAACGGCTGGCCCCCGCTGAAGGGGGACATGGACCCGGACCTGCTGCCCACGCCGGAGCAGACGCCGCTGCAGCAGAAGCGGGGCATGCGCCTGGGGGACGGCGAGTGGGACCAGAGCCAGATGTTCCTGACGGCGCTGGGCACGCCCTGCCCCAACAACGCCGTCATCTACCTGAGCTCCAAGTACCTGCAAGGCGGCGGCGGCGGGGGGGGGATAGGCCGGCTGGACGACCCCGGGGAGATGGTGGTGCTGCCGCCGCACGCCGAGCGCCAGCGCTACCTGGTGCTGGCGCCCCAGCGAGGGGACGGGGGCCGCCCTCCGCCGGCGGGCCCGCCCAGGAACTCAGCGGGCGAGTACAACTACCCGGCCACGCCGCAGGATTCCCCCGACCGACGGCGGGTGGTCTCGGCCCCCACGCCGCACATGGACTACGGGGAGCCCCGGTGGAGCCACGAGGCGCTGAGCTATGGCGGCGGCGGCGGGGGAGGAGGAGGTGGAGGTGGAGGTGGAGGAGGAGGAGGAGGAGGAGGAGGAGGAGGAGGAGGAGGAGGAGGAGGAGGAGGAGGAGGGTCCTACCCCTCCCAGCGGCAGCAGGGCCTCATCAGGCCCGGCGTGCACGGAGCCCGGGACATGGCCGACTACAGCCACCTGCTGGGCAAGAGCGGGGGGGGGGAGCGCGCCCCTAGCGGCCAGTGAAGAGCCGGGGCGTTGCCGCGGGAGACCCACCCCCCCCCCCCCCCCTCCCCCGACAGCAAACTGGAATAAAGTGAAGCCCTCAGAAGACTCTCCCAGTATGTGTCCAATCTCACCCCGGTGTGTGTGTGTGTGTGGTGTGTGTGTGGTGTGGTGTGTGTGTGTGTGTGGTGTGTGTGTGTGTGTGTGTGTGTGTGTGTGTGTGTGTGTGTGTGTGTGTGGCTCTCGCACTTTCATTAAATGTCGAGACCTCCATCCGCAGACTGACTCGGGCTGGCTCCTTAAACGCCAGCCATTTTGAGAGACAGACAGCGACAGTGATATGAGAGAGAGAGAGAGAGAGAGAGAGAGAGAGAGAGAGAGAGAGAGAGAGAGAGAGAGAGAGAGAGAGAGAGAGAGAGAGAGAGAGAGAGAGAGAGAGAGAGAGAGAGAGAGAGAGAGTCCTGTTTTGGCCGGGGAGCATTCCTCCTCCTTCTCCTTCTCCTTCTTCTTCTTCTTCTTCTTGTTCTCCTCCTCCTGTTAAGACTCAATGACACACACCCCTCTGCGCTGTGTGAGTGGTGCGGTCCGCATCGCTGGACATGGCCGGGGCACCACAGGCTGAACCATGTGGAAACAGAGGGTTACCAGGAGGAAGGGGACTTTTTCTTAATGACTCCCATGGCGGCGACGCGGAGAGCCGGCGTGTTTCTGCTCCCAATTCCAAATGTACGTTTAAAGGTCTGCCCTTCATTTGATTTTTTTGTTGTTCTCTGCTGTTGAAAAAAAAGTCTTGGGACGTGCGACCTTTTATTGTTTCTTTTGGGTTTATTTGTACTTTTCTTGCTTTTTCTTGTGCCAGCGACATTCAGCAACGATGATATTTTTGTGTACGGGAGAATATTGAGTTGTGTTATACCTGTGCCAGAGAGAGTAATGGGAGACATAACTCTCACCGTGTCATGCTGTGGGTTAGTGTATCTTTAACTGTGTGTGTGTGTGTGTGTGTGTGTGTGCGTGCGTCTGTGCGTGTGAGCGTCTGTGTGTGTGTGTGCGTGCGTGCGTGCGTGCGTGCGTCTGTGTGTGTGTGCGTGCGTGTGTGCGTCTGTGTGCGCGCGCGTGGCGTCTGTGTGTGTGCGCGTCTGCATACGTGTGTGTGTGTGTGTGTGCTTGCGTCTGCGTGTGTGTGTGCGTGCGCGCGCGGTGTGTGCGGTTGCTGTGCGCCAGCCTAGCCGCTACACAGCCCCCCCCCCCCCCCCGTGTGTCCTGTTTTACTGTGAAATATAATAATCCAAAAAAAACTATAACGTTTCTGTAAAAAAAAGAAAAAAAGAAGAATCTTGCCATTTTCTTTTCCTTTTTTGGTGTCAACAAACCCCCTTTTGTATCGAACAATCACACACAGAGAGAGAGAGAGAGAGACTAGAGCCCATAGTTTTTATGACAGAGTGGAGGCTCTAGTGGATGGAGGAGAAAAAAGATGAAGTGTGGAAGGAAAGACTAGTCCTGGTTTATTCCCTGAAAACGGTTTGGTTTGGGACCGAGAGCAATAATGAGGTAATAAAGAAGAAGGAGATGAGGAAGATATATGGACCGGAGTGGGGGTGGGTGGGGAGGGTGGGGAGGGTGGGGGGGGGGTGG
>CM051004.1:8050377-8060377 GCA_027704905.1 Muraenolepis orangiensis | reverse complement strand
AAAAAAATTAATTTGTCCGTTAACGTCACGTGAAAAACAACAACACCATGTGCATGTACACTGCCCACACACACACACACACACACACACACACACACTCAGCACTACATCCTCTCAGCGTCTCACACACACACACACACACACACACACACACACACACACACACACACACACACACACACACACACACACACTCAGCACTACATCCTCTCAGCGTCTCACACACACACACACACACACACACACACACACACACAAACACACACACACACACACACACACAAACACACACACACAGGCACTTACATGGACAGGGACAAACACAGACCCGACACCCAGTCAAGACAAGGCCTTTCACATTTGCCAATTGTACACAAGTGTTCTCCTCCATCTTGTCACTCCGCATGGAGACTTTGCTCTGTGTCGACTTTCTTATTCTAATAAACCACTCAGACATTGACTAATAAACAATGGTCATTGCATCGGCTGTGTCTGCTTTGAATCTCTCTCTCTCTCTCTCTCTCTTCCTTATTCTTCACTGGGATTCCTGTTGTTTGCTAGACTAGAATGTTACTACTTGTGTAAAATGGTTTGTTGGTCATTTTTTTTGAGTAATTCATCAAGAAATGACTGATGGTTGTTACAGGAACACGTTGGGTTTGAAAACTGCCACCGTGTTTACCAGGCGAGACGCGGGAAGGGAAAACAACGTTTTTCGTTAGCCTAGGTTACGGTGTATTTAGGTTGATTTTAACAGTACTACATCTCTCAACATGGCACATATAGTATCGCCCATCAAAAGCTCCCATGATCAATTCTGATTCCTATACAAGATGACCAGACATGGCACAAGCCAATAGCAGGTACAAAGATGCAGGGTCTACATATTAAAAAACGATTGTTTGGCCGGAAGATTTTTCCACTCCGGCAAGTTAAAAGACAGAGCTAATTGTGGACCCTGTTTGTGATTTTCCTCCATTCATTATTGGGCTCTGTGGTAGGTACGGTAGTGCCGTCGCTGTCCTGTAGAGGGTGCTCTCGCTCAATTTTCCAAGCATGATATATATATATATATTGTGTGTGACCATTGGTTTATATCTTCCACTTGCCATTATATTTGTCTAAATAATTTGCATCATTGTCGGCTCACATTCCTCTCTCTCTCTCTCTCTCTCTCTCTGTCTCTCTCTCTCTCTCTCTCTCTCTCTCTCTCTCTCTCTCTCTCTCTCTCTCTCTCTCTCTCTCTCTCTCTCTCTCTCAGTCTTTGTCTCTGTCTAAGCCTGTCATGGTGGCTCTTGCCTACTTATTTTATGGGCCTGCGGGCCCATCCTGAGTTGGATGGATGTGATGAAGAGGAGGGAGGAGGAGGAGGAGGAGGAGGAGGAGGAGGAGGAGGTGGTTAGTTGGCCACCCTCGAGGCTCTTCTGTCTCACTCCTTACTCACCAACAGAGGACGCCATTTTGTTTAGGATTTGAATACCTGTTTAGCTCATAAAAAAAATAAAGGGAGAGCGAGCGTGTCTAATAGGAGGAGAGGAATAACTAGCATGCCTTCACACATGTGCATGCGTGCACACACACACACACTACCACGATCATGCACGCACACACAAAATCTAAATCTGGAGGATTGAATCCTCTTTATTGATCACATACATGTACACACTACAATCTCTGCATTTCACCCATCCTAGTATTAGGAGCAGTGGGCAGCTATTGTATACACAGCTGCCCGGGCAGCAGTGTAGTAGGGGTCTGGGGCCTTTGCTTAAGGGCACCTCGGCAGTGCCCAGCTGTTTGGGGACTTGAACCGGGGACCTTCCTGTTCCCAAGCCAAGTCCTAACAGACTGAGCTACTGCCGCCCCCACACCACACGCTAAATTAGCTACCTGCAGCAAAACACTACTCAAATAATTGGCGGGACGTGACCCCGCGACTCACAAAAGTAATCTTGGATTACAAGCCCTGTGCTCTTACCACCTGAAACAGCCACCTTGGCTATAGGACTTTGCTTAGTCATAATCACTGTCTGGATACTAAAGTGCCTACGTGTTTCTACACTCTACCACCTCCATGCACACACGCACACACACATCCCTACACTACCGTCACCATGGACGCACGCACGCACACACACACATACACACACTACCATCACCATGCACGCACACACACACACACACACACACACACACACACTACCATCACCATGCATGCACGCACACACACACACACACACTACCATCACCATGCACGCACGCACGCACACACACACACACACACACACACACACACACACACACACACACACACACACACACTACCACCACCATGCACGTTGATTTTAACAGCACTACATCTCTCAATATGGCGGAGTATCACCCAACAAAAGCTCCCATGATGCATTCTGATCCCTATACAAGATGACCAGATGGCACCAGTCAATAGCAGGTACTAAAACCTCTTGAACACACACCACCATGCACGCACACACACACACTACCACCACTATGCACGCACACACACACACGACCACCACCATGCACGCACACACACCACCATGCACGCATGCACACACAAAGACTACCACCACAATGCACGCACACACTTTCCCCCTCCATGTCAGTAACACCCATGGCATGTTTCCATCAATATCTTGATCAATCACCTAAGCCCAACACCTCTCTCTCTCTCTCTCTCTTTCTCTCTCTCTCTCTTTCTCACCACATTGGCTGATTAATAAAGAGGTTGCCAGTGGGCACTCCCCCTGATTTGACTCCATCTCTCTTCATCTGTTGCCGTGTGGATGCCTGACTTGACAGCCATTTTCCTTCTGGGGGGGGGTTGGATGGGCTCTTTGCCTCTCCTCTATTGGCTCTACAGAAGCTGCAGACACACAACATCTCAACACAATATGACGGAGGATTCAAGGCTGTCCGTCGCTGAGCCTCTAAAAGCCGCCATTCAGATCTAATGCTGTATGGGGGAAAACAGATTCCAGGCCTGCCTGAGATGTCACCAAGCAGACGTGAAGCGATGAATACATCTCTCTCTTTCTGTTGCACGCCTGAAGCAAGGTTATAGTCATAGGCCTCCTAGAAGCCTTGATACTCCCACACAATACAATCCACCAATCCATATTGGATGTATCCAGCCCATTGTGAACATTAAAATGCAATGCAATGCAATGGGCCACCGGAAAAGAATATAAGCAGTAAAACACAACAAAGGCTATTGAGTAGAATAGGATAAAATCACGTGTAGTAGACAAGTAGAGCACCAGTTAAACATTGACATACTGTGTGTGTGTGTGTGTGTGTGTGTGTGTGTGTGTGTGTGTGTGTGTGTGTGTGTGTGTGGGTGCGCGTGCGTGTGCGCGTGTGCGCGTGTGTGCGCACACGATCAGTTCAGCCCTGAACTGATTCTGGCTTGGATAGGCTGACAGTTATTTGTGTGAGATTATGTAGTTCAAAGCTTCTGCTGTCATCTGATATGCAGGAGATGTAATTCTCATGCTTTCTGAGTGGTAGCATTTAAAATCAGTCCGATTAGAGCGGGTCCTTAGGGCAGACGGTTCTGTTCAAAGAGCATTAGGGCCTGCGTGCGTTAGTTGTTACAAACCATTTCCATAACAAACGACGGCGTTTGTTTTATCCACTCCAAAAACCATGTTTCACAGTGGAAATCGAGTTGTGTATGTGTAATATGTAGTATATGTATGGTTGTTGTTACTTGAAAGGTTTCGGCACTAGCAGTCACTCACACCACCTACACATGATGGGAAGCCAAATGGGTCACAATTCGCCACGCATGTGACGCGTTATGATAGACAAGCGCCGTTAAAAATGCCTTTCCATACTCGACGGCGCTGCTACCCCTTTTCTGCAAACCAGATGTATATTTTTGTATAACGCGTTGTTGCTACCTGTCTTACCATCGTGTTTCCTGGAGCATATGCCGTCCTAGTTATGAAATAATGACACAGTATGACACACCGACTCCAACGGTACGACCGGTGAACACAGTGACGTGGGGACACGCTGTGGGGACATATGATAATGATGATAATAATAATATTATTATATTATTATTATTATTATTATTATTATTATTATATTATTATTATTATTGTTATTATTAAGTTGTATGTGAGTTGTTCTCACTGCGACGACGACTCTGATTGCAATAGTGTTAGTAGGAATAATAGGTAGGCCTGCAACTTAAGTGTTTTTCAATCTCTAAAATAAAACATGGCTTTCATCGAATTAGATTTGACATTTGAACAAATGAACAGATCCCCCAAATGTTAGACCGACGTAGTCGAGTGGCGGTTAGGAGTAGGATAATAACACTGTAATGTGATCTTGACACTTAAATGTTATTATGAGCAAGACAATTCACAATCAAACAAACATGTGAATTTCTCTATGGTGAGTTTGGCAAAAGTTGGAATAGGCATTGAATGTCATTACAATGAATAAATAATTAAAGTGCAAAGATATGCTCTACATGATATCTGTAAAAAGGCATATGCAAATGCAATATATATTCCGTCTGTATGTGGGTACTAGTGCCAATTCCCGTATGTTAGGGAGGAAATAAGGTACGTTAATTAGCATACTTTATGTTTCAATTCAACTAATGAGGGGTGTTTTTTTCATTTGTATTATCAGGTTCATGATTAGGATTTTGGCACAGATCAGAATCGGATTCACAAGACTTTTTGGTGTGGCGGAGTGCCCACTAGTTTACTATGTTTTACATATGTTAATTTATCTGAGATGTGTACCTAATGTAATTATTATTATAATTCTAAATAGTTTTGTATATTATTAATAATATAATTCATTGTTTATGTACTTTGCTTAAACTACTGATACTGTATGGCTGAAAGGGGGAAAAGGGAACAAATAAAAACAATCACACAAATGTTACCACAAAACAAAAATGTTAGTGATGACCAACGCGCTTCACCCTCCTCCACCACCAGAGGGCGCCATTGTCTGAAAGTCTAAAAGGTGGTGAACTTGCATGTTGGATCTATAATAAAATAGAACTCTTAAGTTATATAGTTTAGTGTCGTGGAAACACAATTTGTTCTATATATATAGAACAAATTGTATATATATATATATATATACAATATATATATTGTATTGATGAAAACATGCCAAGGGTGTTACTGACATGGAGGGGGAAAGCGTGTGCGTGCATTGTGGTGGTGTGTGTGTGTGCATGGTGGTGGCCGTGTGTGTGTGCGTGCATAGTGGTGGTAGTGTGTGTGTGTGTGCGTGCATAGTGGTGGTAGTGTGAGTGTGTGTGCGTGCATGGTGGTAGTGTGTGTGTGTGTGCGCATGTATGCGTGCATGGTGATGGTAGTGTGTGTATGTGTGTGTGTGTGCGTGCGTCCATGGTGACGGTAGTGTAGGGATGTGTGTGTGTGTGCATGGAGGTGGTAGAGTGTAGAAACACGTAGGCACTTTAGTATCCAGACAGTGATTATGACTAAGCAAAGTCCTATAGCCAATGTGGCTGTTTCAGGTGGTAAGAGCACAGGGCTTGTAATCCAAGATTACTTTTGTGCGTCGTGGGGTCACGTCCCGCCTAAGTGACAATTATTTGAGTAGTGTTTTGCTGCAGGTAGCTAATTTAGCGTGTGGTGTGGGGGCGGCAGTAGCTCAGTCTGTTAGGACTTGGCTTGGGAACAGGAAGGTCCCCGGTTCAAGTCCCCAAACACCTGGGCACTGCCAAGGTGCCCTTAAGCAAAGGCCCCAGACCCCTACTACACTGCTGCCCGGGCAGCTGTGTATACAATAGCTGCCCACTGCTCCTAATACTAGGATGGGTGAAAGATAGATAGATAGATAGATAGATAGATAGATAGATAGATAGATAGATAGATAGATAGATAGATAGATAGATAGATAGATAGATAGATAGATAGATAGATAGATATGCTGTACATTGATTACTGCCACTGCATATAGTTAAATGTAAAATATGAAAAACAGAAAGTTATTCACTTTCTGCTCATACATACACCCAGAGGGCCCATTAGTAATGTATTGTGTTTGAAAGTAGGTCATTGTATTATATATCCCCGCTATTAAAAGTAAAAGAGCAAATACAAAATGTAATACTAAAGTGATACCTCCACCCGGATCATAGGGTATCCAGGGTAGAAATGGTCAACTATGTTTGCATCAGTTGACAGTTGAGTCTGATCAAAGTGTGTGTACCCTCTGAGTCTGTGTACCCCTGAGGCTATACCCTCTGGCTGTCACCTCCACACACACAGTCTCTCTCTCTCACACACACACACACTTGTTGAGAAAAGCCCAATTGTATCTACTGGGTTGATAAATAAATGGACTGCCTTTATATCTATTCTAACTTGTGGTTAGATTAGATTGTGCCTCACATTCACCCAGTCATACAGACATTCATACACACGGCGTGCAAGGGAACAGCTTGGGGTTAGTTGTCTTGCTCAGGGACACCTGGACACTTGGTTAGGAGGAGCCAGGGGATCGAACCAACCACCTTCCGGTTGCCAGACATATCTCCTTAACCACGGACTTCCTATAGCGAGCTGTAATACAATCCAGAATCCAAGTAGAAACAGAGGATCTCTCATCATAGTTATAACTTCCCTTTGTCAGCTGCTGCCTGCGACTGAAACCTCTCTGGGGATGAAGGAAGTACAATGATCACTTCCTCTAACGACGGGGTCAGACATCTTGCTCTAGGGTGCCTCCAGGCAGGCTGCAGTCTTCGGGGATGCAACCCAGTTTCACCACAGAGGAACTAAGAGGAATGCTAGGGCTCTAGCTCGGAAACAGTTACCACAATAATATAAGCAATGCATGCCATAAGCCTTAAAAGCACTATTTTTTTAAATAAAATTCTCATCAACCTGTCATCTCGCTCCACCTTTCTTAGTGTGTGTGTCTGTGTGTATGTGTGTATGTGTGTGTGTATTTGTGTCTGTGTGTGTGTATGTGTGTGTTTGTCTGTGTGTGTGTGTGTGTGTGTGTTTGTGTCTGTCTGTGTTTATGTGTATGTGTGTGTGTCTGTCTGTGTTTGTGTGTGTGTGTGTGTTTCTGTGTGTGCGTAGGTGTGTAGGTGGTTGTGCGGTAAAGCTGTGTGTCTCCTGTATGCGTTCTGCAGTGTGTTGTTCAGCATCTGCAGCCTGAGGCACCCAGTGAGCTCAGCACCGTCTGCTGTCTGAAGGTCTGCTGCCCGCTGTGCGGTGAGTCTCATGCACACATGTCTATTATCATGACAAGGATTGATTGACTGGCTGCACTGGGACGATGGATGATCTTGGGAGCATTTACAAAACAAACCACTTTTAAGACACATGGAGAGGCTTAGATGAGGCGTTTCTTCCTGATATCTCTCTCTCTCTCTGTGTTTCTCTCTTCCCCATCTCTTCCTGCTTCTCCTCTCTCGTGTCTTCCTCTCCCCTCCCGCCCCTCTAGCTCAGTGTGGCCGTGTGCATGCAGTGCCTACGCCATGGTGTCCATGTTGGCCACATACGGAAACGTTGAATCCATGCCCCCCTTCGCGTTTGCAGTCTTCGCCCAGTCGTCCACGCTGTTCTACATCGTCCCCCCTGATCTTCCTCCTCCTCAAAGCCAACTACCGCCACCTGCTGGTCAAGCACTCCCTGGCGCGGCGCCAGAATTGCCGGCGCGTCCGCTGCCCGTCGCGCCTCTCTCTTCGCTCCTTCCAGGGTCCTTGCTTTGACTCCGCCCCCCCTGCTCTGACTCCGCCCCCCCCCAGGCCGCCCCCAGGCCACGCTGGGCCAGGCCACACCTTCGAGTGTTTCAAACACTACCACCCTCGCTGCTGTCACGGCAACGTCAACGCCACCCAGCCCACACATATATATACATATACACACATATATATATATATATATATATGTATAAAGACGTAATTGTAATATTAATTAATTATATGTATGTATATAATTCATTAGTATTTCATTTTTTGGAGCAATCTTCCAGCTGTTGGGAGTGAAGCATCTCTTCTATTGTTACTATCAGGAGGCCTGATGTTTCTAAAGGTTGGACACTCAGATCAGGTGGAACAAATGTGGACCTGATCAATGGAAACAGATTGATTGAAACCCAAAAAACAGTTCTAAGCCAACTGGACAACAGCACTAGAGCGGAGGACTGGACAGTGTGTGTCGAGGGAAGTGGAAGCAGGGACTATGAACCTATTCATTCATTCAGGTCATTTTAATTCATTGTGCACACATGGAATAACAAACCTAATTTTGCCATAGCTTGTATTTGCAGTATTGTATTCACCACAAGGTAAGGATGGTGGTCCGATACGACCCTCGGTTGTCCAATCTCAATCCCTTAATGCGTAAATAAGATGCTTGGATAACCGGACTACACTGGGTGATGAAGACACAAAGGAACAAGAATAGCAGAAGTCACGTTGTGATGTAAGTTCCAACTGTAGCCAATCCAAATTGTTTCACAACAATTTGTGTTTGTGTATTAATTGATTGACTGGCTGCACTGTATTCATGAGGCTGCTGCACTACTGGCACTTTTAAATGCTTTTTGGCACCATATAACATGTACATATCAGCAACTCCACCAGCCAGTGCAGCAGCCTAAGGCCCAATGCTCCTGGTAGGAGGTGGGGGGGGAAGATGCCTTGTCACCCTGGTGGAGGGTAGCCTTACCGGGGGGGCTGTTGGTGGGCCCTTAAAGGAGCTACCACCGTGGCCTAAAGCTGTCCAGTCTCCCAGCCCATCCAGACAACCCAGCAACTGCCAGTTCAGAGAAACCCACCACCAGTCAAGACAGCAGCCCAGACCTCCGGTCTCCAAGACTAAGGAGGGGGAGGGTGGGCTAGCGGGTCACCCTGTACGGACAATGGGGTTTGGGGTTGTTGTTGTTTTATTGGAACTTGTAAACCGTGTAGAGCAGGGGTGCCCAACCAGTCGATGGTCGATCGCGGGGAGATTCCCAGTCGATCGCGAGATGTCTAAAAATAGAACAACAATATTCTGTTTTATCGTTAATGTCCTATAACAGGGGTGGCCAAACTTTTTGGCTCAGGGGCTACAATGATGTCTCAATGTGACAGCCGGGCCGGGGTGCATTGTTTGGTTCCGTCTTGATTAATGTAGGGCTGAGGTTTTTTTAATCTCACTCTCCCGAGCGCGCGGGGCCACGTCCGCGCGCAGCTGCCACCACCAGGGATCACAACATTTAACATAAATAAAAATTGGATCGTTGGATTTTTACGGAGCCCCCCTGGTGACATTGGTGAGAAAAATATTAATGCGTGGCCACAAATTACTAACGCGAGGCCACGAGTTATTAATGCGTGGCCACAAGTTATTAATGCGTGGCCACAAATTAATTATTGCGTGGCCACGCATTAATTAATTTGTGGCCACGCATTAATAATTTTAATTTGGCTTCAAAATAGGCTATAGAAACTAATGACTGACAACACTAGCTCTGTAGTTTAAGGCTATTATGGCGAAGCATGGATAGGTTTGATTTAATTTCATTTTATTTTCATTTGGGGATGAACTATAATGATATTCTGCAATCTCTTGCAGTTAAGCACAGTGTCATTATTAGCAAAAGGCACTTAATTCGGCTGCTGAAAATGCACGGTTGAGGGGGGGGTACTGTCACGGTTACGGTGGTTGGCAGGGGGCGTGGCCCTGGCGGCACACACACACAAACCTGTCAACAAGTGTTACGGTATCATTCACCAGCAAGCACTGTGTGGGAAGACTTTAAATATGAAAGAAGTGATGTATGCTCTGTTGGGGCCAGGAGTCTACAGAGGAGGTTGTTCCGTGCTCACTTGGAGGAGACAGGTGCACACAGACCTGCTGCTGCATGCACATGTTAGATGGCTAAGCAGAGGAACGTTTTTGGCGAGATTCACTGAGCTGTTGCCTGAAATCAAAGACTTTCTGAAGCTTTCAAAACATGCAGAATAGCA
>CM051004.1:8035222-8045222 GCA_027704905.1 Muraenolepis orangiensis | reverse complement strand
ACTCAATTTCTCACCTCACTGTGTCCCCTTCTGCGTTATTTGGCTAGTCTTTACTAGGTACCCAACGCGCTACTTCAAATGTAATCTCCATTTAGCATCTAACAATGTATATTTTATTGAGATATATATATATATATATATATATATATTGCTCTTTTTCTGTGCTGATATATTGCATTTTTATATATTTAACTTCTACAGTTTTGTTATACTTCTTTTTATTCTATTCAGTTTTTTATAACTGCTGTCTGTCGTTTCACTCATTGCTTAAACTGTGAAGTGACAATAAACTTGACTTGACATTTGTGTCGGAACCGGGAGGAAACTTATGACCCAAAGAGCAAGGAGCCTTTTCAGAGACCCAGGCTGACATATACGCTGTACTGTACACACACACACAGGGGGGGTATATAGCCTCATGCTATGTATCGACCGCTTGATACAGTCCACGGTCTTCTGTGACATCTGACCCACCCCTAGGAGCTCCGGCTCCACCGTCCAACCCTTCAACTCACGGCGACCTTGGCTCTTAGACTGAAATAGAAGACAAATAGAAATCTATATGCCCCCCCCCCCCCTCTCTCACCCTCACCACCTCCAACCCCCCTCTCCTCCTGAAACAAACACACACACACACTACACACACACACTACACACACACTACACACACACTACACACACACTACACGCGCACACTACACACGCACACTACATACTACACACTACACACACTACACACTACACACATACTACACACTACACACACTATACACACACTACACACTACACACTACACACTACACACTACACACACTATACACACACTACACACTACACACTACACACACACTACACACTACACACTACACACTACACACTACACACTACACACACACACACACCAACCAGCATCCACAGCCCCACCCTGTATATAACCCATGTATATAACCTGCTCCATAATCTCAAATTACTCTCTAATGGTTTAAAATGGGCCACTCTCCCAGCGGGACGTAGGGGGCACTGGGTCTGAGTAGGGGGGGGGGGGGGGGGGGGTCATGGAGGTGGGGCGGGTGAGAGGCCAGGTCGGCCTTTTTACAAGTCATGTTCTAAGATGATCATCCGTAGAAGCTGCCGGCTGCCCGAGCCACCGACCTTTACCTAACGACAGACAAGTAACCAGAGCAGCGCGACGTTTGCCAACCAACGCAAATCCAATGACTCCAAATACTCTCTCTCTCTCCTCCATCTCTCTCTTCCTCTCTTCCTCTCTCTTCCTTTCTCTCTATCTACCTCGCTCTCTTAAACAGCAAACCAGCAGTTCCGGAGAGAATGACATATCACCCGGATCATGATGTGTTCCCGACTGACTAACGAAAACATAAATAAGAAGAAAAATATTCACAATTTCCATGTGCCAAAACTTGACTTTACACACAACAGCGACTCTTCACTATGAAATGTGGATTTGCTCTCTCTCTCTCTCTCTCTCTCTCTCTCTCTCTCTATATATATATATATATATATATACACATACACTCTTCGTGGTTCGGGTAATCTGCGGTTGGGGTACTATTTCATTATTTCAGCCCATGTGTGGTAGTTAACTCCAGCTATCTGCCTCTCTGGCGTAGTGAGGCTGGTGGCTCCTTCCACTCTTCCGCCCTGTGATTCCAAACTCTAGCTCTCTCCATTCAGACAGCTCCAGCGTACATTTCCGGCAGCTATCAAAGACCAACACAGCACTCGCATAATTCAACTCAGTATGATATACGACTCGGGTTGTCTTTCTATAAACCCCCCCCACCCCAAAAGCCAGGCCGGTTGAATAAATTATATGCAATGCGCTAGAGGTATGCCAGTTGGCATGTTTTGATCTGAGCGGTGGAGAAGGTATATCGCTGCATTAGAGGACTGTGAATGAGCATAAGGTCTGAATCTGTGTGATGGATGTCAGGGTTCTAATATAATATAACCCCTAAAATAAAACTCATAAGTTCCAATGTAAAAGGATTCAATTATTCCATCAAGATGTGAGGGGGAACCGTATGCTGTGTCTTTAGCCCGTCACAGCATAACAAACGCATGCTACGCTGGTTTAACCTCAGCAGAAAACAAAACACAACAAACCGAATAAAGGCCCGGGAGTGAACAATGCAGCGTGTTCTCCAAAATACTCGGAGAACACGGGAACTGGGGCAAGAATAAAAAAATATATAACACAGATGTGTCCCAGCGTATGACGAAATAATTTTGTGGCTGGATTTGGATAATTCAATCCAGTTATTTTTAGCCTGCATGTTATTAACAGCCTGCAAATCAAGAGTTGTTGTTTTTTTTCTTCAAAATCTGGAATCTGGTACCCTCTCCGACCCGCTAGCTGTAAGCTGGTTCTGATTCATAATCCGTTTGGACCAAAACGACCAAGCGAGCTGCCCGGACCGCCGCAAGCCGCGACCGTGATGCCATGCTGGCGTCATTGTCTTGTTTGGATTTTTGGAGGACTACAAGTGTGCCGTCAACACGCTGTGCTACTTCGGACTTTGCGGAGAACACTGTATTTATATATATATATATATATATATAAATCTATTATATATATATATATATATACTGCATATAGACTTTGCGGTGGAGATACACGTAGTTGTCAGATGAGGCCCCATTATCAGCCTCTGACAGCAAAGCTCTTGTGTGTCGTACGTCGTACCCCCCCTAATGACAACCCCATTGCAGCTGTCTCTCCGCCTGCCCGGCCTCCCCTTATACACCAGCGACCAGGTCGTCCTAAATATAGCCGTGCTCCTTCTCTCGCTCTCCCTTTCAAACCCCCCCCCCCCCTTACATACACACACACACACATACACACACACACACACACAACAACAACACCTCCCTCCCCACACACACACACACACCCCCACCACCACCTCTCTTTTGAAACTACTCATTACGAACAGGCTAGCTCCAGTCAGTCCGCTCTCGGTCTGTCCTGTGTGTCCGTCTGTCCTGCTACCACCACCACCACTACCACTAACACTACCACCACCATTATCACCACCACTATCACAACTACCACCACCACCACTACCACTAACACTACCACCACCATTATCACCACCACTATCACAACTACCACCACCACCACTACCACACACTACCACCACCACTACCACTACACTACCACCACCATATCACCACCACCACCACTACCACTACACTACCACCACCATATCACCACCACTATCACAACTACCACCACCACCACTACCACTAACACTACCACCACCATTATCACCACCACTATCACAACTACCACCACCACCACTACCACTACACCACCACTACCACCACTATCACACTACCACTATCACTACCACCACCACTACCACCACCACCACCACCACTATCACCACCACCACTACCACTAACACCACCATTATCACCACCACTATCACAACTACCACCACCACCACTACCACCACCACTACCACCACCACCACTACCACCACCACTACCACCACCACTATCACCACCACTATCACAACTACCACCACCACCACCACCACCACTACCACCACTACCACTACACTACCACCACCATTATCACCACCACTATCACAACTACCACCACCACCACCACTACACTACCACCACCACTATCACCACCACTACCAACTACCACCACCACCACTACACTACACTACCACCACCATTATCACCACCACTACCACTATCACCACCACCACTACCACTACACTACCACCACCATACACCACCACCACTACACTACCACCACCACCACTACCACCACCACCACTACCACCACCACTACCACCACCTATCACCACCACTATCACACTACCACCACCACTACCACCACCACTACCACACCACTACCACTACACTACCACCACCACTATCACCACCACTACCACTATCACCACCACCACTACCACTAACACTACCACCACCATTATCACCACCACTATCACAACTACCACCACCACCACTACCACTAACACTACCACCACTATCCACTACCACCACCACCACTATCACCACCACTACCACTATCACCACCACCACTACCACTACACTACCACCACCATTATCACCACCACTACCACTATCACCACCACCACTACCACTAACACTACCACCACCATTATCACCACCACCACCACTATCACCACCACTACCACTACACTACCACCACCACCACTACCACCACCACTACCACCACCACTACCACCACCACTATCACCACCACTATCACAACTACCACCACCACCACTACCACCACCACTACCACCACCACTACCACTAACACTACCACCACCATTATCACCACCACTATCACACTACCACCACCACCACTACCACTAACACTACCACCACCACTATCACCACCACTATCACACTACCACCACCACCACTACCACTACACTACCACCACCATTATCACCACCACTATCACAACTACCACCACCACCACTACCACTACCACTACCACCACCATTATCACCACCACTATCACACTACCACCACCACCACTACCACTATCACCACCACCACCACCACTATCACACTACCACCACCACCACTACCACTATCACCACCACCACTACCACTAACACTACCACCACCATATCACCACCACCACCACTATCACCACCACTACCACTACACCACCACTACCACTATCACCACCACCACCACTATCACCACCACCACCACTATCACACTACCACTATCACTACCACCACAACTACCACCACCACCACCACTATCACCACCACTATCACCACCACCACTACCACTACACTACCACCACCATATCACCACCACTATCACACTACCACCACCACCACTACCACTATCACCACCACCACCTATCACCACCACCACTATCACCACCACTACCACTATCACCACCACCACCACCACTATCACAACTACCACTATCACTATCACTACCACTACCACTACCACTATCACCACCACCACCATTATCACCACCACCACCACTATCACAACTACCCCCCTCCTCCTCTTCCTCTCCATCCTGCCTTTGATAGCACCACGGTGACCCGGGGGGAGGGGGGGTCACCAGAGAGGATGGGGGCTTCAGAGGATGGGCACATGGGATCACCCTGGCGGTGATGCGGCCGCCGTCATGCGTGTTGTTTATGTGTCAATTCGCCGTGGTCATTCCAGGCGGTGACAACAGAATGGACAGAATGCTGATGATGTGTACATCGGCGTGTGTTCGTACACCAAGTACACACACACACACACACACACACACACACACACACACACACACACACACACACACACACACACACACACACACACACACACACACACACACACACACACTCCGACATCCCTTGTTGTCCTTTGATTTTTCACAGGGGGAGATATGAAAAACAAATATTTCCCTCTTGCCGCCATCTGGACAGTGGCGATAAGTCTCTCGCTGGCATTCACACTTTTTCCTACCCCCCCACCCCCCCCTCCCCTACAAGTGAAAACCATTAAGGGGTACCGGTTTTATAGGCCGTCCTCTGCTGCCACTGCTGCTGCTGCTGCTGCTGCTGCTGCCTTTAGCAACATCTGCAACGCCCTGTTCCCCCGTAAGGAGGGATGACTTGCTCAGGTAATAAAAGATGAGATGGCCTGATTAGGGGGAAGAGGGAGTCGCTGCAGGGGGGGTGGGGTTGGGAGAGAGAGGGGGGGGTGGGAGAGAGGGGGGGGGGGGAGGGGGGCGCATCGCCGTCCGACGCCTTCAGAATGCCAATCCCTCCCTCCCCCCCCCCCTCTCCCTGTAACTGCATGCTGACAAAGTCACGGCTCACCCAAGGCTTACCTGCTCACCGCCCCCCCCCCCAAAAAAAAAAAAGGGGAGCTATCTTTATCGGGGGAAAAAAAAAGCAATTACGGTGGTTATATTGTTGAAAATTGTGTTGGCGGATACAGACTTTTTTCCCCTCCTCCTCTTCTCTCTTTTTTTCCTGCCCGGGCTTCATGTCTTAAACGCTGGTACCGGCAGCAGCAGCAGCAGCAGTAGCAGCAACACCAGCAGAAGCAGAAGCAGAAGCAGAAGCAGACTGTGACTGTGTGCGGTTATGCGGCCCAAAACACTGGTGGTGATTAAAAATCTCCTCGCACCAGTAGACTGCACTCCTCTTGGTCTCCCTCCTTTTTTTCCCACAGCAGCTAGCTACTGTTACCGTGGAAACGTGTTGACGGTGTCGGGGGGGGGGGGAAAAAAAAGTAGAAATGTTGACGGCGTCGAAGCTCATCCGGTTCTCTGGTATCGCTCGACGCCGCGGCCAAAACACAGAACCGCCGGTCGAAAGAAGAAGAAGGAGGGAACCCTCCTGTGCTGTTCGCTGTTTTTGACCCGAATAAAATGCAGAACATCTAGAAAATATTGGTTTAAAGTTTTTTTTTCCCACTACCAAACTTCTTGACTTTTTCGTTAGCGTATGAAACATTTCAAATGGAGATCTTCCATTTCGTAGGTTTCCGACCGCGATCCACCTGAGGGACGGGGGGTGTGATGGGAGACCGTCAGCCCCTCAGAAGATTAATGAACCGGCAAGAGTAGGTGAGGCGAGTAGCGTGAGGCCGCGCGATTTTTTTTTCCAAAACCTAGACTGTTGAAGATCACAGCATCACCTCTGACCTCATTTTCGACAGACAGAGCCCCGGAGGGAGGGAGAGAGAGAGAGAGAGAGAGAGAGAGAGAGAGAGAGAGAGAGAGAGAGAGAGAGAGAGAGAGAGAGAGAGAGAGAGAGAGAGAGAGAGGAGAGAGAGAGAGAGAGAGAGAGCAGAGAAGAGAGAGAGAGAGAGAGAGAGAGAGAGAGAGAGGAGGATTTGGGTCGTAGAGGAAAGAGATCTAACACCCACCCTGCCGATAATAATTAAATATCAAAGTCCATATCTTATTAGGCTGTAGAGAGGAGGCACAGGAGGCCACGAGGCAGAAACAAAGAGGATGAGGAGGAGAGAGGGGGGGGGGGGTGGGGGGAGTGAAGAGTGGAGATGCATTAAGCCGGTTAAGCAGCAGGCCTGATTTAGCCCCTCTACATCTTTTCACATCCTCTCAAAGCATCGGCGTGGCCCTGTCTTCTAATGGACCTAATGAGTCACTCTCATGTTGTCCTGCCTCTCATGCCCCCAGGCCAACCCATCCCCTCCTTTATCCTCCTATGTTCTATCGTCTTCCTCCGTCATCTCTCTTTGTGCTTTGATGGTTTGGTCCCAAACAACCCCTCACCCCCCCCCCACACACACACACACACACACACACACTTACACACACACACACACACACACCAATCTCACATTTCTGCCATGGCTGGGTTGTCATGCTATGATGGCAAGATTTGTGTGCTTGAAGACCTATCCCTCCTTTTTCCATCCTGCTCGCCCTCTCTCTCTCTTTCTGTATCTTTCCCTCTCCTGTGTGTGTAAGTGTGTGTGTGTGTGTGTGTGTGTGTGTGTGTGTGTGTGTGTTGTGTGTGTGTGTGTGTGTGTGTGTGTGTGTGTGTGTGTGTGTGTGTGTGTGTGTGTGTGTGTGTGTGTGTGTGTGTGTGTGTGTGTGTGATTGTAAGTGTGTGTGTGTGTGTGTGTGTGTGTGTGTGTGTGTGTGTGTGTGTGTCAGAGGTTTGAAGGTCAACATGAAGCTTGGAAAGGGTATGGGCAGCAGCGATCAAATACTAATCAATCCCAAACACACACACACCGTTTTTTTCTTACATTAGACCACCCATCAGAGGTCTGCTGTCAACCAGCCTCTCCCTGCGTGTTCATCTAGAGAGCTTTCATCTGTTTACTGGCTGGACCCATTGGATCCGGCCCATTTGCGTTCTCACATACAGCTCCTCCGTCCTCAAGGTCTAGATGCATCCAGGATTGCAGTGCATGTGTGAAAAGTGGGGCCTCACTCTGGTCTCTTTCCCTGTGTGTGTGTGTGTGTGTGTATGTGTGTGTAGTGTGTGTGTGTGTATGTGTGTGTGTGTGTGTGTATGTGTGTTAGTGTGTGTTTCTCTATGGGTGTGTGTGTGTGACTCTAGTGCCTCTTAGGTTTCCTCTCTGTAGCCGAGGGTGAGGGACGGGCCCTCTCGGCGGCGTGACGGGGGCCTTTGAGAGGCATGTTCGTGTGTGACCCTTGCATGCCTGTGAATCACTGACGAAGGATATAGTGTTACCAAAAGGGGAGGGGGGAGGGTTTGGGGGGTGGGCGGCGGCTTAGGCCAGCCTCACTTTGTTCCGTAAAGTAAAGTGCCCACAGCTCAGGGCTATACTATCTAAGCAGTCTCGTGTTACTCTACAGCGGAGCCCATCTACTGTACTACCTGCCGTCCGCCTTTGATAGTGGCCCGAGCCTCACAGGGTTAAAATTCAGCGGCGACTCCACCTGGAACGCATGAAGCGGGATCGCACGCTAGGATGGAGGATGGAGCACCGTGTGCTGCGTAGAGGAGGTTGATTGTGACCTATCCTTTGGAAAAATGTGAGCTCTTAAATGGAAGTCGTAAAAGACGGCCCAGTTAAGCATAGCTACTCTGCTAAGTTGATTGTGTATCCCCCCCGTCCACCGTCGGGAGAATTCTTGGGCCGATGAAGTCATATAGTTAAAATCTGCCATTTTATAGTAAGTTTGTTATTTTGTTTATTGGTGGATGAATCAGAACGCGCAGGTCTTTGCGGATGGGCAAAGCGTACGTTTCTGAAAACAAATGACGTATCGTCGAGAAGTGATCCAGACATCTGCAGCTAGCTAAAGACGTAATCTCGGATCCATCAATTTGGGGGGAGACTACACATCTCCTGTACGCCAGGGCGGGTCAAACAGGGTTTCCTGTTTTGTAACGGATATGCATGTACTCTTTCTATAGTGGGCCAGTCTACTACACTTTAGCTCGCTACGGGAAAAGTTTAGCGCGTCCACGCCGGCCGAGTTTGCGTTTGCTAGGTTTCCGACAATGGGAAGACTATGGTATTTGCTTTAGTTATCGTTTTTTTTTGTTTGCAATCATGGAAGAACAAGAATTACCGCCGTAATTCTTTAATGGCAAGGGATGCATATGGCGAAGAAACTGACCGTGAGAACGCCAATGGGAACATTGCCTTGTTTGTATCTCCTGCCACCTTAGTGTGCACTTCAGATGCCATCTTTTTAATTAGATCCGATCAGCACTACGGCACTACGGTGATAGCGCTGCAGATGTAAGTCTTGTAATCGTGTGCACACTTGGCATCGGACAGGTCCCGCTAACTCTCCCTCTCTGGAGAGTGTAGTCCAGTCCTGAGGTTTTTTCTGCCTAATCGTAATTTGTTGATTTTCTCTTTCGAAAAAAGATCGAAGCCACTGAAAAACATAATCCACAGACATATAATCA
Source organism: Muraenolepis orangiensis (assembly GCA_027704905.1). Lineage (NCBI taxonomy): Eukaryota > Metazoa > Chordata > Actinopteri > Gadiformes > Muraenolepididae > Muraenolepis > Muraenolepis orangiensis. The sequence continues at coordinate 8,035,806 of CM051004.1, read as the reverse complement.
CTTTTGTCGCGGTTCCCGACAAACAGGTGGTTTCCAGCGCGCGCCTCCCGCCCCCCTTTGAAAACATGATTGGTCTAAGGAAAAAAATTATAATTGAAGCAAAATAAAGTGAAACGTTCTCATTCACACCGATTTGAGCTGGTCTGCCATCGGACTTTAGATAGTTAATCTGAAGTCCGATTTGCGAATGTGTGTCACCGTGTGTGTCATCAAAAGGACAAAGTGTGTATTTTGTATAACACTTTGGTTATCCGGGTGCGTATTGATGGACCCCTCACCACAGAACACTGCGATGAGATGGATGGTGAACAGCAGGAGGGTGAGGGCGAGCGAGGGGAAGAGACATGGCAGACAAGGAGAGTAGACAGGGATAAATGAAAAGTGAGAGGAGGAAGAGGAGGGGAGAGACAAAAAAGGACAGGTCTAATCTGTGAGAGGGTGGCGTATCAGAGGCACAGCTCCGCACAGCTCCGCGCCGCAGCTCCTCCGCTGATTTGATTTCTCGGGCCTCTTTCCATTAGTTTAACTTTCATTTGAGAAGACGGTGCGTGTGTGTGTGTGTGTGTGTGTGTGTGTGTGTGTGT
>CM051004.1:8010222-8015222 GCA_027704905.1 Muraenolepis orangiensis | reverse complement strand
GCAAATCTTGTGTTTATTTCCGAATATTGAAACAATAATAATGGTTACCCCCATAAAATGCACTTAAAACTGATCAGATTTGTGATCAGTTGATCAAATTGCTACTAGCCACTGGTCTGTGATCCTGGTTAAAGTTAGGATTTGGGGAGGGAAAGCTGATCCGAGACCAGCATTTAAGGGGCAACTTCACCCTGGAGCTTTAGGCAAGGGTACTTACTGTAAGTCTCACAGTACGTGTGTGTGGGTGATGATCACGGTGATGAACACAGTGTTTAGTCAAGGAAATATTAACCTAAGTTCCAAACAGGCTACTGGGAACAGCAACCATGAAGACCGTTACTAGCTTAAGTTGGTATGTTGACTTCTGTTGCGACGCTACCTCCATTTTCTTATTAGATTTGAACTTAAGCAGCCCAGTTCTTTGTGTGTAGGCTATTTATACACACACACACACACACACACAGGTAAGTTCCTGTGTGTGTATTATTTGGTTCTGGCAGTTTCAAGCGGATATATTTAAGCTTCATTGTGATATTAATGCTGTCGGTGTCGTGTGGTATTTTAACTCCTACTAGGGGCATACCAGGGTCGACATGGTTTGAAACTTTATCGGTTGGATGGAGTTTGCTATCAAATGATTGTAAAATAGGCCCCATATGTGTGTGTATATAAACCTATATTCAGTATATTAATGTCCCGTTGATAAGCTGTGGCCATACACCACTGCTCATCAAGGCTTTTCCGGTGAGAGACGCTGGGCCTTGAAGGGTGGCACGATAAAATATAGAGTTTGCGGAGATTTATCAATAACAAATTAAGAGCCAAAAACAAATAAGACGTTATTAATGAATCAATACGACCAGAACGCGCTGGGCCGTGCGGTCACCGAAAGCAAGGGTGGCGGCGTTGGCTTCCTGGAGGCCCAGAACAGGCCCACAGTTGACCTATACCACTGCCATTGCGTGGGCTTCACCCTCTTGTCAACGGCTATTGGTTATTCACTTCTGTGGCAACAAAAGGAACAACACGACGGGGTTACATCACCCGTCAGGTTTCACGCAGACGGATGACATCTCACACGCCTGTGAGGGCTGCCTCTCTCTCACGGCTTTTCTTTTCCGGTCCTGTTTATTGCTTTAGTTTCATTTCAGACCTTCCTACCTGTTCGTGTTCCCTTGGCTACCGTCCAGGGAGCCGGAGGAGAGGATGGGCTGTACTTTGAAATAAAAGCAGATCTAGTAGATAGGGGCTGTACACTCATTGTATGTATATATATATATATATATACATATATATATATCCGTTTATATATACACTCAGTGGAATATGTCATTGTTAAGTAGGATACAGCAGTCACAGCAGGATGGTAGCACAACACACCATTATTGTGGCACATTCCGCAATAGTTACAATGCAAAGCGTCTGCAAAACCGGCTGTGACGTATTTAGCTCGCTGTTCCAGCGGTAACCTGAATACATCGGCGGTAAGCGTACGCATCTGACATCGTTTTTTGTGTCACGCGTTGACAAGTGTGTTCCCAAGGCAAGATGGGGAAAGGCCTTGACGATTGTATTCGGTTTTTTGAGGAATTGTTCTCGCTAAGGGAAAGATGAATGGATCGTATGCATCATAGTATAAACAACAGGCTTTTGCTGTTTGTTGTTTTTAATGGGGCTGGTTTGGCAGAACGCTGTATTAGAATACACGGCATTTACTTAAATGCACGACATATTTTCTCTCTGTAGCATATTCACTAGGTGATAGATTGTCATGTCACCAAGCTGTCACTACATCAAAGAAGGGAGTCGCACCTTTTTCACAGTTTCCCCCAATGCGCTGCTGCACATAGCTACAGCACTGCAGAGAGAGAGGAGAGAGAGAGAGAGAGAGAGAGAGAGAGAGAGAGAGAGAGAGAGGAGAGAGAGAGAGAGAGAGAGAGAGAGGAGAGAGAGAGAGAGAGAGAGAGAGAGAGAGAGAGAGAGAGAGACACACACACACACAGATAGAGAGACAGAGAGAGAGAGAGAGAGAGAGAGAGAGAGAGAGAGAGAGAGAGAGAGAGAGAGAGAGAGAGAGAGAGAGAGAGAGAGAGAGAGAGAGAGAGAGAGAGAGAGAGAGAGAGAGAGAGAGGAGAGAGAGAGAGAGAGAGAGAGAGAGAGAGAGAGACAGAGAGAGACAGAGAGACAGAGACAGAGAGACAGAGAGAGGGAGAGAGAGAGAGAGATCCTCTTACCAGGAGTCTCCTATCAGTGGAGGTGACTGATGAGGCCTCCTGCCAAAACCAACAGCCAGAGCCGGAGCATCGGAAAAAGCCAGATAGCTGCACTAAAAACGAAATAACAAACAGAGAGTCAAACTCCCCACAGAGATACCCAGCCATGCAGCACCCCCCCCCGCCCCCCCACCCCCCACCCCCCTTTTCCTCGACACGTTACCAAAAAAATACGTTTCAATAAACGACAAAACAGCCACACGCCTCACCAGAAGCAGAACACAGAAGGAGGCGAAGGACGCTAAATAAGCTCAAGTCGACATACATGTTCCCCCCCCCCAAAACAACAATACGTAAACACCCCAGAACATGATTAAAGAAGAGAAGACGAGAAGAAGAAGAAGAAGAAGCGGGTCGGGGGGGGGGCGTGGGGGGGAGAGAGAAGCATCAGCAGCATGACAAACACACACACACACACACACACACACACACACACACACACACACACAACACCAACACCAACACCTACACGGGCGGTTTAAAAACAGAACCACTTCTTTTTTTTGGCGGGTGCTCACTCAGGCGGTTAATCCCTCACTCGGCCGGCCGAGGCCGACAAATAAACCGCCGGAGACACATTGTCGCGCACGAACGTGGCAGACACATCACAGTCACACCGACGGAAGGAACCGGGGGGGGGGGGGGGGGGGGGGGGGGGGGGGGGGAGGGGGGAGGGGGGGAGAGATGGGGCTGTCGATGGCCCTTTCCAATAAAACACCGCCTTGAGCCGTGTCTCTTCCTCCCTCCACCCCGGGGGGGGGGGGAGAGGAGGCGGCCTGTGGGTGCCGCCTGTTGTGTGTCAGTCAGTCGTAGGGGGGGGGGGGGGAGCCAAGGCCTTATTGCTCTCTCACAAAGACGATCTGCGATGACAAAACACACAAACCTGCTATTGGTCAACGCATCGACGTCCCCGGGGGGGGGGGGGGGGGGGGGTGGAGAAGAAGAATGTATTATATCGCCGAATGAACTCTACTCACTTACTCACTCCCCCATACATTTATACATTCCTCCCTGGTCTCTCTCTCTTCTCGTCTCTCTCTCTCTCTCTCTCTCTCTCTCTCTCTCTCTCTCTCTCTCTCTCTCTCTCTCTCTCTCTCTCCTCTCTCTCTCTCTCTCTCTCTCTCCTCTCTCTCTCTCTCCCTCTCCTCTGGGACTCCTGCAGGCCATGTATCATTTCAATGACAGAGGTTGATAGATGGTTTTCAGACCGCCAGGGACACGCTGTAGAAATCCAGCTACACTCAAGGGAACCTTCAGCCTTGCTTGTGCTTGCTTGTGTGTGTATGTGTGTATGTGTGTGTGTGTGTGTGTGTGTGTGTGGTGTGTGTGTGTGTGTGTGTGTGTGTGTGTGTGTGTGTGTGTGTGTGTGTTTAGATATGTCCATCTCGCTGTCACCAATACTAGCCTGGTGCTGGGCAGGCCCCACCCTAGTGGGGAAGAGTTGAGTGTGAGCGATGTGGCGTGACATCGTTGGTGGGTGGTGATGACATCATCTACTTACACACCAAACACGTAGGATGGTGCGGCTGGGCTTCACCTGAGATGGTCCCCCCCATCCCCGGATCACCAGAGGAAGCCAGGCCGTTTGTCTCCGAGATAAGAGATATCATCATGTTGTATTTTCCAATTAGGGTTCAGGGGCTTCCGGAACAAACTAAATGACTGAATGGGAATGGGAGGTAGGGTGTTTAAGAAACACACGGTGGTGTTTCATATCACGCCTGGAAAGACATTTGCATGAAGTGGCTGGATTTTAATATCTTTTTTTTTTGTAATGGTGTGATTTCATTCAGATGTTGTTGTTATTTTTCTCACATTATACATCTCACATATGCAGGTATATTCCATAAAGCACTTTGTAAACACTGTTAAGGAAAGGGGATTCATAAATGAAGTATTGTGAAGTTAAAAGCACCCGCATTGCTATTCCCATACTGGTTGACTAACTTGAAAAAACGAAAGAAGTCAATGAGAAAAACTAAAGACAAAACAACTGCGTCATCTAATCTACTTTTGCACAGAAAATCTAACCGAGTTTTGGAATGAGTGAAGGAACAGGAACGTAAAGAAAGGAACCAGGAAAGAGTGAAGGAACAGGAACGTAAAGAAAGGAACCAGGAAAGAGTAAAGGAATAGGAACGTAAAGAAAGGAACCAGGAAAGAGTAAAGGAATAGGAACGTAAAGAAAGGAACCAGGAAAGAGTGAAGGAACAGGAACGAAATGAACAAGTGAAGGGATGGTAACGGAATGTACGAGTGAAGGAACCAGAAACAGAGTGAACGAGTGAAGGAACCAGAAACAGAGGGAACGAGTGAAGGAACCAGAAACAGAGGGAACGAGTGAAGGAACCAGAAACAGAGGGAACGAGTGAAGGAACCAGAAACCGAGTGAAGGAACCAGAAACAGAGGAAACGAGTGAAGAAACCGCGTGAAGGAACCAGAAACAGAGTGAAGGAACCAGAAACCCGCGTGAAGGAACCAGAAACAGAGTGATCGAGTGAAGGAAACCAGGAACGTAACGAACGAGTGAAAGGAACCAGGAACAGAGTGAAGGAACCAGAAAACGGAATGAGCGAGTGAAAGGAACCAGGAACGGCATGAGCGAGTGAAAAGGAAGCAGGAAGCATAATGAATGGGCCACGTAGCCAAGTCCGCAAGCGCTGAATGTCCCAGTCTGTCAGTGGAGGCTGTGGAGCTTAAATGATGTGGACAGAGAGTCTTTTCTG
>CM051004.1:7960222-8002722 GCA_027704905.1 Muraenolepis orangiensis | reverse complement strand
CATTATTAGGTTCTCCAAACTCTGCATTGTGCTCTGCATTGTTTAACAGACATACACACACACACACACCACACACACACACACACACGGCAACTGTGAAGTTTGGCTTCACTTTTGATGCCCCAACCAACAGGCCCTGTGGAAGTGGAACAGCCCCCCTGGTGTGATGTGGAGGTTGGGTAGGGTAGGGGTCCTATTAACTCCCTTGTGTCGGGACACCTGTTGTTGCTTTGGCCACATCAGGCACAACGCTTGCTCTGAGGCACGAGGGTGCCTGTTGGTGTGTGTGTGTGTGTGTGTGTGTGTGTGTGTGTGTGTGTGTGTGTGTGTGTGTGTGTGTGTGTGTGTGTGTGTGTGTGTGTGTGTGTGTGTGTAAACAGGGCCCCCATTCAAGCAGGGGCCTGAACAGTGCTGAATCACAGTAGCACACACACACACACACACACACAGGGAGCTCTGAGTCAAGACACATATTCATCACAGACGGGCCGGATCACTCGACAGTACTGTGCTGACGATGTGAAGTGAACTCCAAAAAAAAACAACGTTTTTGGATGACACCCCCCTTGCACCTGCTCCCATGGAGCCCCATGTGTGTTTACCACTGTTCACCACTGCTCAGAGCTGATTTTATGAAACTCCTTTTAAGGGCAGTCAGACACTCTCTCACACTCTCTCACACTTTCTCTCTCTCTCTCTCTCTCTCTCTCTCTCTCTCTCTCTCTCTCTCTCTCTAGACTCTCTCACACACACACACACACACACACACACACACACACACTCACACACACACACACACACACACCACACACACACACACACACACACACACACACACACACACACACACACACACACACACACACACACACACAATATTGCAAAATGAACTGGCGACTCAGAGAGGCTACAACAAGAGACTCAGCAGGGATCGGTCAGTACAGTGTATTGATCAGGCATGCTGCCCATCTCCCTATAAATGAAGTGACTTTGTTGGAAGTCCACTGGGCGGGCTTAGGCCAGGCGCCACCGGGCCATGGGTTAAGTAAGAGGGTATGGGTAAAACCCTGTGAGTGTGAAAACAGCCAAGGAATGAGAACCAGCCAAGAGATGACATCAACACTACGGGACAAAGCCACAAGGCTTCCCGGACACACACACACACACACACACACACACACACACACCACACACACACACACACACACACACACACACACACACACACACACACACACACACCACACACCACACACACACACACACACACACACACACACACACACACACACACACACCAAGGTCTTGTTATCCACAAACATTCCAGATTCGTATGACGTGTCTGCAAACTCCTGTTTACTTCTTATTCTACCAAGTCCACTAGAGCGGTTAGTCCATTCCTATGTGTGTGTGTGTGTGTGTGTGTGTGTGTGTGTGTGTGTGTGTGTGTGTGTGTGTGTGTGTGTGTGTGTGTGTGTGTGTGTGTGTGTGTGTGTGTGTGTGTGTGTGTGCGTGCGTTGCCTTTACATAATCCGCATCTCAATCTTGCCCCCCCCTAATGAGTCATTGGCATTGGCAGGGATATTGCATCCCACTGATAAATTATTTATATTCCGTGGTGTCGGCGATACACACTCGCATACAAATACAAAGTATGGCTTTCTATGTACAAGTATGAATAAGCCACGATTGAACCGTATCCGTCGATAACAAAGGCAGCTCAATCACACGACACTTATCTAATTCCATCGATTCCTGCTCGATGCCTGGAAAAGTGGTCTTTGTTTTGGACGGCTCTGAGCTACCACCTTTACGTCTCAGATTGAGATGTACCCCCCCCCCCCCCAGTAATCAATTGGACCTCAGGACCCTGAGCAACACCTATCCTGATCTCTCTCTCTCTCTCTCTCTCTCTCTCTCTCTCTCCATCTCTCTCTCTCCATCCCTCCCTCTCTCTCCCTCCCACTCCCCCTCTCCCTCTCCATCTCTCTCTCTCTCTCTCTCTCTCTCTCTCTCTCTCTCTCTCTCTCTCTCTCTCTCTCTGTCTCTCTCTCTCTCTCTCTCTCTCTCCCTCCTCCCCCCCCCTCTCCCTCTCTGTCTCTCTCTCTCTCTCTCTCTCTCTCTCTCTCCTCCCTCCTCCCTCCCTCCCTCACCCCTCCCTCCTTGGCTAACGGTCAAGAGACGGCGGGATCCCTGTCACGTTTAAGGGCGAGCGAGGCCCTTTACGGAGCCAACAGCTTGTCTGTCAAAGAAGCGCCAGCGTGAACATGGCGCCGCTCACTCCGCTCGTCCTTAAAGAGCGTTTTGTAACCCCCCCCCCCGCCCAAATAAGACGTTGATTGAAAGGTGGGGGTGGAGGGGGGGGTGTGTGGGGTGTGATAGGAGGGCGGGGGGGAGGGGGCGGGGGAGGAAGGAGAGGGTGGGGTGGGAGGGAGGGAGGGGGAGATCAGAGCCCCCGATCCGACAGGTCTTTTCCCTCTGTTGTCTCGTAATGCATTCCCTCTGATGGCAGCTCTGCTGTTAATTACTGGTGACACGAGAGTACCCGCGAGTGTGTGTGTGTGAGTAGTGTGTGTGTGTAGTGTATGTGTGTGTGTCTGTAGTGTGTGTGTGTGTGTGTGTGTGTGTGTGTGTGTGTGTGTCTGTAGTGTGTGTGTGTGTGTGTGTGTGTGTGTGTGTGTGTGTGTGTGTGTGTGTGTGTGTGTGTGTGTGTGTGTGTGTGTGTGTGTGTGTGTGTGTGTGTGTGTGTGTGTGTGTGTGTGTGTGTGTGTGTGTGTGTGGTGATGAAACTCTCCCCTGCAAAAAGACGCTGCACTTGAAGAGCAAGAGATGGGGGGGGGGGGGGGGGGGGCAGGGGAGATGTTGGGGAGGGAGAGGGAGAGAGAGAGAGAGACAGGCAGCATCTGCTTCTATGATCTGCTGTGCTTTTATCCGGTGGTATTTTAACACGGGGCTCCTTTGCCTGCTCCTTCTATAGAGACCACTGCAAGGACCACCCCCCCCCCCCAACCCCCACCCCCCACCCCCCACCCCCCTTCAGAGCCAACGGAGGGGAAATTAATACCAAAAAATGACACTTACCTTCTGAATGTGATTGACACAGCGGGGAGCGCTGTCACTTTCAATGGAGGCATCTCATTCTTACTTTATACTCTGTCACTAACTCGCTTGCTCGCTCTCTTGCTCGCTCTCCCACTCTCTCCCTCCCCTCTCTCTCTGTCTCTCTCTCTCTCTTACTCCACCTCTCTCTCTCTTACTCTCTCTTACTCTCTCTCTCTCTCTCTCTCTCTCTCTCTCTCTCTCTCTCTCTCTCTCTCTCTCTCCCCCTCTCTAACTCCACCCTCTCTCTCTCTTATAGGAAAGCTCTGACCCTTGGGGACTTCACTTAGTCCCCTCTCCGTTTCCAGTCCACAAACCTCGGAGCCACACAAAAGCCAGCTGAAAGGCAATTTGAATTTGAAGCAGGGACCACAACAAGAAACCCACGCAGCTCCCAAATGGAGAAACTTTAGAGGACTCTGAGAGGCCGGCATTTGAGAGCAAACGACCCTTTTGCACATGGAGACACAAATGTGATTTTGACACTGGCCACTGGCCCTCTCACTCACTGTACTGAAACAAAAAAGGACCAGACAGCTGCTGCAGAGAACTGAGAAAAAAAGAGAGAGAGAGAGAGAGAGAGAGAGGAGAGAGAGAGAGAGAGAGAGAGAGAGAGAGAGAGAGAGAGCGATGTGACAGGAACGAAAGGGAGAGAGAGAGAGAGAGAGAGAGAGAGAGAGAGAGAGAGAGAGAGAGAGAGAGAGAGAGAGAGAGAGAGAGAGAGAGAGAGAGATAGGTCTCGGGTTGGATGGTGGACACCGGGGTTACAGTGATTGTAGAGGGTTACACACACACAGACACAAACACACACACACACACACAGACACAAACACACACACACACACACACACACACACACACACACACACACACACACACACAGCCAAAAGGAGCAGGGCTTCAATCACACACACACACACACACACACACACACACAAGTACACAGCATAAGCCAATACATTCATATGAACATATGGGGTTGATGGTGACGCTTGATAAGTAAAAAAAAAAATCATAATAAAGATGGAGGGGGGAGTGTGATGAATTATCCAGACTAAACGTTGAACGATTCTAGGGCTAAATGAACACTATCCAATGAACAATAAACAATAACAATAACTAAACTAACACCGTAATGATTGATCCAACGATCAATCATCAAATCCAACGTAATGATGGTGGTGCATCGATTTGAAACCATCATTTATTTAAAAATAAATCAGTCCCCAGTTAATGGTAGGCTATACTACAAAGTGATGTTGTGGTTCCGGACCGCCGAACCCCTCGTTGGCTTGCCTGCGAGCTACGCAGTATGAAATTAAAGGAATAAACCATGCATGCATATCAATATATATATATATATACACAGACCTCATCTAAATAATCCATAAAACAGGAACATATGAGCTCGGCGCTGCACATCACATTTAATCAACTATTTTGGAATCGGTTTAATATTTGGGCTACATGAGTGTATCTCTCGTTTCCCCTCCTCTCTCTCTATGTTGAGCAGCACAGCGTATACGGAGGTATCTATCAACCGACAACCGTCCACCGTCCACCGACCACCGGACCAACCCATCAGACCCCCGGCGAGGACCCGCTTCATGGCACTTACCTTGTAGCGCTTTTGTCGTCAAACCGGGACAGCGGCTGTGCGATGGGACCGATTTTAAAAAAAAGGTTGTTTCCACTCCAGTCCGTCTTGTGTGTGTGTGTGTGTGTGTGTGTGTGTGTGTGTGTGTGTGTGTGTGTGTGTGTGTGTGTGTGTGTGTGTGTGTGTGTGTGTGTGTGTGTGTATCCTCCCTCCTCCTCCTCCTCCTCCTCCTCCTCCTCGGATAACGAATCCGAGAGGCGTTAGATGAGAGAGCGCGGACCCGTCGGTGTGTGTGTGTGTGTGTGTGTGTGTGTGTGTGTGTGTGTGTGGTGTGTGTGTGTGTGTGTGTGTGTGTGTGTGGTGTGTGTGTGTGTGTGTGGTGTGTGTGTGTGTGTGTGTGTGTGTGTGTGTGTGTGTGTGTGTGTGTGTGTGTGTTGTGTTGTAAACTACTCCTCCCCGTCGCACCTGTCCCCGCCGAGAGCGGACCCAGCGCGCCGGCCTGCAGACATCCCTATAGGCAACTGTCTCTCATGGTGTATGGTGTGTGTGTGGTGTGTGTGTGTGTGTGTGTGTGTGTGTGTGTGTGTGTGGTGTGTGTGTGTGTGTGTGTGTGTGTGTGTGTGTGTGTGTGTGTGTGTGTGTGTGTGTGTGTGTGTGCGTGTCCATGCCCCCACCCCAACCCACCCACTCACCCACCAACACCAACACCACCACCCACGCTAGTCTCCACAGCGGCACCTGTCCCCGGTGCCAAAAACCAGCCCTCGACAAAGAGCGTCTATGTCGCGCAACGACACATGGCGTTCGAGGCTCCTCCGCGGCGCTCCTCTCCTGCTCTCTCTCAGACAGCCGTCCCCCCCCCCCCCCCACCCCCCTAAGTCATTTGGGATTCGCTGATATAGGACCCTATACGCCACACCAGTGCCAGTGAATGATGATGATGATGATGATGATGATGATGATGATGATGATGAAAAAGCCCCAACAACAACAACAACAAAAAAAGCAAACCTGTTCCGTAACCACGTACGCGCCACCGGACGCCGAACCAGCTGATGTATGTCACGTTTGTTGGGGGAATTTACATCTGCCGCTTTTCTGCTCCCGGCCCGCCAGTTGCGTGATCAATCCTCCCGTCCTCCTCACAATAGTTGGTCTCTTTGGTGATCGTGTTGGTGTTGGTGTTGGTGGTGGTGGTAGTGGTGTCGTCGGCTGCTGTGTGCAAGCATCGCTGCGTCTTTTTCACACTCATTGAAAGAAAGGGCTGTCCGTTCTTCTTTCTTCTGGCTGGTATATATGCGCCCCACTTCCAAGCCAAAGTCATTCCCATTCATTCATCGGGTTGTTGTGTATGAAAAATGGTTGATATTCCTTGATAGTCTATAGCGGTCGGTCGGTCGGTCGGTGGGTGAGTGGGAGGAGGAGGAGGAGGAGGAGGAGGAGGAGGAGAGGAGGAGGAGAGGAGGGAGGAGGAGGAGGAGGACACAAGCCAGGCGGCGGCTCCTCTTCTTCTAACGGCGAGAGACAGCATCTCCTCCCCTGCTCTCTTCTGGCATCTATGGAGAGAGAGAGAGAGAGAGAGAGAGAGAGAGAGAGAGAGAGAGAGAGAGAGAGAGAGAGAGAGAGAGAGAGAGAGAGAGAGAGAGAGAGAGAGAGAGAGAGAGAGAGAGAGACCGGCGAATCCAAATAGTAGCCTGCAACTGCCAAAACCTGAACGAGAGTTGTGCTAGTAACTGGAATGGGAATAATTAATGACTAATTAGAGTTCCTTTTGAACAACTCGGATGGGGGGGGGAGGCTGGTCTATCAGCACGTGGTCGTCACGTGTCCAATTAAAGCTGCACGCTTTTTTTTTTTGATTGCTGGTCAAGGTTATATTCGTAGCGGGATATAACAGCAAGTGTTAGTGGGATTAAGCAACGTGAAACGACTAGGATAGTAGATAATAGAAAATACTAAACTAATTGAAGCTGGCTTAAATTAAATATAGTGTATGGTGGCTTAACCGTTTTACTTACTGTGGTTTTATGTAAGGCTTTAAATTCCCCCTTTTTTCAGAAGGGTTATGTGTGCAATTAAAACTCCGGGGTACTAAGTCCAGCCAAAGTCACATTTTTACGGCGGACTGTACAATACAGTTTTTGATCAAAGGCATTTGATTTGATTCTGATTCATAATAGGCCTATCTAGAGGCGCCCCCCCCCCCCCCCCTTGCCCACAAATTCGGTATATTTCGCCCAGAAGTCTCCACTGGCGTCACGCCTCATTGTGTTGTATTCATCTGTACTAGTTTAGTTTCACAGTTCCACGAGCAGCTGTAATAATGTGCTATCATCTCTTAGATTCCAATACCTCAAAAACCAACTGTCAGGGGCCTTTCACTGCCTATTAAGATATGATGTACAGTGTACTTTATGAATCAACATTGGCTTTGGCTTTGCATTGTTCTTTTGGGTCCCAAATCACAGATGCCGAACATCAACTACAGACGTGGCCATATGACATCGTAAGTGAAATTGCGAATCATTCTGTTTATCTGGAGCTGGGATCAATAAGAGATGACCATCTGGCTGGCCACCATCATTTTAAGAAACGGACCATGAATAATGCATATCAAATGTCTTTTAAGTAGGCTCTTGGCTTATGGCATATATTTTACTTCCCTGCAGACAACTTACCATTTTACTGCATGCGTACCCCTTATCATGGCATAATCAATATGAAACACCGGCAGTTGTTTATGCATACAAAATGAGTTTCAAACATCAGGTTTTTATAAGATAAATGCCACTTAGAATGTGTAAATGGTTAAAACATTACTGTACGTGTCTCTATCCAGAGGTCTTAACAAAAACAATACATCTCTTACTTATGGAACCTATCAATACAATCAATAATCATGATTGTTACATGCTCTCTCAATATCCTCATTCGGGTGAACTATAGGGTGAATGTCTAGGACTATAGGGTGAATGTATATGACTATAGGGTGAATGTCTAGGACTATAGGGTGAATGTATATGGGTGAATGTATAGTACTATAGGGTGAATGTATAGGACTATAGGGTGAATGTCTAGGACTATAGGGTGAATGTATATGGGTGAATGTATAGTACTATAGGGTGAATGTATAGGACTATAGGGTGAATGTATAGGACTATAGGGTGAATGTATATGGGTGAATGTATAGTACTATAGGGTGAATGTATAGTACTATAGGGTGAATGTATATGACTATAGGGTGAATGTATAGGACTATAGGGTGAATGTATAGTACTATAGGGTGAATGTCTAGGACTATAGGGTGAATGTATATGGGTGAATGTATAGGACTATAGGGTGAATGTATAGGACTATAGGGTGAATGTATAGTACTATAGGGTGAATGTATAGGACTATAGGGTGAATGTATATGGGTGAATATATAGTACTATAGGGTGAATGTATAGGACTATAGGGTGAATGTATAGTACTATAGGGTGAATGTATATGACTATAGGGTGAATGTATAGGACTATAGGGTGAATGTATAGTACTATAGGGTGAATGTATAGGACTATAGGGTGAATGTATATGGGTGAATGTATAGTACTATAGGGTGAATGTATAGGACTATAGGGTGAATGTATAGGACTATAGGGTGAATGTATATGGGTGAATGTATAGTACTATAGGGTGAATGTATAGGACTATAGGGTGAATGTATAGTACTATAGGGTGAATGTATATGACTATAGGGTGAATGTATAGGACTATAGGGTGAATGTATAGTACTATAGGGTGAATGTCTAGGACTATAGGGTGAATGTATATGGGTGAATGTATAGGACTATAGGGTGAATGTATAGGACTATAGGGTGAATGTATAGTACTATAGGGTGAATGTATAGGACTATAGGGTGAATGTATATGGGTGAATGTATAGTACTATAGGGTGAATGTATAGGACTATAGGGTGAATGTATAGTACTATAGGGTGAATGTATATGACTATAGGGTGAATGTATAGGACTATAGGGTGAATGTATAGTACTATAGGGTGAATGTATAGGACTATAGGGTGAATGTATATGGGTGAATGTATAGGACTATAGGGTGAATGTATAGGACTATAGGGTGAATGTATAGTACTATAGGGTGAATGTCTAGGACTATAGGGTGGATGTATAGGACTATAGGGTGAATGTAAAGTACTATAGGGTGAATTTATAGTACTATAGGGTGAATGTATAGGACTATAGGGTGAATGTATATGGGTGAATGTATAGTACTATAGGGTGAATGTATAGGACTATAGGGTGAATGTATAGTACTATAGGGTGAATGTATAGGACTAGCGGGTGAATGTATAGGACTATAGGGTGAATGTATATGGGTGAATGTATAGTACTATAGGGTGAATGTATAGGACTATAGGGTGAATGTATAGTACTATAGGGTGAATGTATAGGACTATAGGGTGAATGTATATGGGTGAATGTATAGTACTATAGGGTGAATGTATAGGACTATAGGGTGAATGTATAGTACTATAGGGTGAATGTATAGGACTATAGGGTGAATGTATATGGGTGAATGTATAGGACTGTAGGGTGGATGTATAGGACTATAGGGTGAATGTATAGGACTATAGGGTGAATGTATATGGGTGAATGTATAGTACTATAGGGTGAATGTATAGGACTATCGGGTGAATGTATAGGACTATAGGGTGAATGTATATGGGTGAATGTATAGGACTATAGGGTGAATGTATAGGACTATAGGGTGAATGTATAGTACTATAGGGTGAATGTATAGGACTATAGGGTGAATGTATATGACTATAGGGTGAATGTATAGGACTATAGGGTGAATGTATAGGACTATAGGGTGAATGTATAGTACTATAGGGTGAATGTATAGGACTATAGGGTGAATGTATAGTACTATAGGGTGAATGTATAGGACTATAGGGTGAATGTATATGGGTGAATGTATAGGACTATAGGGTGAATGTATAGGACTGTAGGGTGGATGTATAGGACTATAGGGTGAATGTATATGGGTGAATGTATAGGACTATAGGGTGAATGTATAGGACTATAGGGTGAATGTATAGGACTATAGGGTGAATGTATAGTACTATAGGGTGAATGTATAGGACTATAGGTTGAATGTATAGGACTATAGGGTGAATGTATATGGGTGAATGTATAGGACTATAGGGTGAATGTATAGGACTATAGGGTGAATGTATAGTACTATAGGGTGAATGTATAGGACTATAGGGTGAATGTATATGGGTGAATGTATAGGACTATAGGGTGAATGTATAGGACTATAGGGTGAATGTATATGGGTGAATGTATAGGACTATAGGGTGAATGTATATGGGTGAATGTATAGTACTATAGGGTGAATGTATAGTACTATAGGGTGAATGTATATGACTATAGGGTGAATGTATAGTACTATAGGGTGAATGTCTAGGACTATAGGGTGAATGTATATGGGTGAATGTATAGGACTATAGGGTGAATGTATAGGACTATAGGGTGAATGTATAGTACTATAGGGTGAATGTATAGGACTATAGGGTGAATGTATATGGGTGAATATATAGTACTATAGGGTGAATGTATAGGACTATAGGGTGAATGTATAGTACTATAGGGTGAATGTATATGACTATAGGGTGAATGTATAGGACTATAGGGTGAATGTATAGTACTATAGGGTGAATGTATAGGACTATAGGGTGAATGTATATGGGTGAATGTATAGTACTATAGGGTGAATGTATAGGACTATAGGGTGAATGTATAGGACTATAGGGTGAATGTATATGGGTGAATGTATAGTACTATAGGGTGAATGTATAGGACTATAGGGTGAATGTATAGTACTATAGGGTGAATGTATATGACTATAGGGTGAATGTATAGGACTATAGGGTGAATGTATAGTACTATAGGGTGAATGTCTAGGACTATAGGGTGAATGTATATGGGTGAATGTATAGGACTATAGGGTGAATGTATAGGACTATAGGGTGAATGTATAGTACTATAGGGTGAATGTATAGGACTATAGGGTGAATGTATATGGGTGAATGTATAGTACTATAGGGTGAATGTATAGGACTATAGGGTGAATGTATAGTACTATAGGGTGAATGTATATGACTATAGGGTGAATGTATAGGACTATAGGGTGAATGTATAGTACTATAGGGTGAATGTATAGGACTATAGGGTGAATGTATATGGGTGAATGTATAGGACTATAGGGTGAATGTATAGGACTATAGGGTGAATGTATAGTACTATAGGGTGAATGTCTAGGACTATAGGGTGGATGTATAGGACTATAGGGTGAATGTATAGTACTATAGGGTGAATTTATAGTACTATAGGGTGAATGTATAGGACTATAGGGTGAATGTATATGGGTGAATGTATAGTACTATAGGGTGAATGTATAGGACTATAGGGTGAATGTATAGTACTATAGGGTGAATGTATAGGACTAGCGGGTGAATGTATAGGACTATAGGGTGAATGTATATGGGTGAATGTATAGTACTATAGGGTGAATGTATAGGACTATAGGGTGAATGTATAGTACTATAGGGTGAATGTATAGGACTATAGGGTGAATGTATATGGGTGAATGTATAGTACTATAGGGTGAATGTATAGGACTATAGGGTGAATGTATAGTACTATAGGGTGAATGTATAGGACTATAGGGTGAATGTATATGGGTGAATGTATAGGACTGTAGGGTGGATGTATAGGACTATAGGGTGAATGTATAGGACTATAGGGTGAATGTATATGGGTGAATGTATAGTACTATAGGGTGAATGTATAGGACTATCGGGTGAATGTATAGGACTATAGGGTGAATGTATATGGGTGAATGTATAGGACTATAGGGTGAATGTATAGGACTATAGGGTGAATGTATAGTACTATAGGGTGAATGTATAGGACTATAGGGTGAATGTATATGACTATAGGGTGAATGTATAGGACTATAGGGTGAATGTATAGGACTATAGGGTGAATGTATAGTACTATAGGGTGAATGTATAGGACTATAGGGTGAATGTATAGTACTATAGGGTGAATGTATAGGACTATAGGGTGAATGTATATGGGTGAATGTATAGGACTATAGGGTGAATGTATAGGACTGTAGGGTGGATGTATAGGACTATAGGGTGAATGTATATGGGTGAATGTATAGGACTATAGGGTGAATGTATAGGACTATAGGGTGAATGTATAGGACTATAGGGTGAATGTATAGTACTATAGGGTGAATGTATAGGACTATAGGTTGAATGTATAGGACTATAGGGTGAATGTATATGGGTGAATGTATAGGACTATAGGGTGAATGTATAGGACTATAGGGTGAATGTATAGTACTATAGGGTGAATGTATAGGACTATAGGGTGAATGTATATGGGTGAATGTATAGGACTATAGGGTGAATGTATAGGACTATAGGGTGAATGTATATGGGTGAATGTATAGGACTATAGGGTGAATGTATAGGACTATAGGGTGAATGTATATGGGTGAATGTATAGGACTATAAGTGTAGGACCTGCAGCCTATAGCCTTGACCATTGGCAGTGTCCCAAACGTGACCTTCAAAGCTCCGCTAGCATTCTGAGACTCAGACTCCTGCCGTGCCTGATTTTTTTCCGTTCCAGACTGTCACTCACATCTGTGTATGACATCAGTTACTGAAAGCCAGTTGCTTCACATTTCCCCGTCTTTCCCACACTGCGCTGTTGCCCAACACCCACAACCCACAATGACTTGTTTAGCAGAGTCCGTCGTCGGGGGTGACGAGAAAAGGGGGCGGAGTCAGAATCAAAGGAACCGTCGGTTACTGCCGGGAAGACTAGGACCATAAAGCAATCTTGTCGGTACATTTTTTTGTTATCCAAAATAAATAGATGATAATCACGCTTAATACATTGAGTACATAATAAGCAATAGACTAAACTTTGAGGCACATTTGTCACGCTTTAAAAGGGCTGCCCCCCGCTTCATCTCTCTTGTCAAAGTGTTTCGGAGAATAGGGTATGCTGACAATAAATAAATAAATAAACAAACAAACAAACAAGCAAGCAAGCGAAGCAAAAAAACAAAAAAAAACGTTTTTTGTTCTTCCTCTTTCTTTCATCCCACACACACACACACTCTGTGTCTGGGAGCCGGCGAGGCAGAGGACCCAAACTAGATAAGACAGACAGGAGCAGCGCAGGAAAAGTTTAGCAAAAGAACCCGCGACCTTTGATGAAGAATTTCTAATCTTTTAACAACATGGAGGAAAAGCAGGCAGGACATTACAGCCTCTCTAACAAGCGCAAAGGGGGCGTGTGTGCATGTGTGTGTGTGTGTGTGTGTGTGTGTGTGTGTGTGTGTGTGTGTGTGTGTGTGTGTGTGTGTGTGTGTGTGTGTGTGTGTGTGTGTGTGCGCGTGTGTGTATGTGTGTGTGTGTGTGTGTGGGGGCACATGTGTGTGTGTGTGCGTGCGCCTGTGTGTGTGTGCGTGCGCCTGTGTGTGTGTGTGTGTAGTTGTGTGTGTGTGTGTGTGCTCATAAATAAGGGTTATGAGAAAGCAAGAAAAACCTCCTTGACAACATTGGACTAGACAACCAGACTAGGAGCCAACCAATGGGGGGGGCCCAACCAGAGCTAGGATGCAATGAAGGAGACTATATTGACGACCTCTATCTGCTCAAAAAAGGGAGGCCCCTCTGTCCTCCCAGGAAGTGGATTGCACGGTTCAGCGGATGGCCAGAGGAGATAAGGCGACGTTATGCATGTGATCCCATCCTCCAATGCCATAATTTATTATTCTCGCAAACTTCCAATGTGCAAACTGCCATCATGTGAGCCAATGAGTTACGACTTTGTGGAGAAAAGGACGACGAATCAGCCGTTTTGATTTGTGATTTTCATTCCAACGGATATGTGATTCATTTAGTTGGCTCATCGGGGGAAAAAAAACCCTTTCCGATCCAAGTGATGGGTAAAGTTTGTTAGTCATTTCAAATGAATGAGAAGACTGAGACTAAGAGGACATGCATTTACTAGTAATAAGAGGATAGTCTGTTAGTTTTGGAGACATAAGAAACTTAAATTTTGGCTTAGCATTTAAGTAGATGTACTAAAACTCATCTCTGTACATGGTCTTATGTGTTCAATTAGGAAAACAAACAGGAACATGAAAAGTGATTGATCTTAAGTCCATCTGCTTCGAATCATCTGTGTGTTCTCCCCATGTTTAATTCTAAACATGTCTTTCATTAACCAAGCATTTTATTTTTTTCATTCTCCAAATGCGAGGACTCTTCTGAAACAACACGTCAAATTGCTTCTGTAATTGGCCAATGTCATTAAATGTACTATACTGAATTAGTTCACAATAAATAAGAAATTATAGCTGAATTATGTGTGCATTATGAGGGGAGGGGGAGGACACATTAATATCTAGGACACATTAATATCTTCTTAGAAAAAACCAGATTAGAAAAATATCCCCTTAGACCAAGATAAGAGAAGGAACATCACAGCGGACCAACCGTTGGGGTGTGTGAGAGGACTCGGTAGGGGCAGCAGAGACTAACCAACACTCTTCCCACCAGTGACAGAAAAGCCAGCCTTCGAGTCTTTAGTGTTGTGAGGGAGAGGTCACGGTAGTAAGCCGTCACTGTCATGGTCACAGGCGGACGGAAGAATATTGAATAGCATGAATAGTGCAGGGCCAACCGTCTCCCGCGTGTCGTCTCCGCACTTCAACCGCGGGGCCGCTGACCGCTCCGCAGGGGACCCCAAGGGAGCCGATAAAACCCTGTTAGATTGAGTGGCGAGAGAATGTCACATACATACATACACATACATGGCAGGGGGGTCACAGAAACTCCTAGAATATCACTGGGAATCACACAAGCACCGTAAGAGGGGGGGGGGGGGGGGAAACAAGGGTTGTTTTTGTTGTTGATGTATATAACATTGTTTGACTGCCTGTTTGTGGTGTTGTTCAACCTGTTTTTTGTGTTGTTGTCTTTTAGCACGCCAGCGATGGGAGCAAGACATAATTAAAAGAATGTTTTGCAGAGGGGCCGCCAAGAAAAATAATTTACCCAATATGTTTCTAGCTTCTTGAGGGTGCGAAAAAGGAAAAATGCCTGTAGCCAATTTACACGCTAGGTAATCTTACCCTAAAGATTTAGGGCAGTGCCTCTCACAAGAGTCCAACGCATAAAGCTAATGACTTTTATGAGCCTTCATTTGGAGCATTTTGTTTCATAAAGGGACATCAACGGGTTGTGCCCATGCTCACTTGCGATGTTCAATTGTTCTGCCCTTTGGTGCACATAATTACAGGGTTTTTTTTCCCTCCACTATATATCGCTTTTTAAATATGAACTCGAAGGGCCGTGGAGGAGGAATTTCCGAGCAAACAGAAATGCAACAGGAAAAAGTCCGCTGGTCATGCTTCACAATGTCGCTATGAGGATAACAGCCCTTGTTATCCGGTTATTTGGGGAAGCGTAAATATTTATTCAATGAAACTCAAGGAGAGAGACACTCAATATAAATAAAAGTCCCAGTCTTATCGGGCTTGTCAAATATTAGAGTTGGCTCCAAATGAAATGGCTCATATATATGTATATATGTATATACATATATATAGCTACACTGGTATTGGTGGTCAACCCTCCTTTGCTTTCCATACATATCCCTTCCATGTGGTCGGATGTGGTCGGCACGCGACTCTTACATATCAACTTAGCCAAGGTTCCGCCGTATTAATATGCGATCGAGCGGTATATCACAAGGACAAAGGGCCTATATCGGGTTTCGTGGGCCTTGGCACGATTTGTAGTGTGTGTTAGCATGTTACCGATACCCCATGTTACCAGCCGCCCGGAAATTTGTCAAAGGATGTTGGGGAATTAGATTACCGTCCACGGGTTCTGGCATTTTTCCGCCTGGTGTCACGTGAAAACCCAAGGCGTGATGGACAGGGGGAGGAAGGTACGAGGAGTCATGTGTAGCATGTGTAAGGGGGGGCCCGAAACCAACCCCCCCCACCCACCCCCCCCCTCCCCAGAAGAAGAAGAAGAAGAAGAATAGATAGAAGTCCTTTATTAGTCCCACCCAAAGAAATGTACATGGCTACAGCAGAAAGGGACAGTGCGGATAAAGAGGTTAGCAACATGTTAGTAACGACAACAAACAAAAAAGACAAATAAGTACGAATAAGACAAATAAGTACACAACATGGATGAATAAATAGCAGCATATAGACAAAGTGTATAAAAGTGAAGTGAGCAGTAATTATAAAAATAAGTGAACGTAGAAATATAACTGAACAGTAGCAGCCAGTAGTGTGTCAAATGTGTATAACGAAATGTATATGAAGTAGAAGAAGCAGAAGAGAGTGGCCAAATAAATGCCGGGGGAACTCATCTGTCCACGGCCCGACCGACCTGAGGCATCTGCTTTACATGCACACATGAAACCGTGCAAATGGTTTTCATTTGGGGCCCTAATTGTAGCGCCAAGGTTCTTTCCGCCCCCCCACCCCCCCCCCCCCCCTCTGTTGGTTAAGACCACTTCCTGTCCACCGTTCACTTTGATGATGATGATGATGATGACGATGATGACGATGATGATGATGGATCTTGTTGAAGCGATTAATCCTCCACACAGAAGAACTTCCAGTGGGGGCCCCCCCTATACGACATGGCACCTGGGGTCCCACA
Source organism: Muraenolepis orangiensis (assembly GCA_027704905.1). Taxonomy (NCBI): domain Eukaryota; kingdom Metazoa; phylum Chordata; class Actinopteri; order Gadiformes; family Muraenolepididae; genus Muraenolepis; species Muraenolepis orangiensis. The sequence goes on along the minus strand of CM051004.1, from coordinate 7,986,241 downwards.
ACCCTTTGAAGCGGTCAGGGTTACGTTTCAGTGTGTCTTTACCTCTGCTTTACCTCCCGTTTATAATCACGTCAGACGTACGCAAAGGCCTTCGTTTCTGCATCCGTGATCTCAGATGTTCGTGTGGCACATGTGGTTCGTGGTTGTTTTTTGTTTTTTTTAGCTCTACGTATATATGGCCCAAAATAATTTCATTAGCAACGTTTTATGCCCATTTGTAGACTACACTGCACCCCTCCAAGAGTGTGTTTCTATTTAAACACTAAATATCGAACTCCTGGAAAGGCTCACTAGCGTGCCAATTAAGTGTGCCTGCCTTTAATGGAATCTCCTTAGGCAAGAGGAATGAAGAGAGAGGGAGAGAGAGAGAGAGGGGTACAGAGAGAGAGAGAGAGAGAGAGAGAGAGAGAGAGAGAGAGAGAGAGAGAGAGAGAGAGAGAGAGAGAGAGAGAGAGAGAGAGAGAGAGAGAGAGAGAAGGGGGGAGAGAGAGAGAGAGATTATTTTTAAATACATATTTTTTTCCGGATTTTCTACACTAATTTCTTCCAACAGATGGAAGAAAGAGAGAGAGAGAGGGAGAGAGAGAGAGAGAGAGAGAGAGAGAGAGAGAGAGAGAGAGAGAGAGAGAGAGAGAGAGATTATTAAAATACTGATTCCTTCCGTATTCCTCGCACTAATTTCCTCCAAGAGATAGGGCATGTTCCTGTTATCTGCTCATCTTCAATTACTCAATATCCAGAACAATTTGGCTCCCAATCAACTGATCTAGTGGAGCAAAGTGGAGTTAAACAAGAACAGATGACGGCCTTTGGGGCACATTTGGTAACCTCTTCTCTTCATTTGGGAAATTAAGAGCTTTTTGGTGTGTGTGTGTGTGTGTGTGTGTGTGTGTGTGTGTGTGTGTGTGTGTGTGTGTGTACACTTGCGAGCGTGTACACTCGCGTGTGTGTGTGTGTGGGGGGGCGCGGCTGCGCGCATGTGTGTGTGTGTGTGTGTGTGTTGCAGGTGCACACACACACACACACACACACACACTCAAATCAAACAGGATTCACAGAAACACCCTTCCCCATTTCGTTCACGTGTGTGTCCTTGTGTGTACGTGTTGTTTGACACGGAGACGGCAACACAACTTAACGTTACCCACGCAGCATTTGTTTCAAACTTCATCAAAAAGTGTTGTTCAATATATTAGAAGTTAATATTGCTCCCGTGTTCACTCACTGGCGCCCAGTGGCTCAAAACGAACCTAAGGCACCTAATGAAAACCGGGATGGCTTCTATAATGAAAGTCTCGTACTAATGAAATGAAGGAGTGGTGGGAAATAGCCTCTTAAACTCCAGTAATGGCAGTGTTTAACGTCAAGAGTGGGACGGGTTAATGATATGTTACATTGCTATTTTACATAGGCCAAAACAAAAAAGAGGAAAGCCGATATATTGTCAGTGTGTGTACTTCACTTGACTATATAAACAACGCCAATAGTCAACGTGTTCTATAAGTAGGATGTAGGCTAGGTGAAGGACACCGCAGACAGACAGCAACACTGCATGGAAGTTCTGCAGAAATACTAATGACTATATGGAGAAAGACTGCCCCCTCAAGGTTCAATTCATCACTTGCAGTACAATGTCTTCCTGCAGGGTCGTTTTGCGTCACGCAGTCTGGCCAAACAAACTTTTAGTTTAGGGGGAGATCGAGTCAGGGGATGTAATTGGCCTTGGTTTCATTACATTGCGTCTGTTGAACGAGGTTCCTAGATGTTTCACGAAGCATTTATTATGTGTGTCCCGGTCACAGCTTACTACTACTACGTTTTCAGTTTCGTTTATGTATTCTGTCACATGATTGGTTTATCCTTTGTCCTATTCCGCCTTTCCGTCTTGACACACACACAAGTTGCGCAATAGTGATTTGGAAAGACAGCCTGAGTAGTTGTTCAACTGTTGAGTCTATTGAGCGTTGAGGCGAGGTCAGGTCAAGCGAAGAGAGAGAGAGAGCCATCATTGAAGTCAGCCCATCTAACAGGTCTGTCTGTCTGGGGGGGTTATACTTTCTACGTCATGTTACATTTCTGTGATATTTGACACACACACACACTATTGTTGTTGATGCATTCGACCACCACCGCATCACGTCTTCTATTGTGTGAACAATGTAAGCTTTAAGGAATGTGTTATTGAGCTACGACGTGTCTTGACGATGTGTGTGAGACTATAATAACAGCAGTTATGTGCTGTTGAATCGCATTTTGAAACTTCTAGCGAGTTCGTTTTCTATTTGGGGTAAAGTTCACCCATGGGACCAGGGTCATCTGTGGGATGGAAAGGTCCCAGGGTTTTGGAAAGGTCGACTGGGGGGAAACTAGGATGAATCATACGAAACCCCAGCTACAATACGTTAAAACACACTAAACAGTTAGGACTATTCTTTCACTATGCTTTCAAGTAATAATAAATACCAGTGACATTAATAAATACTAGTGACTATTCTATTGCCTCAACTCATGATGACATTTGAAGGGGGTGGGATGAAGAAGGCCTGTAAATGTAAATCTAACCGGATTAAGTTAAGTGTTGATGATTTAAAGTACACCATCAATGTATGGTGAAGTGACATACCAATGTGATTCTGTGACTTATCTGATTGATCTGTGACTCATTTGATGTATCGTAAAGTTGCTATCTCGTAGAACATCCTCTTAGACTTTGTTCCTGAGCTGTAAAACCCCCAACCAATATTATGTGTTGTTGTTTAGAAAAACATTCCGAATTCTGAATGTTTAGAAAAACATTCCGAATTCTGAATGAATTCGCATTACTAGGCCTTAAGGTCAAACCACATGTATATTCTTAACTCTGTTATCTAGGCTGTTAGGACATGTGTACACCTTAAATAAATTAATGACCATACAAACATGACGAATACAACTAGGTTTGAACTTTAGTCCATAAAAGTGTAGTGTCACTGATTAATATCATGTAATGTGACTCAAAGGTCACTTGATATGACCAATGGATGGGCCAATGGATAATGATGACCCAGTGGCAGTTTGTGTGGTTTCCCAACAACGACCCCGTTGTCTTAGACAAAGTGGAAGTGGAATGAGCTTTATTTAGCTTGCTTGGTGGTGCTACCGACAGTGGTCAATAGATGGCGCTGTAAGAGGCAATATATCACCACGGTTAACTGCCCCAGTTGAGTTTGTGTCTGATGAGATCCTTCTTTGGACATCTGGATTAAGGGCAATTAAGTCTGCCCACTTTGACCTTTTGGGAGTTGGGAACATCTCTAGTGTGGTGTCTGGGCTTTTAGAAGACAGCCTAAAACTCATAGACTGCAGCTCGAACACCATCTGCTCTGGTGCGCAACTCCCACATGTTGTCGCACGAGCACACACGCACACACGCACACACGCACACACACACACACACACACACACACACACACACACACACACTGTTGAATGTGGATGAATTGACCTGCAGACATAATTACAATCTGAACTGAACCAGACACTACGTGGTGTTTTGCAGTCTTGTATATAGGGCACCGCTTTCGCTTAATATTGTGTGTGTGTGTGTGTGTGTGTGTGTGTGTGTGTGTGTGTGTGTGTGTGTGTGTGTGTGTGTGTGTGTGTGTGTGTGTGTGTGTGTGTGTGTGTGTGTGTGTGTGTGTGTGTGTGTGTGTGTGTGTGTGTGTGTGTGTGTGTGTGTGTGTGTGTGTGTGTGTGTGTTCTTCTTCTCTTCTATCAGTGATCGTAAGACAGCAGCCACAATGGCAGACAGTGGGAAGGCTAAGGAGATTGTTGGAGTGGAAGCTGCACAGCCAGCTAATGGAGACCAGGTAGGCAGGCAACACTGTGACATCAACATGAATCATTTCAATAGAACTGAACTGTTTTCTAGGGTTCTCGTTCCTTCGAGTCCCAATGACTGTAGTCTACCTGGAAATGTCCTTGAGCAAGATGCCTTACCCCTACCCTGCCTGCTCATCAATGACACACAATGACAATCCCTCCACATCACTTTGATTCAAGATTCAAGAATAAGATTAACCATTTGCAACAAGTACAATGGAACGCTTACTCCCCATTCCCTCCCACAGTATAAAATGTCAGAACACAATACTATAAGAATGCTATACACAATAAAATAAAACAGAAAACACAATAAAGGGATTGGTGGATGATATAGAAATGTGCATTTAAAAGCATTCTAAAGTGTCAGTAGTGCAGCAGCATCATGAATACCATTTGGATAAAAGCATCTGATCAAATTACAAAATAATAATAATAATAATAATGAATACATTCAGCGCATCTAGATTCCTGTGTGATGTGTGTCCAGGGCGTGGTGTCCCGGGTGAGCAACCTGCCTCTGGTCAGCTCGGCGTGCGGGGCGGTCTCCAGTGCCTACAGCAGCACCAAGGACAGCGTGCCCTTACTGAAAGGAGTGATGGATGTGGCGGAGAGTGGGGTGCGGAGCCTGGGGGCCGCAGCCACCAGCGGCTCCAAGCCTCTGCTGGACATGCTGGAGCCACAGCGTGCGTTGTACACCCCCACCGTCTTAAGAGCCTGTTCAGTTGTGGCTCTCGTTCACAAAAAAAATGATCTACATGAAAGATGTAGTCAATATAGAATATTCCACTTTTATTTTATCACTTCCAACACGGTGTAATGTAGCATGACTATTAAACAGTGCAGTTGTATCGTATTGTTCCTAGGAGGATGATAATGTGGGGTTACTATGCATATGTGATTTAATATTGAGACAAAAAAAGAAGTCCTCAAAGCAAAAGATAATCAAAAAGTGTGTGTGTGTGTGTGTGTGTGTGTGTGTGTGTGTGTGTGTGTGTGTGTGTGTGTGTGTGTGTGTGTGTGTGTGTGTGTGTGTGTGTGTGTGTGTGTGTGTGTGTGTGTGTGTGTGTGTGTGTGTGTGTGTGTGTGTGTGTGTGTGTTTGTTTGTTTGTGTTCCAGTCACCGTAGTGAGTGACTATGCTAAGCTGGGTCTGGACAAGATGGAGGAGAAGCTGCCCATCCTTCAGCAGCCAGCAGACAAGGTCAGCCATGGTCAGATTTACGGTTGCACATAAAGGAGCGTATAAAGGAGTCAACCTGTCACTGGCGCCCCGGCTACTCAATCTGCTCATGTGAAGTAACGCCTGGTGGGGCAGGCGGTGCTGAGGCGTGGCACCTCCACAGCAATAAAAAAAAAAATTTTACGGTATCATCAAGTTCCACATCTGAAAAATATATATATATATTTTATCCTTCTTTAACAGACCATCTCATATTTGATTTCCTAGTGATTTCCTCCATTTCCCCAGTAGTTCAACACTGTTTACAAATCCTCCAAAGTGCAACCCTGTTTGGTACCCTTGTGTAAACGTTAATGATTTCTTATAAAGTATCTCGTATCTCGTATCTCGTATCTCGTATCTCCCGAACCTTTCAAAACAATAATCAACATGACAATCACGTACCAATACTAATAATTAACCGGCGGTTAAAACGGTAACCGACCACAAAAGCAAGATATAACGTTGCACTGTCGTTGTTTTTCCGTGCTCGTGCCCCGCAGCTGGTGTCGGACACGGTGGGCATGGTGTACCAGTCCGTGACGGGGGCCAAGGACGCCGTGACGGGGGCGGTGATGGGGGCCATGAAGGGCGGCGTGGAGCTCACCAGGGCGGCCGTCAGCGGGGGCATCAGCACCGTCATGGGCACACGGCTGGGCCAGATGGCCAGCAGTGGGATGGGCTTGGCCATCAGCCGCTCTGAGAGCTGGGTGGACCAGAATCTACCCCTCAGCGAGCGGGAGCTGGGTCAGTAGTAAGACCACGTGATGTGTGTGTGTGTGTGTGTGTGTGTGTGTGTGTGTGTGTGTGTGTGTGTGTGTGTGTGTGTGTGTGTGTGTGTGTGTGTGTGTGTGTGTGTGTGTGTGTGTGTGTGTGTGTGTGTGTGTGTGTGTGTGTGGAGTTGTTGTTATAGGCAGCAACGTCTTCATGTCTGTTTGTTGTTCTTTGAATAGTTATAATGGCACAAGGCAGGCTTTCTCATCAGTCTGGTTGGTTTGTCCGGAAACCAGTACAACATTAATTAGTTCAAAGGCATCCTATCACTTATAATGCTTATAAATTATAATTGCCATACATTTATATATGCTCACTTGTATATACATTTACATCTATATATTTGTATCCTGCTTTCAATAATAGCATAGCCCTGATCACTACCTGTTAAATTCTCACTTACCTGTATATACATATACCTATTATTATTATGCTCATATCACATGTATACCTTATACCTGTAAATTATATTATATTACCATGCACTTTACTGCAACATTTGCACTCTAATCTAATAATAATAGAAAGACAAATAAATAAGTGACATTTTCTTTTAAATATCTGTAAAATATAAATATATATAAATTGTATACAATTAATTAGGGTTCATTTATTGACAATATCTAAGAAGAGAATAGCCCAATTTATTGCATCAGATCAACTTAAATATAAACTAAAAATATTGTCGATACTTTTACTTATAGACTCACTTGTGACTCTTGGATGTTTTTCCTCCTCCCTCCCCCACACTGTGTGTCCCCTGTGTTTGGGGCCCATGACATTGGTCATCATGTGAGTGGTCAAAGCTATTCATAGCTGATGAATGCAGGACTTCATAGTAAACACCCCTACTGTTCATTTGGCCCGTGAACGCGCTACCGTTTCCAGCCCTAGCACCTTGGACACCTGTTTCAGTCGTGGCACGCTATCACTTTGACCCGCTGTCTTTCATTATGGCCATAAAACAAGACATGGTTAGAGGTATAGTTATGCAGTTAATGTAGTACCTTATCAGCACAAGGGTTAGTAATAGGTATACTTATGCGTACATACTTTTCTCTGTGAAGGGACCAGAACATGCTAAATGTTATTTGGGTAAATGCATTGTAGTTTACTGTTGGACAAGCAGTGATGGGGTCTCTTTAATGCCCATTCTCCTCGTTGTTGGGGATTCCAGTACATAAATACAGTGGATCAATGTGATCATCCACATCATTCTAAATGGCAGTCAACATTAACCTGTACCACACTGTGTTTCCCCTTCATCAGAGGCCCTGGCCGAGCCTGTGTCCGGCGAGGTCACTGCTAGCGCCCCGATGTCGCCCAGTGCCAGCTACTTTGTCCGCCTGGGCAAGCTCTCCACCAAGGTGCGGGAGAGGGCCATGGAGCACTCGCTGGTCAGGGCACGAAAGGCCCGAGACACCACCTACGCTGCGGTGACCCAGATCACCAGCACCCTGGACCTGCTGGAGAGCGCGCGGAGCACCCTGGGTACGGCCGGCCACCAGATAGCCGAAGCCCCGGAGCAGCTGCTGCAGCGCTGGAAGGAGTGGAAGGGTCCGGCGGATGAGGCCCGGGTGGATGGTGTGGAAACCACCAAAGAAGTAGGAGAGCTAGACCCGAAGAGAGTATGCAAACATTCATTCATACACTTTTTATAACAACAGTTGTTATGCGTGTGTTTCTGTAGTTCTCATCTAATGTGGCTGAGGCTCGCTCGGGTTTAAGGTTTCATCTCTGTAAGCAAAGCAGCGAGCTTGGGAATCAGTGTGACACAAGGCAGCATCACCCGGAGAGATTCTACTCGGATACATAAAGCGTACATACACAGTTTCTACAACGCGGTTCCATTGTAATAAGCAGTCAAAAGTCATAGGTGACTGACTGAATTGCTTTCTTTAAAAAATATATATTTTCTCTGTATTCTTCATTCCAAAATTTGAGGATGTCTCTCGGTCAGGAAAGAATAAGTTTCCTACAAATGTTTCGGGTGCCACACCCACAAACTCACTGTTTATGTCCACTCAACGTTAACATCAACAGCAGCTGGAAGGGCGGACCCTCGCCATGGTCCGCGGTCTCACCGACCAGCTGCAGACGGCGTGCTCCGGTATTGTTTCCAGCGCCCAGGGTCTGCCCGCCACGGTCCAGGCGCAGCTGGCCAGTGCGCGGCAGTCGGCTGGGGAACTGCGCACCTCTCTGGGCAGCAGCAGCACCCTGACCCCCCTCCTCCTGGAGCAGTGTCGCCAGCACCTGAAACAAGTACGACTCTTCCAAAAAAAGAAACATCAACTCTTTGTTGCATTTATTTAGCTATTGTGTGTGTGTCGTATGGCTGGAATGAATACCGAATGAGTGCAACCCTTGTAAGGTGGGAGGTGAATGGAGCACGGTGTATGACTCTTACAGGTTACAGGACTTTTTGAAAGTCAAGAAAATGAATCACCACTTGGATTCATATATTAATCTTGTTGTGTAGATTAGAATATAATTGAATTTAGCTTTATTTGCCCCAAGCTGGATTTTGTTGTGCACATGCACAAGGTCAGCCAAAACGATGCAATGAAAAATTAAGCGTACATTCAAAACACATAACAACCCCTACCACAACCCATCAGTGACCCATAACGGATATAGTTATTGCTATTTACCAGTCATGCATCTATCCTAAACGGCGTGTGGTGAATATGTATTAGATTAGATGTTTTCAACGTGCGATCAGTCAGGCGATCTTCACAAAGCTCTCATAATGGCGACTCGCACTGTGACACCCACAGATCACTAGAGCAAGGCACTTCAGCTGCTACTTAAAGAAGCACTTCACGCTGTAAAATGGGGCATTTCATAAACCGCGGCTGTCTATGCAGTAGAAAGGCACAAATTGGTGCTACATGACGGGGGAGAACAACGGCTATAGAGCCGGATACTGGTAAAATGGAGGGGAGTATTCCTTTAAGTCGTTTCAGCTCCCTATTTCTCATAATGCTAATCACATGACAAAGTGCATGATTCAATAGGCCCCATCTCCCGTTCCCATACTTCAAATGGGTTATTTGCGCATGGGAGCATTTCAAATAAATGTTTAAATGTTTTCCAATGGAATGGGTTTTAATTGAAGGCATGCCTTCGATGATGATGATGATGATGATGATGATGATGGTACAAATTGGGTTTGCTTTCAGGTGCAGCAGTCCGTGGACGGTGTCATGGACTATCTTCTCAACAACACACCCCTCAACTGGCTGGTGGGGCCCTTCGCCCCACAGATCACTGAGAAGGAAGTCGCAGGCCAGGGGACCCTGAAGCCTAGTGCTCCACAGTGACCTGGTGGTGGTGGTGGAGGTGGTGATGGAGAAGGAAGAGTAGAGGAGCGATTGGGTGGAATCGCAGCACTGCTTTACTTTAACTTGATAGCAAATACTATTTGTGTCGTTTGTGATCATGGTCGCTGCATAGGCTTTTTGCGTGCATTTGTGATGGAATAACATTGTATTTACAACAAAAAAAAGGTATTATAATATCTCCAGTAATGTGATCGCATGTATTTATACATGAACATATTTGCCAAAACAATATTATTGAATATTATCTCTAACAATATATCATTGAAATGATGTATTTTTTGACATGCAACAGCTTAATAAATATCAAACATAAAATAAGTATTTGTATGCATTCTCTCTTGCATGAAATCTTTTTTAGGGGCAATAGTTTACAAGGAAACAAGAGCATTGTTTTCAGGTTGCCCTCAGTTCATATGATCCACAAGGACACCTGTAAGTGAGATGGAGGACAGACTCTTACTGTTGTACTGGCGGCCCTGCACACCCCACAACGTGCCATTGTGTCAGGCGTGACTTTTTAGTTCACATTTCAAATGACAAATGTAGTGCTTGTGATGAACATTCTTGCATAGTGCATAGTGTCTTTATTATTGTTAATACGTGTCTAAAGTAGTGGATGATGTTATGGATGATGTATACATATGGCGGCTGGGTGCCAGACGCATTTGTCATGTTGGGTTCCCTATATTGCATGATCAAATGATCTAGTATTCACAGGAATACATGTGCATGTTTTTGGATGGATGGTTTAAAAAACACTGTTAGATAGATCGCTCCACACACACACACACACACACACACCACACACACACACCACACCACACACATCACGGGGGGGGGGGGCCTCAAACTAAATGATTAATTGTTGCTGGGGGTGACGTCATGGTCGTTGTTTCTCATGTCGGGAGCTAGCGCTGGTGGTGAGGAGGCCGCGCGCACCGAGGGGGCCCACGGACAGTACTAGTAGTAGTACTTCACTGGTAGACATTAAAGGTCGTCCTCGCCGCTCGGCACGGTGAACGGTGAACTCCAGGTAGGTGTCACGTCACGTCAGGTACTCGATAGGTTAATCGATACCGTGTAACGCGTCGGGACCAGGGAACCGAACACGGTAGAAGATGCGCACTCTTTTTTGTGTTTCCCCCCCCGCTGGCTAGCTTCTTATGCTAGCCTTGTGTATAGCTGTTAGCTACCTCTACCACAATGATCTAGTTCAAAAAGCGTGGCTGCTGCTGCTTTATTTTTTCTTCGCGATACTGTGTAATCGTACTAGTTATAGCAAATGTGACTGTTGTATCCGGGTTTAAATGTAATCTAACCTCATATCGGAAGGCTAGCCTGTTCGGCTAATGTCGTTTACAGTATTTGCTTTGAGCAATAACACAACAATTGTTTGTTCGGCAGCTGACAAACTTAACACTGCTCTCCGCTAACTTTGTTATTGACCCGAAAGCATCATACACGCTTTTATACTGTATGGATCCTGACGATTTCATAGGTGTTATGTACTGTCTGTGGGCCTAGTAGTCATCCTTTTTCTCAATGAATGGTGCTTATCCAGATCAAAACCACATCATATTGGGAATCAGACCGTACCGCTGTCCAAAGACACAGGCGCTTCCTATTGTAGTTTAGTGCATTGTGTTGTCACGTAGTGGGCAACCCCTGCTGTTGACGCTCCCCTCTAGAGTTTCTGCCTTGTTTGTTTCTGCCTTGTTTGCCTGACAGTCAAATGACAACCTGTAAAAAATAAAAAAAAGCTCCCCAGGGCATGTAGCACTGCTTTGCTATGCTTTTGTTATGTTCTCTGTGAATTGCGATTGTCTTTCTCGGTTACTTTTGTTGAGGCTGAGTGTTTATTCAAATGAGACACAGTTTTTGTTATCCTGGTCAAGTGCCTGAATTAGATTATGGCTTCCAATTGAAACCTGTCGTTGCCGCATATCAATATTTTAATGGCTTGACCATCCCTCACTCCTCAAGTGTACTCCCAATGCCACACCGCCGGACTCCAAGCTGTTGACTAACTTTTCCAACCCTATTTTCAGGAAAATCCTCTCCCATCCCCCTTACCCCTTTTTTGTCAGAGAGTATGGCTCAGGAGACCAAGACGCAAGTGCCAATGCTTTGCACGATGGGATGTGGTTTCTATGGTAACCCCCGCACCAACGGCATGTGCTCTGTCTGCTATAAGGAACACCTGCAGAGACAACAGGGAGGGGGGCGATCCAGTCCCCCGGGAGACAAAGGTACGAAGGTGATTGGGGTAACCCGTAAGAAAAAAATGAATAGATTGGTAGCTAGGTACAACCACTGAATGGGGTCGGCTACCGCAACACATTCTGTTAGTTTGTGGCAGCCAAATATAGGCCATGAATCGCATGTGCCGACATAATTCAATACACGTCAATTTATAGTCCGAGCTGTGTGCTGGGCTTCTGAGCTGGGCGTCTGAGCATGGTGTAAAATAGTGTGGCTTGTCCTATTTTATTATTTTTTCTCTTCCTATTCACAGCTGCTAGCTCCCCTTTGGGGTCCCCAGGAGCAGCTGGTGTGTCTATGGAGAGCGCTTCCTCGGAACCCTGCACCGAGGAGGTGGGAACCCCACCTGAGGAGAGGACGCCTAGGTATGTTGTTGTTGTTGTTGTTTTTGTTGGACAGCTCCACCCGAAATCGTGCTACACACACGCATGTTGGAGAGACGTCCCTACTACGAATAAGAAGTCCTGCGGGGAAACGTTGCATAAGAAGATTTGAAGTACAATTTGAATTGTTAGAAAGTGGGTGTGGGTGACTCTATTGTAGCACTCTTAACATTGTGTATAATATTGTTATAGTGTTGTTTATAGTATTTAGTATGGCATATCCTAGGTAGTGTATATAGTGTTGTTTATAGTATAGTATTGTTTCGTATAGTATTGTTGTTGAAATTCATACTGCGGGAGAGAATGGGGAGTAAGCATTCCATTGTACTTGTTGCAAATAAAAACATCTTGAGTCTTGACTCACCTGGCACGAGTCAGACTGATTGCACTCTGGGTGCATTGGCCAATTAAATTGTCTGCGTTTATATATCGCTTTTAACTAAAGCGTGTTTACAATTTTATACCTCACGTTCAACCCATTCATACAAACTACAAAAAATTCCTACATGGACAGCCGTGTCAGTCACCCAAGGCGACAGCCAGCTAGGGATAGGAGTCTTGCTCAGGGACACCTCGACTCTTGGCTAGAAGGAGCCAGGGGTTTTGAACTTCCGGTTGCCAATGACGACTCACTTTGCTCCTGAGCTACTGCCGCCCGATCAAGGCACACGGGTTAAACCAGCCATCACCACACAAACAGGAGAAGCGCTAACATGCCAGCACGTACCACCTGCTCTGCTTGTACCATGCAATAAACCGATTTACTCATCATCCATTGTTTGTCGTCGGAAGGAGCCAAAAGAAGCCACTACAGCGTCGACTTCTACAGATTACTTGTAAATCGATTGCAATTCTAACCATCTCTGGAAGGAGAGATCCCCCATTCTGTGTTTCTTCTCGAGGTTTCTTCCTTGATCACTAAGGGACTTTTATTTATTTATTTGGGGCGTAGTGTTAAGGGGTGTCATAAATATATTGCCTGTAAAGAAGCCCTTGGAGACTAACTGTGATGGAGGGCTATACAAATAAATTGACTTGACTTGGTTTATTTGAAGAAATGACCTTCATTTGGGCAGTATAACAATACCAATTGAAATTGTTGTTGTTAATGTTATGGCTTGGCAGTTCTTCTCACATCTGTGATTCACAGCAAAAGACAAGGGCTGCTTTTATCCACACAGTGGATGAGGTAACTGGGTACATCACATTCTCAGAGGAAGCACACAGAACCACACATGCACACACAACCATACATGTACACAGGCATTCCGTGGACTAGACTGAGACGGCACACATTTGCATTGTGCATTGGTTACATTCTCGATTTATTTTTGTTTGGATTCACAAAATGCAGGTATGAACAGTAATACATTTATATAAATATAAGTTTATATACTCTGAGTGGGCTGAAGTGACAACAGTATTAATAAGGTGCAAATTAAGTAAAGTGCCCAATGAGCTTGTGAGCTCAAGACTTCAATGTGTCTTATGGCCTGAGGGATGAAGCAGTCCCTGAGTCTTGTACTGCGGTAGGCAGAACAGTTTGCGGATGGGGTTGGTCTGGGTGTAGACGTCCTCCGTGGATAGTTTCCACCCTAAACTGGCCTCCGTAGGGCCTTACAGTTCAGGGCTGTGCAGCTGCCGTACCAGGCGGTGCTGCAGCCAGTCTGGATACCCCCGTACGGTACGGTTCTTCTCCCATGCCTACAATTAAAGAATGAAGCCTTTTTTAATTTTTTTTTCGTCCAGGGTGGGCTCGCTGAGAGCATCCAAAGGGTCTCTTTTTGGAGGACGTCCGTCCCGTCCCCCCGCTACGCATCACAGCCCAGTTACGAGCGTGGTGCGGGCGGTGTGCGGAACAACCTTGAGACAAACATCTGGACCAAACAAGTCACGTGTGACCCTGTTGACCTTCAGATCAAATTTTGCGATCGCCGAAATTGAAAATAGAATCGGCGGGGCAAAGTAGCTCTTTCTTCGAAAATGCATGACTCAAGCACAAGGCCCGCGTGCGACACGCTGTTTTTTTTCCCCTCAATATTGTTTAATTTAATCATGTAAAAATGATTTTAAAAATATATATTATAATATTTTCTTTAGTCCCAGTTCACCCAGCCCAGTGACCCAGCAGATGACAGCCATGAGCATCTCCCAGGATACAGCAGCTACTGTAGACTCGGACCGAGCGGAGGCTGATGAAGACGAGGAGGAGGAGGGCACATCCAAAAACACAGGTGAGACCCACCGGTAGCGCGATACACCACTGAACACATTCATTCAACACAATCCATTTGCCGGAGGCACTTACTGACACTCTTCTATTTCACCATTATTCCCGGTGAGACCTGTTGATGGGTACTTTTATTTCGCTATGAAAACGTAGGCAAGGTACTACGCCCCCCCCCCACTGCCAAAATGGGCCGTTGATGACTGTAGAGATCGGACCTTTCCTCGGTCAATTCTGCCCGTGTGTGTTTTATTTTATTGTATCACAGGGCCAGCGGGGGAAGCGGCACAGACTTCTTCTGATGGTGACCAGACCCCTGATAAAAACAAGAAAAAGAACCGCTGTTTCTCCTGCCGGAAGAAAGTGGGCCTCACCGGTAAGGAAGGAAAAGGGATTTAAAGGAATGCACACACGCACACACACACACACGCACACACACGCACGCGGTGGCAGTAAGCTCAGGCTGTGGGGTTCAAAGGTTTATGGGTCACGAAAGCTCCCTAATGAGGTTCCGTTTCCTTCCCCCCACTGTGTAAGCCTTTATCTGTTTGTAATGCAGAGAATTACAGTTACATTTGGTACCATGTTTGGTCATTATTATAGCTCTATGCACCATGTAACCATAATGACACTTGTCTGTTTAGATTTGTAATGGCAATCTTAAGGGTGTATTTTATATATATATATGTATATATATATATTTAAAACATCTTTATTACAACATGCTTTATTTATGCTGTCCCTTTACTTTTCCCTTGAAAGCTGAGCACTCTGAACACTTTGGACCAGAGAGTATACATACTGCAGGCCCGTGGCGCATTTCACAGTGTACTGCTGGGGCCCACCTTCTTCCTGCACACACACACACACACACACACACACACACACACACACACACACACACACACACACACACACACACACACACACACACACACACACACACACAGTCACAATGGTCCCTCTGTTCTTGCGTCCACCCGTCCCCCACCCACCCCCTTCCTCAGTGTGTGTGAATTGTATTTGTAGCTCTAGCAGCACAGCGCACATGTAATGTAGTTGCGATGGAGTGTCATTTGACTCACCCTACCCTATCTTCTTGCCTTGCCGTCCCCACCCCACCCCCCCACCCCCCCTCTCTCCGGCTGAAAGGTTTTGACTGTCGCTGTGGTAACCTGTTCTGTGCCATCCACCGCTACTCGGACAAACACGACTGCCCCTACGACTACCGGGGCGCGGCCGCCGCCCGCATCCGCAAGGAGAACCCCATCGTGGTGGCCGAGAAGATCCAGAAGTTATGAGGCGGACGCTTTGTCCCCGCTTCTTGAGCCGCGTGGATTTGGAACAATGTAGACACGGATGGGAGAGAGAGAGAGAGAGAGAGAGAGAGGGGAAGAGAGAGAGGAAAACACAACAACCCCTGATTTGCAAGCGGCTTCATCGGTTTCACGGCAGAGTAAGGGGTGGGGTGGGGTAGGGTAGGAGCAGCCCTCGTCTAGGAGCCCCTCCCCTCCTCCCTATGTTAGCTTCTCTCCCTCTTTCTCTCGCTTTCTCTGTCTCTCTTTCGCCCTCTCTCCTCCAGCGAGGGTTTGAAAATGAACTTTGTGTGTATGTGTATGTATGTATGTGTGTGTGTGAAAATGTGTGAGTGACCATTGGTTTTGGAGTGAGGGAGAGAGCGCTACTGGCCTGGCCTGGTGTCACTGCGGGAAGGGGAGGATCTTTTTACTTTTGGGACGGGGGGGGGTGGGGAGAGCTGACGAGGAACTCAAAGATGAAGCTCAAATCGGTCAAACGCACGTCTAGTTGGTTGCTTTGGCCGGTTTTTACCTTTTTTATCAGATTTAATATTTTTTTCTTCCACCCCTCCTCTCCTCTCCTCTCCTTGTGTTATGCTTCATCCAATTTGGTGAGCTCCTTGGGCTCCAGAGGGCGATCTCTTTGATATATTGACTTCAACCTATGTCGGGTGCATGAGCAATTATTGGAGTGGGGGGCGTGTAGTGTAAGGGAGGGGAGGGGAGGGGAAGGCCTAGGGGTTCGCCGAGGGCCTTTTACTTTAACAGAGTGATTGACTTATGTACCTTTTCTTTTTTCTTCTTCTTCTTCTTCTTCTTCTTCTTCTTCTTCTTCTTCTCCTTTTTTTTGTTTTATTGAGTGTATGACATCAGAAGATCTATATTAATATATTGTAGTTAGCTTGAATTGTGTGATTGCGGTCTATTTATTTTTATTTTTTATCGTTTGGTTGGTCTGTGCTGGAGGATTGGCGGCATGCGTCGGCGAATCGGGCGACTCTTGATTCGCCGTTTTTAAACCTTTTAAATTATATTTAAGTATTCCACCGTCATGATGATTTAAACCACGCTAAAGACACATATAGCAGCTCTTGAACATCATGTTAAGAGTAGAGTCCAGTCACGCCGTAAACGTCGAAGAATATAAGAATATTGTGCCGCAGTAAAGTGTCTCGTCATCGTCATGGGACTCGGGGAGCGAAGCACAACAAGGACATAAAGTGTGTCAACTGCTACAGAGTGCTACAGCGTGTGCCACAGCAACTCAACTTTGGTTCAGCATCCCGGGAAGTGGGGGAGGGGTTCCCTTTTCATCCATTTTTCCAAGTTCATCTTTGCAGTAGCAGGCTTGCCGAAGTATCTCCCTGCTCTCTTGGATCAAGGGGCGGGGGGAGGGGGGACATCTTGGACACATCTTGTCCGGATGGATGCGGTGCCCTCGTCTCATGGAAGGCCCTTATGTTTTTTCCTTCCTTTTTTCTTTTTTTCTTTTCCCCTGGAGTACCACAAGACCACAGAGCAGCCCTCCCACGTTTCCTCTCAACCACCAGCAGACCGCTCACACACACGCTGAATGACAACTGGGTTTGCCGTCGGTCGTTCCACGCAGGGCGACACGCAAACCCTAAAATGCTCTCGGGCCGGAGCTGATAAACCTGTCGCAATAAGAGATTTTGGATTTTTGCTGTGCTTTTCCGATGTGGGCCAGATTCAGGAGGAGCCCCCCCTGCTGTGGAGATTCGAGCTCTTCACTGAGAGGATCGGGTGGGGGGGGGGTTGTTCATTTGTATTTGGACTGCAGAGTTTGCAAAAGAAGCGAGAATGTTTTTAAAGACACCGCCGTAGCACAAAGCAAATGCATGGCTCGAAACCGTGGCTCTGGGGCTGACGTTAAACGGACTCTACTAACTCTCTTCCCAAGTGTAAATACCGTATGACTCCTACTCATATAGTATAATCCTATGTAGATTGTTGCCAGAAGACGTTATTAGGGTGTGGGGATTAAGGTATAACAAAAAAACAAAACGATAGTAGTGTGTGTATAAAGTTCTTTTCATTATTACCCAAAAGAGTCCCACAAAAAGCAGTGATGTTATCCCCCCCCCCCCCTCCGTTTATCCACAGGTTGTTAATTTCCTTCTCAGTGGGGTCTGAGGATGGGTTTTAGAGAATGTTCCACTCATTTGCTGACCAAGTCAAGTGTCCCCCATGCAGGATTTGCCCAAAGCATTGAAACGATCCCCTACGACGTGAGCCTGCACTATGTAACTTTGCAAAGGATCGCTTGTGGCTACACACCGTTACCCCTCCCCCCCACCCTCCACCCTCCCTCCCGCATTGCTCTGATATTGTATATCCCTTGGATAAAAGTGTCTGCTAAATGACAAGTGTTATCTAAAGATATAGCGAGACTCTCTGCGGAGGTGGAACAGAATGGGAACACTGCTGGACTACTGAGGTTTTACTGCTGTGCCCAAGACCCCCAACCCCCCAACCCAATGAGATTCTAGCGGTGAAATGGTCCGGGTCTATTCAGTCCCAGATGGATGGGGTTTTCTGGTTGTTTACACTCACACTTTACTTAGGCGACGGACCGTGTCTCGGCGGGAGTCTCGTAAAAGTGTCTTGCTGAGACACGGCTGCCTATGTGGATGTTGAGTGCATTCATCACCACCAGGTTTGAGCAGGTTTTTTGGTTTTCAAGCGTTTGTAATGGCTGTCCCACAATAAACCCCTTTTGATATTTATTCACAACAACAACAAATAAGACTATACGTTAGTTTGTGACGATGCTCTGCTATTGGTTTTCCTGCATCTTGATGATGATCTCGTGAATAGTTGCAGACAATTACCACCCCCACGGAGCTGTCGTATAATGTGAATCTCCTCCACTCCATACAAACAGGATATCACTTGCTTGTCTAGGCTAGTGGTCGGGACCCCGTGTGTGTGTGTGTGTGTGTGTGTGTGTGTGTGTGTGTGTGTGTGTGTGTGTGTGTGTGTGTGTGTGTGTGTGTGTGGTGTGTGTGTGTGTGTGTGTGTGTGTGTGTGTGTGTGTGTGTGTGTGTGTGTGTGTGTGTGTGTGTGTGTGTGTCCAAAATATTCCTAGCCACAAGCATACTACTAATCACTTTGTGTAGTTCACTGGGACTCTGATATTGCCGGCAGATGTTATGTGGATTGGGTTAGTTAAACATTTTTAGAGCTAGAAATGAAATGGCCACACAAAAGGGTCCGGGACCCACTGGTCTAGGCTGCATGTAGTCCTGGCCACGGTGACGGGAGAATTGGCTTTAATCACCCACACTATCTTTTAAAGCCTTAATGATGGCCAGGCTTGAAGGAGCTTAGCTGCGTTTGGAACGCAGACACCCATGTGTGTCACATGGAGCAGGTCTGTAATCACACACCTCGGTCACTTCAAAGAACCCACCCCCACCCCCACCCTCACCCCGGGAGCCTTGTTGGGTTTTCATTTGGATCGCTTTATAGATGTACATAAGCTGTTGTGGAAAATTGGCTTTGACACACCGAGTTGGGTGTTTTTTTCTGTGACGATGCTATGCAGACACGGGCTGTCTGTGATGAGGCCAACTCTGAAACACCGTCGTTCTGAGACTCTTACTTCGAACAACAACCATAATAATATAGACCTCCCAAGCGTTGGTTGAAGACGGTGTCAGGCCCTTGTCTCGCTGAATGAAAGCTCGCAGAATGGTCAAAAAGTGTGTGTGTGTGTGTGTGTGTGTGTGTGAGAGTGTGTGTGTGTGTGTGTGTGTGTGTGTGTGTGTGTGTGTGTGTGTGGTGTGTGTGTGTGTGGTGTGTGTGTGTGTGTGTGTGTGTGTGTGTGTGTGTGTGTGTGTGTGTGTGTGTGTGTGTGTGTGTGTGTGTGTGTGTGTGTGTGTGTGTGTTGGCTGCGGTTGATTGTTCAGACCTGTGAACCAAGCGGTTGTCAGTTCACACGTTTTCTCCTGACTGCTCATATCATCCTTTATTTATTGCTTTTCAAAATGTGAGCGGTTTGAATGTAAACCACCACAATAACCCATGTGATATTTATCAAACGATACCCAGTTCTGATAATTGGCTGTTTGTTTTTAGTTTTTTTTATTTTTTTTCCCAGAGACTGACTTAAGCCAGCTCTAATTGTATGTGATCTGAGGCAGTTTAATCACAGCTGAGATACTTTTAGCACCAGCAATTACAGGCAGCCAATACTATTGATATTCTGGGTATCTTCTTCAATGCATGTATACCCATCTCCTCTTACGTTACGTCACTTCGGAGTTCTCCATCTCTGAAATGCTAGTGTTTTTTTTTTTCGAAAAATGTGTTACATAATCATTGCCTTCATCAGACAGAAGTAATGGTAACAGAATGAATACAAGGAGCTAGGTTTGTGCGAGTGAATCTTGTAACAGCAAAAATGGGATAAGGAACGGAACGGTATTATTAGTTGCAGCTCAATAAATCATTTCGGGAAATATGTTCATAATATTATGTCCTGCAAGAAAATGGCTTTCCAGTCCCCCAGAAACACCACCAGATATCTTCTTTTGTTTTTCTTTAAGAATTTAGGATTGTATGATGTGTAAGAGTACGTATAAAACAATAAAATCAAAGTTTATTTTAAAATGCCTGTTCCTGTGTTATTGTTTTGGCTGCCCTTTTTCCCTTTGAGCACATTAATTAAGTTGCCCACCATTTCTATCTTATCGTCTATTGTGAACATATACTGATTTTAATGTTTTTTGGTTCTTGTTTTGCTGCTGTACAGACTGTACACTTTATGGGGGGGGGGGGGGGCTTTTTTCGGACTCAGCGGAACACAAACAAATGGCCTGAGACGATGTTAAACGCATTGCCTTTTCAGGTATTGGCCGTGTGGGTCTCTTCACTACACAGAACCATGTTCTAGACCTTATCCCCGGGAGGCCCACAAAGTAAAAGTCTTAATTTGGTCATTAACACAACACACTGATTATATATATATATATATATTATTCTTAAGACTTATCACTGATTAGCAATGTTCCAGGATCGAGGGACCATGCCTGCTGCTAAATTCCCCTTCAATAATACTTTGTATGGCCTCTTGACAATTTGTGGCCAATTTACTGTTGGAGCAGCATCAATTCAAGTCAGTGGACTTGAATTAAATCGTTACAATATTCTGACATTTTACATGGCTTACAAGGCGTAGCCTAAGCAAAATAACAAATGTCAACCAAAAGTAAAACTAGTACAACTTCTTAGTGTGGACAGCATATGTAGGCCATATATCCATCAGCGTTATTTGTGCTTACACACGTGACACTATTAGGTTACTACAGGGTTATGGACTCAAACCACGCTGGCATTTGAAGGGCTTTTTCCAAGTGGCACATATAATCATCCACAAGGGAAATCAAATCTAAAAGGGAGAATCTTCGTTGTTCTTTCAGGATGAAACCCTGTGCATCTTATATTAAACGTTTGAAAGCCCATGGATCTGCTCTGTTCGACCTGGGGGGGGGGGGTGGCAATCAATTCATCCTATTAGGGTAGATGTGCCACATGCATCACGGTGCCAGAGCGACGGGTGAAGGGGACTTGGCCATTTACAAAGTGCAAAGGTACACTCAAGTGTTCAATCCAATTGCATTGATTAATTGAGATTAAACACGACACGTGTTTCAATCAACATAACTTAATCAAAGCTTGCTCCGTTTTATACAACGACCCCCCCCCCCCCCCCCATGCAAGATTGGTCCCTCTGCTACCATTCCTTCTCCTTCTTGTATGAGTGTGTTTCATTCGGTTGGGTATTTTAAATGTTTATTTTAGTTCCACTTTAATGCGGTCCGATGCGCACCTAGTGGACACGTACGGAACTGCGTTCGTGCACATCTATTAATCGTGCACATCACATCATTAATACAAGAAACACAAGATACAAGATCTTTTTACTGGCCATTTGTAACATGTAAGTACATTGGAACGCTTACTCCCCATTCCCTCCCGCAGTATACATCTCCAAAACAAAACAATACCATAAAAGTAAAAAAGAATACAATAAAAATAAACAATAAAAATAAAACAAACAAAAAAGCAAAGCAAAGGACATTTCATGTGTTCGTATCAATCACACACACCGTAGTAGTGGGGAACAATACCTGCGACGTGTGTGTGTGTCAAGGCGTCATTGTTACCTGCAGACACGTCACACTGCGATACGTCTCTTCATCCCAGCCGGTACTTTCCATCGAACGCCCGCCCTCCGACGTCATTTCCTCTCTCATTTGTCATCATTTCCGGATGCGGTGAGACGAAGACGAAGAGAAGAGAATAGACATCGGCATCGCACTAAGGGGTTAATTTAAATGACAGCCGAGACACCTCTACCAAGTTTGTGTTGAAGAGTTACTTTCCTCAGTCGTCGACTGTGTCAACTGTTTTTGAGGGACTCGAACCTTTTCTTTCTTTCTTTCTTTATTTCTTTCTTTCGGTCTGGTGTTTGTTTTTCGGTCTGTTAAGCTAAGTGGATACGGATACGGATACCGAATGCTCGGTAACGCTTTTTACTGATCAACCGTCTGACGTGTTTGATTCGCGTAGAAGAAGTGTCCATTGAGAGTATTGACTTTGTTTTGTTTTAAAACTGTGCTATCTTTTATTTTTTTGGGGATCGGGTCGTTTTTCTTGGACTCTGCTGGGACTCGGCTGTCAACAACAAAGCTTAATGCAAGTTGTTGTGGTTGTTGTTGCTTTTTAACAACAAGGGACGGATCTGCCTTTTTTTTCCCCTCTCGGTCTTAACAGACGAAGTCACACTCTCTAGTCTTGTCCTCTGATCGGTCACTGAGATGGATCCCATGGGGACTTACTTATCACCGCTGAAAGTTGTACTTATGGGCTCTAAATAACGCGGTTAGTTAACCTGTGGGCTTATCTTCAGCTTCTGCTGACGGGACGCGTTACACGTTGCTGCTGTCACTGTGTGTGTGTGTGTGTGTGTGTGTCCATTTGAAGAGAAGAGTCCGTTTTGTATTACTTATTTCACCCACAAGTATACAACCTTCGACTGAACAGGTATATTTAAATTTACTGTCATCTACACAGACTATAGAGCATAACGTTCACACTTCACACATGATTTTACAATGTTGTGATCCAATGTCGGGGATTGTTGGTCAATCGCGGGGTCCCCCCCCCCTCCCCTTGGTTATAATTATTGACAGCTGAAGAGACCGCCATTCTGTAGAGCTCTCGATCCAAAGAGACAAGGCTCCAATATCCTTAGCACAATAAACACAATAGCTCAATATCCTTGATTAACAGAGACTGCCCTATGTCAAGTGATGTCCACGTTACAATGTCTATTGAGATGGCACGCATTTGTCTTGCCTCAATGGCGTGTGCAAGACGAGAGACACAGGACGCCTTGATACACCACAATATAATAATCAGTGCAGTGTGTTGTTCCAACACTGGAATCAATGTATATTCATTAGACAGTGATCTGCCTGTCCATTCTTTTATTTCTCTCTCTCTCTCTCTCTCTCTCTCTCTCTCTCTCTCTCTCTCTCTCTCTCTCTCTCTCTCTCCTCTCTCTCTCTCTCTCTCTCTCTCTCTCTCTCCACATCCACAGTACGAAAATGAATGGCCTTTCTCTCCGTGAGCTGTGCTGCCTCTTCTGCTGCCCGCCCTGCCCCAGCCACATTGCTTCCAAGCTGGCCTTCCTGCCCCCCGAGCCCACGTACGCCCTCCTGCCCGACCTGGATGCCCCCAGCGCCGGCAGCCCAGCTCAGGGGGCGACGGCCGGCCTGGGCGTGCGGTCGCGAGGCGGTGGCACGCCGGTGGCCGATAGCGGGGCCGCCGCCGCCATGGATGGCAAGTGGAAGCTCCACCTGATGGACCGCGCCGAGTTCCAGTACACCCAGCGGGAGAAGGAGAACATGGAGGTGTTCCTCACACGCTCGGCCCGGGGGAACAAAGTGGGCTGCATGTACATCCGCTGTGCGCCCGCGGCCAGGTGGGTCTTGGTCAGATGAATTTAATTCATACATACTAAAGGTGGTTACTTATGTCGGGATTAACCACCAACTCCACTTATTTCCCCCCACCCCAGTTGTGTGGGTAGGTGATTTTTTGTTTGTTTGTGCATGGAGACCCGGTCTGTCTGTGTGCTGCTCTCTTGCTCCGCTCATCCTTGACATCCTGTTGTTGAGTCAGCGGTCGAGGGCTTCACCTTCCTGCCTTTTGTCGTCCGCCTCTTGACGGTATCTGTTATTTTTTAACCTCCTTTTAGTGAGTTTTTGTGAGGCAAAATGAGCCACAGTCCAACTACTATTTGCCCGCAGACAGACGCCCTCCTTGCTGTTGAACTTTGCTTCTTCCGTTGCTCCTAAATTCTCCAAATGAATGAATAAGAAATGGCTCATTCTGCTCATGTTACCGACCTATCAATCTAGTCCTAAGGGCTATCTAGCATTACACGCATGAATACCTTCAAACTCAACCCAATATGGCGGTGGTGTCACATTCTGGGTAAAATGCCCAGGAGCTCCCCTATGACCTGCATTGCTTTCTAAACAAAAAGCCCTGCAGAGCAGTACTTGGATATTACTTTTTGTATTTTCTCAGTGGTTTCCATTTCTCTAAATGGCAAAAGATACAGTCATAAATAAAAGGCGAGTGCCAGTGGATACCCCTGCTTCAAAATGCCTTGAAGTACGAGGGATTTGAAATGGATCCAGCTTAAGTAAATCTATCACTCAATGCCGGGCAGTTGCTATTGGCAGTCAGATACCTGTGCAGGATGGACTTCAAAGCTATGGATGTCTTTTCAGTACATGGGAGTTGGGAGTTGGAGAATGATAATGATGGCAATATATGAGTAAGATAGAAGCCAGATTGTCCAAAACTCTACTATACTTTATTTCTGTATTCTCTTTTTATTCTTTAACCATTTCATTTGTTTCTCATTTCCCATGATTGAATTCATTTACTTATTTCATTATTAAGTTACTTATTACAATCAGCAGTCCTAGAGAGGACTGGCATCTTGGAACTGTTTTACTCAAGTAGTCAAGGTTATATAAATAAATCAAAAGGATCAAACAAAGGGATTCACATGTTCAAGATTGTGTCCTTTATTCAAAGGGTAAGTTAACGCTTTCAGTTGAAAACGGTTCTCTTTTGGATCTCACAAACATTTTAGTGGACTCAAGTCTGCTACTTCCAGCTTTAAACGCTATTTTTTTCTGCTGTGACTTTTTTAGTTACCTATTTAACAAAAAAAAAAAAAACATTTTCATACATTAAAGAAACATTTGGTTACTCAAAGCTTTGTTTGATTTGTCAAACTTAATGTCCGTCTGTCTCTCTCAGGTTCACGGTGCTCTTCTCCCACGGCAACGCGGTGGACCTGGGCCAGATGAGCAGCTTCTACATCGGCCTGGGCACCCGGATCAACTGCAACATCTTCTCCTACGACTACTCGGGCTACGGCGTCAGCACAGGGAAGCCCTCCGAGAAGAACCTGTACGCCGACATCGACGCCGCCTGGCACGCGCTACGCTCGCGGTACGGCCCAGACGCCTTACATCATATAGCATTACATCATCACAATCATTTAGCACATGCTTTTGTCCGAAGCCGCTTGACAATACGTAACTCAGACTACTGTTCCCTAGTAGTAATGAATTTTGGTTCACCGCTTGGCGTGAAAGGGGGAGGGGGGGGGGGGGGGGTGGCAGTCGCTCAGGAGGAAGAGCGGGTTGTCTGACAACCGGAAGGTTGCTGGTACGATTCCCCGGCTCCTCCTCCTAGCCAAGTGGTCGAGGTGTCCCTACAACACTCTAACCCTAACTGCTCCCAACTGCCATGCTGGCTGTCGTCTTGCATGGCTGACTCCTCTGTCGGTGTATGAATGGGGGAGTGTGAGGCTTGACTTATAAAGCGCTTTAAGTGGCCACTGGTTAGAAAAGCACTATATAAGTGCAGTCCATTTACCATTAAGTCAGTCTCTCGAATGATGAAGGCTGCTTATAGATGGAGGTGTTTGACACCATGAAATGATGTGTCCAATGTTGTTATGTGTGGTTTGCCATTAGTTTATTTTTCTTAAGTATGAATCACATTATTCATTCTAATCTAGTAACACCAGAGTAGGAGCTTGTGCTGGTGTTCATCAAAAGGTACAGAACTAGATATAGAAGCGGCACACACACAGCGTTGGTTGGCTTCTGGCCAACTGGTTGGCTCTCACCTGATGAGAGGCACCAGGTGGGAGGAGGGGAGACACTCGTGAGGTCCCGGTTTGGCTGTGGAACCGTCCACGCAGTCCACCTATTAGTTAGTGGGAGGAAAACTGGAGTCGTGCTTGGGCAGATCAGTAAGGGCGGCAGAAGCTCAGTCTGTTGGGACTTGGCTTGGTGCCCTTTACTGCCGAGGTGCCCTTGAGCAAGGCACCAGATCCCCTACACTGCTCCCCCCCCCGGGCGCTGTATATACAATAGCTGCCCACTGCTCTTAAAACTAGCATGGGTTAAATGCAGAGAAACACATTTCACTGCGTGTGTGTTCATGTATGTGACCAAATGAAGAGATTCAATCCTCCAGATAAGGATTTGGATTACATAAATTAAATAATTTCGCAATTCTACC
>CM051004.1:7932722-7955222 GCA_027704905.1 Muraenolepis orangiensis | reverse complement strand
GAATGCGCCAAGTGAAGCGTTAAACAACACCAAGTGGTTTTTGTTAGGCCTGCTTTGCATTTTTCTTTGATTACGGAAAACAAATGGGCCATAAAGTAATATGCGTAATTAATACGCCATGTCGCATCTAGCACAAGACGTTTGTTTTTCCAGAACATACTCTATTAGTCTACAAGACGACCCAACACAAACTTGTCGAACGAGTCAAAGTTCGTTAGAACAAAAAAAGAAGCATTGAGCAGAAAAGTGAATAGTGACCGGAAAGAAAGGTCACGACCGCTTCGTGCAAAGTCAGCAAAAACTTCCTTTCACTCAGCGAAACGACTGTGGAGTCCAGATGAACCCTCGACCTGCTGACCAAACAACGGAAAACAAAGTATTCTTACTGTCTGTCCAACCCCAGCCAGCAGTCACCGAGCAGGGGTGGAAGTTACCTGATAGATGAGGCTTTGTTGAACGTCAACAAACAAACAGAGCATTACAATGCATTCTGCCTTTTGTTTAGTTTTTGTTGCGTTTCAGGAACAACATTTTTTACAGTGGCCCTGCAAACACACCCACTTGCAGTAATTTATTATTAATAATTATTTTTAAATGAGTCAGTGAAAAGTACAGCGAAAGGAATTTCTCTGCATTTAACCCATCCTTAGGTTAGGAGCAGCGGTCAGCTATTTATACAGCTGCCCGGGGGAGCAGTTAGGGTGTCTTGCTCAAGGACACCTCGACAGTTGTTTCTCTCTCGACAGGGGGGGGGGGGTCACACAGACAAAAGACAAGACTGGTAGTAAATGATAATAATTTATTTAGGTGGAGGAGGATGATGATGATGAAGAGGGAGAGTCTTTGGCAGTGTGTAGAACAAAGCATCGGAGGGTGGTTCCCGTGACGGTGTAAGGAAGTGCTGCTTGACGATCAGCTGATAGGAGGACACTAAAGGCCAGCAATGCAGTCACAGAGTACAGAGTTACGAAGGGGGCCAGGTAACAACTCTATTATTTTTTTACTAGTTGTTTTTCGATTGGTGTTTTGTGATGTGGTGATGCAGAACATGCTTCTTTTTTTTTGGTAAGCATTATGGAAAAACATTGGAAAGTTGGAAATGCATGGCACTGAAGAGGCAGAGTCTGACAATGAATTAAGTAATAACGATGTGTGTGCGTGTGTGTGTGCGTGTGCGTGTGCGTGTGTGTGTGTGTGTGTATCCATCCCTCTGTAAAGATGAATGAACAGTTGAACAAAAATAAAAACATTTCATCGACAATATAACAATTGTTCTTTTTCCATTTCTGGCATTATGGTACAAAGAGTAAGACATGACACAAAAAAAAAATGGAAACTCATACAAAATTAAAAAGCAATTCAATTCAGGAGGGAGAAGTGAGCCCACCGTCCGTCCTTCTCCCATCAATAGACATCCTGCTGGAGAGACCCCCTACCGCCTGACAAGTGCCACTCTAGAGTGTTAGACACATAAAGGCCTACGAGGGCAAGTAGGTGTCCATTCCCAGACTCCGTCGTCCAATCAAGTAAGCCGTGTACCGCTGGTCCCCGCCCCCCCCGCCCCCCCCCCGCCCCCCCCCCCCTCTCCTCCGGTCGCTCTTGCCTTATGAACAGCTACACGCTAGCTCTTCTCTTCTTTAATCAAGAAGCTGAAGAGGGGGAGAATGTGGAGGAGAATACCAATGCGGGCCAGACGGTTCACTTGATTGGAATGCAGTCCGAATGCTTTCTTTTCGTGCCCATGGAGACAGACAGGGCTGTTAAGGCAATTTCAGTACTTAGTTAGGGGGACTTGTTAAAACCAAGCGAGGGAACCAATCGGAACGCGGTACACGCGCACCGCATTCGTCACACAGCTCACAATATGAGAGGGATAGAGCACTTTGTGCACACTGTGCACACGAGGGGTTAAAGACGGTAGAAAGAGGGTTAATAACATGATGTCACAGCTCCCGCCGACCATAAATCAATCAATCAATCAATTAATTAATTAATCACTTCATCAGAATACTGACAAATACAGGAGTCTATTCATTCATCAATAGAGGCAACAGGGGGGGGGGGAGGGGGGGGAGACACACAGCCCCCCCCCCCCTCCTCTCCTTTGAATTCTCCATTCAACCCAATGCTAAAAGGCAGCCACCATAGAAAACCATTAATAGGGATGACTTCATAATAGAATACTGTTGGCGGTGTAGGAGGAGTCAGAGTCAAGTCACTCCCTGCAGTGTGTGTGTGTGCAAAATGGGCCCTAGAGGGCGCTGTTTCACTCTCAAGTCACAAATCTTCTCAGCAGGCCCCGGATTCTGATCACCACTGAGATCACATGAGGGTCCATATAGATAGAGGGCTGGGGGGGGGGGGGGGGTGGGAGGAGATGTCACCGGCAGAGGTCACATGGGGTGGGTGGGGGGGGGGGGCAAGGCGGTGCAACAAAAAGTCAAGATGGTCTAGCAGTCTAGCAGCCCTTTTAAATGTCCGTACTCTTTCATGACCTCATCCCCTTAACGCTCCTTCGAGGCCCAATAAAGCAATAAATCCCAACTGACCCAATTGATCCGTCTTCAAACATCTTGGAGGGACATTCCACGGGGGTCCTGGGTCCCTCACAGTAAAAGGGGGGCAGGATAGGGATAGGGATACGGGATAAGGGATAAGGGTGGGGTGGGTGAACCTCACAAGGTGACCTTGCTGAGGCGGAGGGAGAGGCTGGAGCGTTGGTGGTGGTGGTGCGTGCGGGGCAGGGAGGCGCTGCAGCGGCTCCGCAGCTGGACAGGACGTCCCGCGTGGCCTCGCACACGCAGCAGGAAGTCGAAGTTGGCCGAGGTGTTCATGGCGTAGAACACGTTGGCGTTGTCGGGGATCACCAGCTCTGGTGGTTACGAAAGGAAGGACCCGCACACACACACGCACACACATGCACACACATGCACACACGCACACACACACACACACACACACACACGGGGGGGGAGA
This sequence comes from Muraenolepis orangiensis, assembly GCA_027704905.1. Lineage (NCBI taxonomy): Eukaryota > Metazoa > Chordata > Actinopteri > Gadiformes > Muraenolepididae > Muraenolepis > Muraenolepis orangiensis. Next base: position 7,952,246 of record CM051004.1, on the reverse strand, counting down.
GGGAGGGAGGGAGGGAGGGAGAGAGAGAACGTTAGTGTGGGAAACGTTTTTTGTAAAACAGGACCGACTGCTGGTAATTGGAAGTCAAGTGAAGACGATACGTGTGTTCATCGGAGAAACAAGTTCAGACTGATCCTTTCCCCGACTTAAAATAGTCACACGCTATTGAGTAAGCTGGTTTTATTGTGATGCTGGGTTTAATATAAATCCATTGTCCTTTCATGACTTATTAATGAGTGAAAGGTTTAAAAACAGTTTAAAAATGATGCAGTATAATGAGTAATAATAGCGATCATCATACGTTCTTCTGGCTGGAAATGTATCCGTAGAATGCATTTGTTCCAACAACAACAACAACAACAACAACAACTTGCCCATAAGAAAAACATTTAGCTCCGTACCTCTCTCATCGGAGATGACCTGCACCAGCTCATAGCCCTCCTCTGGCTCCAGCTCCAGGTTGTGTTTGGCCATGGCCCTGGAGATGACCACAGGGGTCTTGTCTTGGCTGGTCAGCTGAGGAAGGAGTCGGAACAGGACAGAAACCACCAGGTCATTAAGTCTTGGCAGTGCTTTGTTTTTGTTTTTTTCGTTATTATTATTTTAATTCTTATTATGATCCTTATTATTATTATTATGATCCTTATTATTATTATTATTATTATTATTATTATTATTATAATTATTATAAGTAGTAGTAGTAGTAGTATATATGTGTTGGGTAGAGTAGTGGGGTCCTTTCAGAGGGATGTGCCTGGCAGAACTACAAAATAACTATCATGTAGAATGTACTTTGTATAAATGTTGTATATCTCTATGCCACTAATAATAATAACCTTGTGCTTTTTATAGCTACTCTGTCCAGTGATTTTATTTTAGAAACAAGGTCATGCAGCACTTGGAGATTTATGTCGCTACTATTTTTATTATTGTACACTGGGTTGTTCTCAGGTGCACCTGGAAGTCACTTTGGACTGAATTGAAATGTATTAATAGATGCTCAACACACACACACGCACGTACACACACACACACACACACGCACACGCACGTACACACACACACACACACACGCACACGCACGTACACACACACACACACGTACACACACACACACACACACACGTACACGCACGTACACGCACACGCATGTACACACACACACGCACACACACACACACACACGTACACACACACACACACACACGCACGTACACACACACACACACACTCCTCACCAGTATGCTTTTGTAGAGGTTGCCGTTGCCTTGCTCAAGGCTGACCCGGACGATGCAGGCGTCCTGGGCCTGGTGGTTGTACACCGGGGGCTGGCTGGGGGAGGTGGGGGTGAGGGGGGTGAGGGAGAGGGAGCGCCGGTGGACGCACGGTGGGCCGGCGAGCGAGGGAGAGGCCGGCGTCACGGCGACACTGGCCGAGGACGAGCTGGTGTCCATGGAGTGGAGGGAGGTGCAGGAGGAAGACTCCGATAGCTGAAGGGAAGGGAAACTACGATGAAAGTACTGGAACAACAGCCAAGCTGGTACGACACAAGGACACAGCGGAATGGTCCCAATCGGTCTCAATGTTCTCATCTAAACACCAGTAGGACAAGATTTACAATCATACGTTTTATAAGAGTTTTATAAAAGTGAGTTTTTACCGTGACTAAAAACAAAGACATAATTTACAAGACCCTACAAACACCTTTCAGCAAAACTATAAATATAAACATGGGCATGTTAGAACAGTTTTTCTCGATTTCAGTGTATTTATCTAAACTCTAGTTGCAATTATACTGAGAAGAATGTTTCCCTCTATAGGTGTTAGCTTTTTTAGTATTTATCGGTTTATCTGTTATTTATCTGTTTCAATGTCTTTGTCTCAACTCTAGCTTGATAAAATGTATTTATCTAAACTCTTTTACACAGCCCCTTTATCACCTCCATCACAGGCACAAAGCATTCTTCTTGCAGAATCACCACGATGGTAAAAACACTGAACCACTAAAAAACAAGGTCATAAGTCACAGAGCAGAGCAGCCGGCTCTGTGCCCAACCTTGTTCTGCTGGGCGTCTGAGGACAGTGTGGGCGGGAGACCCTCGCTGTCCGACGGGCTGCCCGAGTCGCTGGACGAGACGCTCACAGAGTCCATGCTCTCCCCGGAGCTGCCAGTAGGGGGCGACCGTGGCGTTTCTCTGACCGGAGAGCTGGCCGCCGTTACATCGGCTCCCAAAAACATCCTGGAGGGAAGGCAGAGAGAGACAGAGAGGAAGGAAGAGAGAGAGACAGCGAGAGAGAGAGAGAGAGAGAGAGAGAGAGAGAGAGAGAGAGAGAGAGAGAGAGAGAGAGAGAGAGAGAGAGGAGAGAGAGAGGGGGGGGGGGGGGGGGGGAGTCTGTTACTGGAGAACGACACAAGTAGGTCACCGCAATATCTTATCATGAAATCCCCCAACCTCCCCATGGCCAGAAAAATACATCATCCAACCACCATCAGAGAGAGGTCAGAGAGGCAAGCCATCATAGTCTGAGAAAACAGTTTGTTTTGATTATATAATGCCGTGTGCTGGGCAAAGGGGTTGTCCTGCATGTCCAGTATGTGTGTATGGGACTCACAGGCTCAGTCTCTTCACCATGCTCTTGCGGGGCTTGGGTGACGTGGGACTGCTGTCGCCTGCACCCTCAATCTCACAGGACAAGGCGTAACTGCAGCCAATAAACACACAGCATTGCAATTACAACAAAATAGTATACATACATACATACATACACACGAGAGAGAGAGAGAGAGAGAGAGAGAGAGAGAGAGAGAGAGAGAGAGAGAGAGAGAGAGAGAGAGAGAGAGAGAGAGAGAGAGAGAGAGAGAGAGAGAGAGAGAGAGAGAGAGAGAGAGAGAGAGAGAGACACACACATAGAGACAGTTTATTGTGCACATGAACATTGAACCCAGTAGACCATGTACTCAACAAGCTAATTAGCTTGTATGCAACACTACTGATAACAGAGCAATTAAGAGGGATGGTGTCCAAACGGCAAAACCACCCACGCCCAACGCATGCACACACACACACACACACGCACACACCTCTCCTCCTCGCTGTGCTGGGGCTGAATTTTGAACCACTTGAGGAAGGCTGGCTCTGGAGTCAGACAGTAGCTGTTACAGGCCGACTGGAGCAGCTTGATCTGGGCGATCACTTCAAACTCCTTGAAAGAGAGAGAGAGAGAGAGAAAGAGAGAGAGAGAAAGAGAGAGAGAGAGAGAGTCAGACAGTCAGAAACAAGGGAGCATTGGACGATTGCCCATCCAACGTGTCACATGTCCGTGATAAGGGTATCAGAGGAGAGCACCACTTACCCTGCGTCTCTTCTCAAAGTTGATCAGACCGCCCTGCGGACGACACAAAGACAGTTCTGTCAGCCAACCACCCGGAATAACTCTCCGGAAGAACCCCCCCCCCCCCCCCCTCCATCCCTTCACTTCACATGACTACACGGAGCCACAGATAAACACATCCGCATTAGGTGGGTTGCCCCCACGACACGCCACCAGCTAAATTCCTCACACAGGCATAGGAAACTTACAGACACACAGTGTGTGTGTGTGTGTGTGTGTGTGTGTGTGTGTGTGTGTGTGTGTGTGTGTGTGTGTGTGTGTGTGTGTGTGTGTGTGTGTGTGTGTGTGTGTGTGTGTGTGTGTGTGTGTGTGTGTGTGTGTGAAAGTGAGGCGTGTGAAAGATCGCTCACCTCTACGAAGTCAGGCAGGGCCGTGTCCAGCATGGTCAGGTCGGTCAGGAAGGTGCCCAGGTAGGGTATGGTGCCTTGCATTGCTCCCTGGACAGAGAAACACACACACACACACACACACATTAGAGATCCATACATACATCCTCCTAACATACTGTTACACACACATACGCGGCCGTGGGCAGGCACACACACACACATTTTAGATCCATACTATCTCACACACTCACACACACACACACACAAACACACACACATCGGACATCCATACAGTTACACACGCACACACACATACACATATTTTAGATCCATACTGTCTCACTCACACACACACACACACACACACATATGTTAGATCCATACTGTCACACACACGCACACACACACACACACACACACACACACAGACGCACACACACACTACACCCACTAAGCACAATCTATTCTAAACAATCTGTCCTGTTTCCTCTGTTCCTTTCTATGGCTCTGTATATTTTACAGAAAACAGGCCAAGCTCCAGCGTAATAAATAAACGTGACAGGACCCTAATCAATTGAACTGTACCGTGTACACACATATGAACATTATATAATGAGAGGGTTACATAACTCACTCACTCATTTAAGAAGCACTCAGCAAAGCAGAACCGGTTGCATAGAACTAACTGTACGATGAGTACTTTACAGTACAATACTATAGCAGGAAGACGGTTAAGGAATGGTCAAGGAATCTATGGTTGGAATTCCCCATTAGAGCAGGCCGTGTCTGTCTCACCGTGTCCCTCTGCAGCTGCAGTCTCTTGTATGAGCGCTTCTGGTGGTCCTTGGCTCCGCCGTCCAGACTGGCAAACTTTGAGGTGCCCTCCTGAAAGACCCAAGACAAACACACCACCGGTCAGAGGAGAACCGTAGAACGACACCAGGGTGCATGGGAATCTCTCTCTAAAGGTCTCCTGTTCTGTTGTAATCCATGTCCGTGATCGATAACAATTACAATTGAATGAATATTAATAAAGCAGATTCGTAAAGTGCCAGTTATCTTATGAATATTTTGTCTATTTTGTCCTTTATGCATTCTTCATTCGTTTTTTTGTGTGTATTTTGAAGATTTCTTTAAAATGATCCTTTTGCATTGATCATGTTGCCCTTTCTGAAATGTTGGATGACTTAAACTATTGTTTTTTTTAAGTTGGATCCCACTGTTCAAGAGTAACAGAGGAAGTTTACATCTGAGCAGAGACAAGTCAAGTCAAGTTTATTGTCACTTCACAGTTTACACCAGTATAAAGCAGTGAGTGAAAGTCTTATGTGCAATACCCGACGACAGACAGCAGTTATAAAAATAAGATAGACTCACCCGCATCAGCAGCTCCCGGCTGGTCAGGTAGTTGTTGTGGTCTGAGAAGATGTCGGACAGCTCCTCAAAGGTCTGCATGCTATCCCTTGGGGGGAAAAAAAACCAACAACCACCATGTAAACACTCCAATGTGTGTCCGAGTGGTGTGTCCGAATGTGGCAGGTGTGTGAGGTGAGAGAGCGTGAAAGGGCAAAGTAGTGGGAAAAGTGCTCCAGGTTCACACTTACTTGTGCACACAGGCCCAGGCCCTCTTCAACCTGTAGAGCGGGTTGGACTGCAGAGCCGACACTATGGCGCGCAGCGACGAGAAGTTCTTCCGAATGCGGCACTCCTGAAGAGAGAGGAGAGAACGGTAAACAGGCTTCAGTCATCGTCGTCATCCCCCCCCCCCCCCTCTTGATGACTTACTGTATTTCACCCCGTTCACACACACACACACACACACACACACACACACATCATTACACACACACACACACACACACACACACACACACACACACACACACACACACACACACACATCATTACACACACACACACACACACACACACACACACACACACACACACACACACACACACACACACACACACACACACACACACACACACACACACACACACACACACACACACACACACACACACACACACACACACCACCCTGTTCGTTCCACCGGCAATGCAATGCCCTGGCACATTTATTTATCTCACACTAAAACAGAATAGATATTTTAAAGGCGCCTGACTACACTACATTAAGGTGCATTACCAATTCAGTTTTATCTGTCGGCCTATTCCACATAATTACTGCTCCTGATATAATGCACTCGACTCGACTGTTATTATTTATTTACATCCGCGCAGCGCTTTTAAGATGCTTTATCAATAATATATACTTTGAATTGACTTGGCTTGTTTGCTCAGAGTAAGTCGGTGTGTGTGTGTGTGTGTGTGTGTGTGTGTGTGTGTGTGTGTGAGGCTGTGTGTGTGTGTGTGTGTGTGTAATGATGTGTGTGTGTGTGTGTAATGGAGTGTATGTATGTTTGTGTGTGTGTGTGTGTGTGTGTGTGTGTGTGTGTGTGTGTGTGTGTTTGTGTATGTGTGTGTGTGTGTGTGTGTTTGTGTGTGTGTAATGGCGTATGTGTAATGGCGTGTGTGTGTGTGTGTGTGTGTGTGTGTGTGTGTGTGTGTGTGTGTGTAATGATGTGTGCGTGTGTGTGTGTGTGTGTGTGTAATGATGTGTGTGTGTGTAATGATGTGTGTGTGTGTGTGTGTGTGTGTGTAGTGATGTGTGTGTGTGTGTAATGATGTGTGTGTGTGTGTAATGGTGTGTGTGTGTCTCTCTCTCTCTCTCTCTCTCTCTCTGTGTGTGTTTACCTGAGCGATGTCTATCCATCTCTGGATGACGCGGGCCCGGAGGTGGGGTCTGATGTGGCGGTGGTGGAGCACGGTGCTCAGCACGCAGGCCGCCACAGCGTTGAACTGGGTGATGGTGGCGCGGATGGTGGGCGCGCTGTGCTTCTTCTGCTTCTTGTCCCTCTGGGACCAGGTGGAGCCCAGGCACTGGTGGGGCACCACCTTTTTAAACAACAGCTGGTGGAGATAAAATATAACATAAGTACAGTCATAACAGTCATAAAAAACCCCTTGTTTTTCACCAGTGGTTCTTGTTTTTTTTTAAACATTTTTTATTTAAATATTTCTCTGGAAAATATGATTAACAGTAAAGTGACCTTCTGTTTTTTACTCATTTTTTTTTTTTTTGAAACTTTGTTTATTGATATACAAAACACAAAATGACAAGAATGTCCAGGTGCTTATGAACCACGGTGTCCTGTTATAATATCACAGTATAATCAATGACCACATACACAGAGATAACACTAACTAACATTCAGCTTGGTACTATTTCACACATTCCAATAGACACAGTTCACTCGCTTGTCAGGGCAGAATACAAATAGATAAGATAAATAATATTTAATATATATAATATATGTCAAATAAAAATGTAAAGTATTCTCATTCAGTCCTCTCCTGTTTTTCTTTTACAATGACAACAGGCACATGATCGAAGGTTGACTCAATTGATCTCAATCTCAATTGAAATCTCAATTGTGCATATACAGTAAACATCATTCTTTCCCTTAAACGCGGCAGCTGGTGGCAGACACGAAACCAACCTCACACCCTTTATTATCATCACACATCCATTGCGGTGGTCTTACCGCGTCCATGAAGGTGAGCTGCCCGGCCACAAGCTCAGCGTCGAAGGACAGGAAGCTCTCTTGAACCTCAATCTCCACTTCCTCATCCTCGCCCAGGCAGAAAGAGCTGTTGCTATGGAAACCACCTAAAAAAAATATTATAAAAAAACATACCTAAAACAATAGTTGTTGTAACCAATGACCATGGAAACATAAAAGTGGGCAGACCCCATAAGGGATGAATAAAGTACATCTCTTATTTAAAAATACAAAAAAGCAGAAAAACTGTATTCAAATAATAAATATTAAAAAACGTATTAGTATTAGTAGTATTTTCCCCAGAACAGTAACTTTTGAAGTTGGTCTAATTCAATTTCTTATAAAATACTCGAACAGACGGGTGAGTTCCATACCGCTCTCTGCATTTCAGGTGACCACCACGATATATATAAATAACAAATAAACACTAACCATCAGATTCATCCACGCCGGCCTGGCTCTGCAGCTGGTCCAGGAGACCCTGGGCCCGCCTGAGGGGCTCCGACCCGGGCAGGGTCCTCCGCAGGTAGTCGATCATCCTGTGGAGGCAGTGGTAGTCCGGGGGTTCCTGGAAGTCCTCCGGACACTGGTCAAGCCAGGAGCGCAGGATCAACGCCAAGGCACTGGGGGGTAACAGAGTAAAAGGATATTTAGAGAGAGGTGAGAGGTGAGAGAGAGGGGGAGGGAGAGAGAGAGAGAGAGAGAGAGAGAGAGAGAGAGAGAGAGAGAGAGAGAGAGAGAGAGAGAGAGAGAGAGAGAGAGAGAGAGAGAGAGAGAGAGAGAGAGAGAGAGAGAGAGAGAGAGAGAGAGAATGAGACAGAGAGAGAGACAGACAGACAGAGAATGAGACAGAGAGAGAGAGGGAGAGAGAGACACGAGAGAGAGACAAGACACAGAGGGAGAGTGAAACAAGAGAGAGAGTGGGGGGAGGAGGGGGGGAGAAAGAGACAGAGAGGGGGAGAGAGAGAGAGAGAGAGAGAGAGAGAGAGAGAGAGAGAGAGAGAGAGAGAGGAGAGAGAGAGGAGAGAGAGAGAGAGAGAGAGAGAGAGAGAGAGAGAGAGAGAGAGAGAGAGAGAGAGAGAGAGAGAGAGAGAGAGAGGGGGGGGTATTGTTAAGGGAAGGGAAGGAACAGTGCCAAGAGAACAAACAGTGACGATAACAAATAGAGAGAGGATAACAAACCCAAACACAATGTCCTTACTTTCTGATAGCGCCTTTGGTTTCGGAGCCACGACATCTGCTGCTCTCTCCCCCCTCGTCCTCCCCACTTCCATATCTGAGACACAAAGGTGAACACACCCACACGCACAGAAAAAGGATTAGCTTTAGCTCGTGAAATGTTTTATAGTCGAAAAAAAAAGAAGGGTTTCTGTTTGAACATCCAAAGCAGGGGGTCCTTAATGTGATCCAGCAGGTACTGAATGAAAATATAAATGAAAACCACCACCGGCCTTTGAAGACTTGCTTTTCTGTTCATATTTTTAATACGACCACCACCACCACCACCACCACAACAACAACAACCACAACAGGTCCCTGCGAGGCAAACCTTTCTACTTAGTTTACACCAAAGAAAGGGAATGACTCGCCCACATGTATTTTATGATTGGTTTCAGAGACTCACTCGTACTAACGTGAAGCAGACACCCCCCCCCCCCCCCCTCCCTCCCTCCCACACACACACACACACACACACACACACACACACACACACACACACACACACACACACACACACACACACACACACACACACACACACACACACACACACACACACACACACACACACACACACACACACACACACACACACACCTGTCGAGGAGCATTTGGAGGACGGTGCGGGTGCTGGCGAAGGCCCGGTACGTGGACAGGAAGATGGAGGTGTACGTGAGGTCGTTGTCCCCGAACGCCGTCAGCAGCGTCTCCACAAGCCGCTCCAGGGTGCCGGCTCGGATGCTCCGGATCTTGCAGGTCTCCAGCTGGCTCACCGTGTGGCCAGGGGGCAGGCGGTCCCCTTCCACCTACCACACACAAACAACAACAACAACAACAGGGGATATGAGTTAGATCTAGGTCTCATTGGGATTAAGTCGTGAAGAGGCCAAGGATCGTTGTTTGAGTGCTGCCACTATCATAACATTGTCATCCATATTTACATTACACTGTCATACTTTGCTGGAATTTCTGGACTCATTAAAATGACTGCACTGTTATGCACTGTACTGCACTGTATTCATGACGCTGCTGCACTACTGTCACTTTAAAATGCTTTTTAAATGTTTTTTTTGCAAAATATATATAACACATGTACATATCATCCATCGATCACTTTGTTCTATAATTCCATACTGCGGGAGGGAATGGGGACTAAGCATTCCAATGTACTTGTTGCAAATGGCAAATCAAATTCTTGAATCTTGAATCTCGAATGTGTCAACTGATGTGCTTTTATTTTAAAACGAATCACGAAAACCTCTTACAAACGTTGTGTTAGTAACGTTGTTTGAGGTTTCACCACCCTTTAGTGTGTTTGAATATTTGACACAATATCTCTTTACCGCATACCGGCTAGCACTGGCCAGCACCACACACAAATGATATTCTCATTTTACAAGTTGTACTTGTTTGGTTTCCTGTATATATATATATATATATATATGTATATATATATATATGTATGTCACTTATGGCACCCATTGCACTCCTGAACCATCCCTGGAAGGAGGGATCCCCCACTTTGCGTTGCTTCTCAAGATTAGTTTCCTCCATAACTAAAGGAGTTTTTCATTGACTTAACTTGACAATGATATGTCTTGTTGTGTCGGTTATTTAATACTTTCGGGAAATAATTTTGAGGACAATAGTTATTTCCGTCTGTACCAGTTGGTACATATATATATTTCAGTCCCCGCTTAATACTGTAACTGATAATTACAACTACAAGATCATCTTAAACGCACCATGTGGACAACATGTTGTCACTGGTATATTATAGTAACCTATATTTAACTCTCCCTCTTGAGCAGATGTGTCCGACAATTGTGTTCTCAAAGTATAAAAAAAGGATGCGAAACGGCAGCAACACTCTAGAAATAGACATAGACAGAAAAAGAGAGAGAGAGAGAGAGAGAGAGAGAGAGAGAGAGAGAGAGAGAGAGAGGAGAGAGAGAGAGAGAGAGAGAGAGAGAGAGAGAGAGAGAGAGAGAGAGAGAGAGCCAGAGAGAGAGAGCCAGAGAGAGAGAGAGAGCCAGAGAGAGAGAGAGAGCCAGAGAGAGAGAGAGAGAGAGAGAGAGCCAGAGAGAGAGAGAGAGCCAGAGAGAGAGAGAGAGAGAGAGAGAGAGAGAGAGAGAGAGAGAGAGAGAGAGAGAGAGAGAGACGAGAGAGAGAGCCAGAGACCCATAGAGAGGCAGACAGACCTTGGTGCAGCTAGCATGCTACGACAGGAAACACTCCAATCTGCTTTTAATCACAGAGAGCCCCTCCTCCTCCTCCTCCTCCATCTCCTCCTCCAGAGGAGAGCAGGAGCAAAGGAGGAGAGAGGAGTTCTCTCCAAACCACCCCTCCCCAGATAACCACTCAATACGCACTCTGTCTACAACACATTGCAGCACTAAATCGAATCACTGGGAGATGACCTACTGTACTGTGCTATGCGCAAAAAAAAAGACGGATGGCAGACATTTATTTTTTTGGGCTAGCCTTAGCCTAGCCCCCCCGGAGTCTCACAACACATTATACGTAGAGACTAGGGCCTACTCCACACAACGCTATGTCTTACCGTAGTAGTCCGGCGTGCTCCCGCAGTACAATGCACCAGTGTGTCACACTCACATTGTGTGTGTACAGTATTATTGTTATAGTATAGTGTTGTTCATAGCATATACTGTAGTATAGTTGAGTACATAGTATAGTAGGGTAGGGTTGTTTATAGTATAAAGTATAGCATCTCATAGGCAGTATGTAGTGTTGTTTATTAGTATTGTTGAGTATAGTATAGTAGTGTATAGTTTAGGATAGCATTGCTGTAGGAAATCCATACAGCAGGAGGGAATGGGGAGTACGCATTTCATTGTACTCGTTGCAAATGGCAAATAAAAAAACATCTTGAATCTTAAATCCCACTGGTTCGTACGGCCCGTCTCAGCGGTTCCCCGTCAGCCCCCTGTTCGCTGTGTGTTCTAATGCTTGTTGTAAATGTGCTGATTATTCGAGGCAATGACTTCTGGTGTACAATGCCGACATTGTTGAAATAACCACCGACTTGATGCCAATGGGGGGGAGGGCAATGGGTGGACAAACTCAAGCTCTGTTGAGGCTAAACTTTATTTGTATATTTTTTGTGTGTGGGTGTAATTACAATCCATATCCAGACAAACATAAACAGGCAACAAAACAACAACAACAGCAGCAGCAGCAGCAGCAGCAGCAGCTACAACAACATCCTGCTTCTTCTTCTTCTTCTTCTTCTTCTTCTTATGCAACAAAACAAGGCCTGCGGTTAACCACTTCCCTGTCGATCGAAAATACAACCTTGTCCTTAACACGCTTGATATACAATGAGTATCACCACGGCAACACGAATGGATAAAGACATATTTCAATTTAAAAATCTCAAGGGATAAACTCAATGCAACACTGCTGCTACTTGTTGCTCTGTTATTCATAACTAAGCACTGCAGCAATAGGGCAATTTTGTTTTATCCAAACATCGGTAATGTTGAGAAAGAATGGGCTGTACAAGTCCCGTGCTCTTAAAAATGTACTAAAATATATATAACTTGTGAAATTCTCCCTTGTTACACTTTGCTAGCGAAGCATAAAACATCATTATAGCTGGCAAACAGGCAAGTCTGCCTGGCAGTCGGGGGGAGGTCAGGAAATCACATTCTGGTTCTGGGCCCGAACAACTCTGGTAAAACAACGGTATGTTTTCAGCATGCAGCTGTGGGTGTTGTCTTGGCCAGGGGGAGAATAATAGGCTGAATGTTAAAACAACAGCGCTGGTGGAGCACTGTAGCGATAAGAATAAAACCGCCAGGCAACACCGGCATCACAGCAGCGGGCTCTGTCTGCTGACTTAATGTGTGGCTATATAGCCGCATAGCAACAACACAACAACAGATCTCCCATCATAACCATAACCATAACTATGTCACACTACACAGCGTGTGGAGGATTCAAGATTCAAGATTTTTATTTGCCATATGCAACAGGTACAATAGAATGCTGACTCCCCATTCCCTCCGGCAGTATGAATTTCCCTAAAACACTATTCTATAACAATACTGTAAACAATAAAAAAATTATAATAAAGTGACTGGACTGATGGATGATATATACATGCGTTGAATTGTGCAAAAAAGCATTTAAAAGCATTTTAAAGTGCCAGTAGTGCAGCAGCAGCAGCATGAATACAGTGCAGAACAGTGCAGTAACTGTAATGAGTCCAGAAAGTCCAGCAAAAGTATGATCGTGTATCATAGTGTAATGTAATATGGATGACAATGATATGATAGTGGCAGCACTCCTAGCAGTTCAGTAGGCACACTGCCCTGTTATAAATAGGCTCTCTCTCTGCTGTACCCTGCCAACGACTGTTGCTGTTCACGTTCACAACAATGTGAATTCAAATCAATCACTCCACAAATGACTACCATGATGCTGAACGTTTAATGACTTTATTAATGTGTAGAAGACCTACAGTCTTTTGCTTTTAGTACACATCGTTTGCTTTTGGCCCCCAACTTTGGCAGTCAGGAAAAAGAGACACGGGCATCAGTCAGCCCCCCCCCCCCCCCCCCCCTAGTTGACACGGTTTATAATCACACAAACGTCTCTGTTGGGGCTGTTTTCATCTCTCACTGTGTCTGCGGCGAAACTTTTACAATATACGCTTGCGTTGCTGTTACCAGGCGGTCAGTGTGCGAAACAACCCAGTGGCAATCATGAGGGAGGAGGCAGGGGGGGGGGGGGGTAGGCAGGGGGGGGGGGGGCGTGATAGCGCTCCAGTGTTTTGCTGAAGTGTCACACAGACTCCATACCAGTGGCGGCTCCGGAGAGCTTGCCACAGGTGGTATTGTCTGTTACTAAAATAAGACCGTCATTTACAGAAAACCGGTAAACTGGTTGGTGGAGAACAGAAATCCTGTTCTCCACCAACCAGTTTTTGGGTGTTTCTGCTACTGCTACCGCGCTCAAGCCAAGGTGGTTTTCAATCCAGCGGTGGCAGTGCGTGTGTGTGCGTGTGTGTGTGTGTGTGTGTGTGTGTGTGTGTGTGTGTGTGTGTGTGTGTGTGTGTGTGTGTGTGTGTGTGCGTGTGTGTGTGCGTGTGTGTGCGTGTGTGTGCGTGTGTGTGCGTGTGTGTGCGTGTGTGTGCGTGTGTGGAGTCCCAGAGAGAGAGAGAGGGAGATTAAGCTTCTCGGACACTTTTCAAACTACACATTTGGAAATTCCAAACATTTGGAAGAAGGCAGCAGAAGGCCTTACCAGCAACAACCGGGTATTCAATGGGAATATTCAGAATTCTGTGGCTTATTCATATTCATAAATACATGTTTTGCAATTTAAATACTGAATACGAATACTGGCTTTTAAAATGAATAAGCAAACAAATAAACAGCATTCAGGGGGTCTCAAGTGTCAAGCCGTATCTCGCACTCTGGTCCTGGTCCTGGTCCTACTACTACTACTGCTACTACTACTACTACTACTACTACTACTACTGCTACTACAGCTGCTACTACTACTACTACTACTACTACTACTACTACTGCTACTACAGCTGCTACTACTACTACTACTACTACTACTACTACTACTACTACTACGACTATAGTACTCACCCCCAGCCATCGGGCTCCCTTGTTGGCGGCTTGCTGGATCTTCACCCTCTTCAGTGTCACGTTGTAGATGGCCCCCTCCTCCACTTCCTCACCCCAGTCCTGCACCGAGCTCTGGGAACACACACATGGAAACGACCGTTAGTGAAATAGATAGAACAGGAGAGAGGGGAGGGGAGGGAGGGGAGGGGAGAGGAGAGGGTAGAAGAAGAGAGGGGAGAAGACCGAGAGGTGAGGGGAGATGAGGGGGAGAGGAGGGGAAAGGAGAGGACCGAGAGGTGAGGGGAGATGAGGCGGAGAGGAGGTGAGAGGGGAGAAGAGAAATAGGTGAGGGGAGATGAGGCGGAGAGGAGGTGAGAGGGGAGAAGAGAAATAGGTGAGGGGAGATGAGGGGGAGAGGAGGTGAGAAGATGGGAGGGAGAGGACAGAGAGGATGTGAGGGTAGAGGACAGAGAGGAGAGGAGGTGAGGGTGCAAGGAGAGGGGAGGAGAGAGAGGAGATACGATTAGGGGAGAGGATAGGGGCCAATGGGAGGGGAGAGAAGGGAGGAGAGGAGAGGAGAAGAGATGAGGAGAGGAGAAGAGATGAGGAGAAGAGAGGGGGAGGAAGAGGAGGATAGGGGAGGAGAGGGGAGGAGAGGGAAGGGGAGGGAAGGAGAGGAGAGGAGAAGATGGGGAGAGAGGCAAGGGGAGGGAGGGGAAATAAGAGGAGAAGGTAGAGAACAGAAGAGGAGAGGGTAAGAGAAGAGGAGAAGTGAAGATAGGATTGGAAAGGGGAGGGGCTAAACAAAGCCATTATTAAGGACTTAAAGAAGCCTGTGCAACTAAATACTAAAAACAAGGATTCAGTCGAAAAACACACACAGGAGGGAAGAGCGGTGTTCATGGAAAGGAAGAAACAAAACCATGGCTCTAAGCTCGGCATGAGAACCCGGGGTCGGGTGAGTTTGACAGATTAAGTGAAAGGAAAATAATTATCCATAACAGCCCTCACTGAGAGAAAAGCTAGGGGGGGGGGGGGAAGAGACACAAACACAAATATCAACTAAGACCGGTGAGAGGGGGGGGGACTCGGTGGAGGGAGAAAAGATGGCCACCTTCCCCTCCCTTAACCAGCACAACAAGCGAGCAGAGTTCCCCCGTTTCTTACATATACTTTCTCCCACTTTCTCCCACACAACCCCCCCCCCCTCCCCCCTCCCTCCTATCTCTCTCTCTCTCTCTCTGAGGCTCACTGGAGCTCCAGTGGAGGCTTTGAAGAGAAGGCTTCTAAGATAAACAAAACGAGGCAACTGAGATACGTATATGTCTGAGCGCTCTCATTTACATTTACTCTCTCTCTCTCTCTCTCTCTCTCTCTCT
Organism: Muraenolepis orangiensis; assembly: GCA_027704905.1. Lineage (NCBI taxonomy): Eukaryota > Metazoa > Chordata > Actinopteri > Gadiformes > Muraenolepididae > Muraenolepis > Muraenolepis orangiensis. The sequence goes on along the minus strand of CM051004.1, from coordinate 7,936,689 downwards.
CTCTCTCTCTCTCTCTCTCTCTCTCTCTCTCTCTCTCTCTCTCTCTCTCTCTCTCTCTCTCTCTCTCTCCTCTCTCTCTCTCTCTCTCTCTCTCTCTCTCTCTCTCTCTCTCTCTCTCTCGCTCTCTCTCTCTGCTCTCTGCCTTTTTCAAACACTCCGTCTCCTGACACCCTGACAGAACTCCACTCCACTGAAAGATGAAGCTGAGCCACGGACCGCGGGAGGCTCTTTAGAAAAAGAAGAAGAAAAAAACAACCCCATCCTGACATATAATATAGTGAGGCTCTTAAAAGTTAGATAAGCATAATACGGGACACATAATACAGGCGTGTGTGAGTGGATGGCATGGCAACGGCCACATTCACTCAAGACATCGAGAGAGCGAGAGCGAGAGAGAGAGAGAGAGAGAGAGAGAGAGAGAGAGAGAGAGAGAGAGGGGCATAAAAGAGGGAAAATGGGCAGGAGTGCAGTTCAATAAAGATATAAAAAAATTCTGCACAGTCAGGGAGCACTGGGACTCAATAGGCCCCCATCGAGCGCCATGCGACAAAGGCAAGAGAGGGGATCATTTGCAGCCTATTAAAAGAGGCTGTACGGTTCAGACACACCACAGTCAAGTTCAACAACACACTCGCACACACACACACACACACACACACACACACACAAACACATAACTCACAGCTCACAACAACATCCATTTCCAAATATCTGTCTGAATAACGGATGAACTCACTCACAGAGAGACAAGTGAATGCGCACACACACACACACACGCACACGCATACACACACACACAAAGAAAAGTCATCACAACAGAAGTCACTGCCAAGTCTTCAGACAGGCTGTGCAGCCTTGATCGCTCTTACTCGCCCCTGCCTCTCTCCTGTTTAAACAGTCCAACTGGAGGGGGGGGGGGGGGTGGTGCAGGCGGGCCACCAGCTGTACAGGGGGTCAAGGGTCGCAGTCTGTCGCCAACAGGCTCAATGGCCTGGGAGAAGAAAGTGACACCCATCATCATCATCGGCATCATCGACCAGCTCATGCCTGGAGGGGATTTTGGCGCTTTTACAAAGAACACCTTGTGGAGAGAGAGAAAGAGAAAGAGAAACAGAGACAGAGAGAGCGAGCGAGAAAGAGAGAGAGACGGAGAGAGAGACAGCGAGAGAGAGAGAGAGAGAGAGAGGAGAGAGAGAGAGAAGGAGAGAGAGAGAGAGAGAGAGAAGGAGAGAGAAAGAGAAAGAGAGTTGGGCATGTTTAACCGAAAAAGGAAGTTAGGGAGTTTAAGGGGATTCCGTCAGATTAGAAGAGCCTGTTTGACTGTATTTCCTGTCTGTTTCCTGCACAGTGTTGTGTGCCAATGTGTCGCCCATCTCCATGCCTGTCTCTACATGTCTGTCCTCCTCTCGTCTTCTGTCTAACCGGCTCTATCCTCCTAATACATGTCTGTTTGTCTCTCTCTCTCTCTCTCTCTCTCTCTCTCTCTCTCTCTCTCTCTGTGTTAATATGTTTGACAGTCATCTGTCTGACTTACTGAGCAGCCGTCCACTTGGCTCCTCTCACTGTCTGTGTCAACCATCTATTCAGTCAGTAAATCAACTCAACTTACTGGCAGCCTGCATACAGTTATGTCTCTTGCCCTCTGTTTCTCAGTGTGTCTCTCTAGATGTTTCTCTCTCATTCTATCTCCATCTGTCTGTCTGTCTGTCTGTCTGTCTCTCTCTCTCTGTCTCTCTCTCTCTCTCTCTCTTGGTTTCTCTGTCTCACTATCTATGTGTGTGTGTGTGTGTGTGCGTGCGTGTGTGTGTCTCTCTATGTTGTTGTTGTTGTTGTTGTTGTTGTTGTTGTTTCCCTCTCCCTCTGTAAATCTCTCCCTCACACTGTGTGTGTCTATGTGTGCGTGTGCGTGTGTGTGTGTGTGTGTGTGTGTGTGTGTGGTGTGTGTGTGTGTGTGTGTGTGTGTGTGTGTGTGTGTGTTTATGTGTGTCCGTTTGTCAGGCCCAGAGACAGACAAACACATCAGTCCGTGAGTCATGGAGTCCTTACACACACTCCCAACACAATAGCATGCGGCTATTAGCTTAGCTGTTGGCCTGGCCCCGCTGCTGAGTTCACAGTCTAAAGAGCAGAGCAGCTCTTTGTCAGGCAGAGAGAGAGAGAGAGAGAGAGAGAGAGAGAGAGAGAGAGAGAGAGAGAGAGAGAGAGAGAGAGAGAGAGGAGAGAGAGAGAGGAGAGAGAGAGAGAGAGAGAGAGAGAGAGAGAGAGAGAGAGAGAGAGAGAGAGAGGAAAACAAACTATGTTTTTCTCTACAGGGTTTAAAAAGCTTGGGCTGTTGTGTGTATCTCGTCTGTGGCTTTTGATGAACCAAAGCCTCGAATCCAAGCCTTTAAATCATCGGATGGGAATCCAAAAACAGTACTTTGACATGCATTTATTGGTGTTTACTAAACAGAAAAAATAAACAAGTTTGGTGGTCTAGAATCGTTTGGGCCCACACACACACACACACACACACACACACACACACAACACACACACACACACACCACACACACACAGTCATTAAAACGTCGTAGGCCTACACAATAGAGAGATCTGTGAGTTGATAACTAATTCAGCCTTGTCGATAAAGGATGAATGAGTGTCAACACTGTAATACGAGAGAGAGAGAGAGAGAGAGGAGAGAGAGAGAGAGAGAGAGAGAGAGAGAGAGAGAGACGAGAGAGAGAGAGAGAGAGAGGAGAGAGAGAGAGAGAGAGAGAGAGAGAGAGATGTTTACTCTCTCGCATAAGGGACCCATCCCACAATCTAAAGATGCTCCCAAAAAAAAGTGAAAAAGTGAGACGGGACGGGAAGGGGAGTCGGGAACATGGTATCCGAACACATCTGAGGGGGGTGTTTATTCGGCCGGGTGTGAAACGATCGATACGCTCGGCCGATCAACAACGGTCGTGTTTGGTGGGGTCTTATTGCGTGTGTGTGTGTGTGTGTGTGTGTGTGTGTGTGTGTGTGTGTGTGTGTGTGTGTGTGTGTGTGTGTGTGTGTGTGTGTGTGTGTGTGTGTGTGTGTGTGTGTGTGGTGTGTGTGTGGTGTGTGTGTGTGCGTGTGTGTGTCTTTCTGCTATCCTCTCAGCCTAGCCGCAGTTTGGGACCAACAAAAAAAGTCTCCTCAAAAGGTCTCGCCAATTGTTCCCCGACTGTGAAGTTTTCACATCGAACGGGATAGCAGAGGAGAGGGGAGGTAGGGGAATCGAACGGGATAGCAGAGGAGAGGGGAGGTAGGGGAATCGAACGGGATAGCAGAGGAGAGGGGAGGTAGGGGAATCGAACGGGATAGCAGAGGAGAGGGGAGGTAGGGGAATCGAACGGGATAGCAGAGGAGAGGGGAGGTAGGGGAATCGAACGGGATAGCAGAGGAGAGGGGAGGTAGGGGAATCGAACGGGATAGTAGAGGAGAGGGAGGTAGGGGAATCGAACGGGATAGTAGAGGAGAGGGGAATCGAACGGGATAGTAGAGGAGAGGGGAGGAGAGGTAGGGGAATCGAACGGACCCCGGGATCATATTCTTGCGTAGTGTAGCCTCCACCCACCCCCCACACACACAACCACACACATACGCGCGCGCGCGTTTTCTATTGCAGAGGCGGTTGGCACACTGGCACACACACACAATGGCGGTTGGCACACACACACACACACACACACAATGTAGGTAGGTGTACGCAGGCGTTAAAGTCCAACACGACAGGGCGAAGTAAACACAGTCAGAACTCACAACGTCCTAAAGCGGTAACCCCCCCCCCCCTTACACACACACACACACACACACACCCTCCTCCTCTTTTCCTTTATCCGCTACTTTCCCACACCCAATCTCCCCCCCCCCCCCCCCCCCCCCCCCACACACACACACACACACCATCCCCCCACCCTCCCCTCATAGCCCCTCTCTCTCTCTCTCTCTCTCC
>CM051004.1:7912722-7915222 GCA_027704905.1 Muraenolepis orangiensis | reverse complement strand
CCTGTCCAGCAGAGGGACCCTGCCTCAGAGCCAACCCCCTGCCCCTCTGTCTTCTGTGTACCTCAGCGAAGTTGACATCCCCCGTTTGTGATAGCGTGTATTTAATCACTCACCGTTGTGGAGCTATATCACATTGTCTGCTACAGGTGATAGGCCTCCGGGAGTCGGGATGAGAGAGTGTGGCGTTTGATTTTTTTCTTTTGGATCAACATCCACATATATTTTTTGAATGGATGGAATGGGACTGTTTCACTGCTTCAAGGCATAACAAGCAGAGAGCGAGAGTGAGCTGAAACACACAAACACCACACACAGTGATGACAATAACGGGTTATATCGTTGAACGCAAAGTGGATAGGAAAGACGGTGATCTACTGCCCCCATATGGAACACACGGCGCACGTCGAGGTTACTGTGGTTATAAGAGCATCAGAAAATGCAATTTCGGGAACGGCCACAAGGGGGCAGCATTCCCACACGGTTGGCTGTGATTGTTCAAACGATTAAAAAGTGAGACGATAATTGGTTGAAAACCAGGCTGAAGAAGCAAGAAAGCTTTTTAGCATTAGGCCTGATAGATACATATCTAGTTTAAATACATGTTGACTTGGTCGCGTTGCATGCAATGACAATTAAGATGACCAACCTACGCGTTCACAGTTAAATAATCACAATCGAATGATGACGTATTAGGCCTACAACTAGCATGTTGTCAGGTTGTCAGCCTGACTTGGGGAAAGGCCTACTACACACGTTCTATCTAAACCACGAACTAAAAAATCACACTGAGAATAGGCCTATTAATTACATTGACTGCCACCATCTATGTGCACATGGCAGACCGAACCACTCCGTTGTGCTTGGTGCTATGGGGCCATTCCATGTGTTGAGTAAAGTGTTCCCACATGAGGGAACGACGAGTTGATTGTCCATGTTTGTTTGTGATGCACTCACTGTGCGTATAGTCTACTGAGGAGACGATCCGGGGTCGCCGAATTAACGATGGTTGGTAGAGATTTCCTCTCGACGGATATACAAACAACAATATACAAACAGGCCATAACGGCCTACAAACGCAGCTCTCACGCGCCTTACTGTTTCTACCGCTTTGAGAATTTCAAAGTAAAAGTGTGGGGGACTGGTATGTGCGTTGAAGTACGTTGTGGTTAATCGGTTCCTATCAGACAACTACAAACTACAAAGGGGGAATATACTGAAGATCTGTTGTATCATGGCCAGTTAGTTAGTTAGTAGTTAGTTGGCACTTCCGTCCACTAGCAAACCTTGCTTCAAAACTCTCTCTCTCTCTCTCTCTCTCTCTCTCTCTCTCTCACACAGTAACTTGTTTGTTTTTTGTTTTAGACAACTGTTCAATATGTTTATTCTCTCGACATTTGTCCATAAAAAAAACGCACACACATCTGCTCCTTTTAAATTACAACAATCATATTTTAAACACACCCGATTTGTTTTATTTTGTGTATTGCTAACGGGGCAATATCTGTCCCCCGTATGTTTCACCACCGTCTCCAGGCTCCACATCATCACTCTCATGTGTCTGGTGTGTGTCTGATGTGTGTGTGTGTGTGTGTGTGTGTGTGTGTGTGTGTGTGTGTGTGTGTGTGTGTGTGTGTGTGTGTGTGTGTGTGTGTGTGTGTGTGTGTGTGTGTGTGTGTGTGCACATCTGCCTGTACAGGCTCCATATGGTTTGAATAGGGCTGCAGTGGGGCCCTGGGTCTTCTCTCCTCCATCTTCTCTTTCTTGTGTTATTTGTCTTCTAAACACACTCCTCCTTCCTGCCCTCCACACACCGAGCCAGCAGCCCTGGCATCTCACAGTGCCAATCATCCCGAGGAGAGACATTATCTCACTGGTAGACAGTGTGTGTGTGTGTGTGTGTGTGTGTGTGTGTGTGTGTGGGTGTGGGTGTGAGAGAGCGTGTATATGTTATATATATCATGAGTGTGTGTGTGTGTGTATCTTCGAAAGTTTGCCACATGATATTTTCAAGTGACTTCTCATTGATAGCTTTATGTGTGTGTGTGTGTGGGGGGGGGGGGGGGTACATGCATGCATGTGCATGTGTTTGCATGCATGCATGTGTGTATATGTCTGTATTCTTGCAGCGCCAAGAAGTTGCAAGTCTCTCTCTCTCTCTCTCTCTCTCTCTCTCTCTCTCTCTCTCTCTCTCTCTCTCTCTCTCTCTCTCTCTCTCTCTCTCTCTCTCTCTCTCTCTCTCTCTCTCCCTCCTCTCTCTCTCTCCCTCTCTCCCTCTCTCTCTCCCCCTCTCTCTCTCCCCCTCTCTCTCTCTCTCCCCCCCTCTCTCTCAGAGTTCGTCCCGGGAGCCGCGGGAGGCCGGGGGTGGCGAGTCCCCCGTCACGCTGTTCTGGGCCACGGCGTGGATGTTGCCCTGCTGGGTCGTCTTGAGGGCGTACTGCCGGTCCCAGTCGGTGGCCACCGCCTCGTCGTCCCAGATGGTGGAGGTCTCCGTGTCACTGAC
>CM051004.1:7892722-7907722 GCA_027704905.1 Muraenolepis orangiensis | reverse complement strand
ACAAAAAATATTCATTTTTAATTTACATTTGTTTTACCAGGATAGGTTTCAAGTCAAAGACGCTCCTTTATGCTCCTGGGTGTCCCATCGAAAGAGATATTTATATATATATCAACTAGTATCAATTAGTGATATTCAACTAAATACAGACGTTCTCATACAGCTCGGTCCGTCAAATGAGTGAGTCACCATTGCATCCAGTAGTCCAATACCAATATGTCCACCAATATGTCTAATTAACACGGCATCCGTACCTCTACCCATGTGGAGTGGTGGCTGAGGAAGCAGCCTATCTCCCCCCGGGTCAGCACTCGGCCAGAGTAGGGGTCTTTATAATCGGGCATCATCTCTATGCCCAGAGCCTGCAGCTGGGACGAGTTGAGAGCCCTGCGGGACACAGACATGACAACAAAAACAACAACCATGACTCCAGACGGTCTCAAACCTTTACATTCATTATTTTTGAAAGATTCCAAAATAGAATACATTGCATCATTTTGAGCATTGACAGTGAGATGTGTTTTTCAGGCGAGCGGCCACAAGAAACGAGGCCTTAAAGTGGGATTAGCAGCGTCTAGCTGGCGGATTCCCCTCGGAGCAACTTAATGAAGGCTCTAACCCCTAAATGTAAGAAAACTCCCGCTTGCCTCAACAAAAACATCAGGAGAATTAAACACAGATGGCTGGTAAAAAGGCTGAAGAGCACCTTAATGAGTCTGTGTTTGTGTGCATGTATGTGTGTGTGCGTGTGCGCGTGTGTGCCTGTGTGTGTGTGTGTGTGTGTGTGTGTGTGTGTGTGGTGTGTGTGTGTGTGTGTGCCTGACATACTTGCCATCCACTGCAGCCATCAGTGTGGCGTGTAGGCCCAGCGAGGTCATGGTGTTCAGCATCCTGGTCCTGCGGTCCAGCCGTCGCTTCAGGTTGATGAGGTAGATCTAGAGTGTCAATGAGCAGACCAAGGTCAAGGTTAATGATGAGGTAGATCTGGTGTTTCAATGAGGAGACCAAGGTTAAGGTTGATGATCAGGTAGATCTAGAGTGTCAATGAGCAGACCAAGGTCAAGGTTGATGATCAGGTAGATCTGGTGTTTCAATGAGGAGACCAAGGTCAAGGTTGATGATGAGGTAGATCTAGAGTGTTAATGAGGAGACCAAGGTCAAGGGCTGGAGGTCAGACATGAAGATGCGGGATGCATGCCCGGTCAAACGTGTCGTGTGCCCTTATGTCTCCAGCCCAAGTCACAAGTCACCATGCTGCATTCTTTGTTTTATTACTTTCTTTATTTCCCTTATTTTGCTCTAGATACTGTGATTCATACCTATTCTACATTTACATTTACATTTAGGGCATTTGGCAGACGCTTTTATCCAAAGCGACTTACAAGGTGTACATTAGTTGAAGCAGACAATAGCATAACACTGGGGGTACGCAACCATATAAATACAGCAGTTCACAAGTATTCATATTGACAAGATGAATAACACAATTTCGTACTGCTAGGTCACCTGCTTAGGGGAACAAAGGGACATCTTACTATATTACTGTCACCATTGTCACTGTGTTTATTTGTATTATTTATATGACACTACATTGGTGTATATATCATGACCACTTCTACCTTTGTTGAAAATGTTAATATACAAAAGTTTTTTGAAAGGAAAGAAAGTGACAGACGAACAAACAAACAAAATACAACGACTACTAAGAAAGACAGAAAGAATTAAAGAAGGAAAGAAAGAAAGACAAAGAGACAGAAGGAAGAACCCAAAAACAAACAAAGTCAGAGGCAGGTCGCAGGACAGCTAGGTCTAGCTACGGTTTGATGATAGACAGGAACAGGAAGTGTGCGATAAAGAGAGGAGGGGGTCTCACCTCGTCGAAGCCCATCCTGTCCTGCGACGTCGGAGGAGAGAAGAGGTACTCTGACGGCTGGAAGTCGCGGTCAACTGGTGACAGGGAGGAAACGGAAATGGCAGTACGGTGAATACAGTAAATTGATATGTAAGCTTGCTTCGTATATTTAAATACATTTAAAAAGGAAATAAAAAATGTGCATATTTGTAGACTTTTGAGAGATTTTCCCCCTGTGTTAACTCACTCCTCTTCAAGACAACGGGGAACAGTCCATATTAATATTTCACATACAACTCTAATCAAAATCTGTCTGCACCGGCGGGCTATGGGTGGCAGGCTTAACATTTCAACCCACAATATAACAACCCTCCCATAAGGCCTGAAAGGGGCCAACACAGCTGGCTGGCGTGTTTTGTCATGTTTGCACTTTCCAATAAAATCACATTCCACCTGTTTGTGGAATGTGATTTTCTTGGTTGTTGTTCTGCCCTAATTTGCTAGGGGCCAAATGGTTCACACAACTCACTCTGGTGTGGTCACGTGGTTCCGTTAAGAGTATATGCATGGACATTCCATTTAAAACATATATAACATTAATATAACATAATATAACATAAAATAAAATAGTATAAAATAGTTAAACTTAAACAGGGAATACATATAGATCAGCAGCACATGGCAACTTTAAGTCACACAGCAGTGCCTTAAGAACAATAGGACCACTTGAAACAATTAGTCTGTCAACATTAAACTGGGCTGTGACACCCAGTGTGCCGTAATTAAATGAGCAGTGAGGAAGCCCTGGGTAGCTCTAGACGTCTGTGGTTGGTGCAAGAGAAGGCCCTTTTTGACAATTGATTAGTTTGTTTTGTTGTACAAGGCAGGTATAACCGTCCGGGCAAAATGTGCGCAGGAAACAATAGTGTATCCAATCGCGGGTCAAAGCCCTTTAAAGGTGTCCTTGAACCCAGCATTCTCTGCCACAGAGAGGGGGTGTCTCATATCCGGGCCGGTGATCTCTTTGTACCGGCTACCTAATCAGCCACATATTGTTGCCTGAAGGCTGCTGAGGTTGTTGCTGTTTGGTAGCTGTACCATGTGATCCACGTGTCATGTGATCGCCTCGTCTCACAGAAGTTCAGAATAGGGGAGGGGCCACGCAGGCGACCTCGTCGCAGTTTGCCACAGTGGGGGGTTCTCGCATCGAAGTTACAATTGTTTTCAACAAAGCCAGAATGTTTTGGGCCGAAGATTGATTGTGTGTGATTTTTGCTGTGCTTGAGAACACACAGATCTCGTTCAACGTGCCTTGACTGCACCTCAGAATCTGCCCTTTACTTTATGCAAACTAATTTAGCCTCTTTAATATCGGTAAACACGCCACACGATTTATGTCATTTTCATTTAATAATTTATCGTTATCTTTTTTACTCTGCATAACTGATTCATGTATTGCAGTGTATTGACCCAGGCACCGTACCTACAGTTCAATACAAACACACCATTTCACTTCTACTGGTGACAAACATCATGTGATGACGTGAATGGCGGTGAATGAAACGTGCTGTTTTATTTAAAATATGAGTCTGAGTTCTCCATTTGTGTATGAACGTGTTATGTGTGTGAGTGTGATGTGTGTGCATGCGTAAGTGTGTTTGCGGTCTAAGTTTTAAGTATACTAGTCTACTGGTATATGTGTGTCCACGTGTGTGTGTGTGTGTGTGTGTGTGTGTGTGTGTGTGTGTGTGTCTGTGTGTGTGTCTGTGCGTGTGTGTGTGTGTCTGTGTTTTTGTGTGTCTGTGTGTGTCTATGTGTGTGTGTGTGTGTCTATGTGTGTGTGTGTGTGTGTGTGTGTGTGTGTATGTGTGTGTGTCTGTGTTTGTGTGTGTATCTATGTGTGTGTGTGTGTGTGTGTGCGTGTGCGTGTGTGTGTGTGCGTGTGTGTGTGCGTGTGCGTGTGTGTGTGCTTACTCAAGGCCTCTGTGATGGTGTGTATGAAGCTCTCGCTCTCATCGTCCACACTCTGCTGGGCCTTCAGGGGAACAGGCAGGAAACCGTAGTGCTCTCTGTTACACACGTACATCTGCACATCTGAGAGAGAGATACACACATGCACGCACACACACACACACATATGCACAAACACACGCACAAATGAGCCCACACACGAACACACATACACGCACGCACAAACACGCACCCACACACACACAAACACATGTGCGCAGGAAGACACACACACACACACACATGAACATGCACGCACACATACACACACACACACACATGCATGTAGGCACGCATTTGCACACACACACACACACACACACAAAAGCACACACATAAACAGAACAAAAGTTGTATTAATGCACTCAGAAATGCTGCCGCATTACCAAAAATATAATAATAATAATATTATATATCATCACTTAATTTTACATGTGAAATTGTTGTTGTTGACAACCATAAAACGACCGTCATTCCCAAACCAATCTTGGCTGCAAACTGCACATAGACAGATGTTAGTCACATGACGTCCGTGCGACGACGTCGTCTGTTTTTAGGGGGGGGCCCACCTGCTTGTCTTGCGGAGAAGGCGAACACCATGATGTCATCGAAGGCCCAGCTGTAGTCGGGGTGGGGCGGGTAGAAGGCCAGCGCTTTGCTGCCGTCGCGCCGCAGGTCCAGCAGGAAGGTGCTATGGATCATGGGTACGGGGAAGCAGCCCAGCCGCTTCCACTCTCTGATTGGCTGGTAGTCCGGCGTGCGCTTGTAGTAGCCCTGAGGGCGGGGGGAGAGGAGAAGGGTGTGAGGGGTTTGAAAGACAAAGCTAGATAGATGGATGGATGGATGGATGGATGGATGAATGAATGAATGGATGAGATAAGTGAGGTTCCTCTATAGTGAAATAGATTTGCGTTCACGTTTACATTTAGGACGTTAAGCAGATGCCGTTGTTTAAAAAACAACTTACAATACAAGATACAAGATGGTTTTATGGCCATTTGCAACAAGTACAGTATGGAGTGCTCACTCCCCATTCCCTCCCGCAGTATGAATTTTTAAAACAGTACTATAAAAATACTATATACAATAAAAATTAACATAAAAAGAACAATATAGTGACGGATGATATTAACATATTAATTAACAGATTAAGAAGCATTTAAAGTGCCAGTAGTGCAGCAGCATCATGAACACAGTGCAGTACAGTGCAGTAACTGTAATGAGTCCAGAAAGTCCAGCAAAGTATGATAGTGTCATGTTAATGACAATGTTATGATAAGCACATGTGTCCAAAGAGAGTGAAACATCAATATATCACTGTCGATACAGTGAGGATGTCAATAGAACATGTTTCAAGCACTCATAACTGCTATAACCCATTAAGTTAACCCATTGCTGGGGAACAGCAAGATAGCCAGGATAATATGCCACACAAAGTAATATTTTTAAGTGCCAGGACGTACAAACATCCAAGTCATATAGGAATAGATGATAGAGGGAATAGTATGTGAATAATTACTGTAATAAAAACCAGATATGTCCTCAGCTGAATGAATGGATGACTGTGAGAGAAAGTCGTCACCGTGCTTTGGCAAAATAGTGTTTACTTTGTGCTTTGGCAATGTATACGTTTTCTATGCCAATGAAGATACAGAGAGAGAGAGAGAGAGAGAGAGAGAGAGAGAGAGAGAGAGAGAGAGAGAGAGAGGAGAGAGAGAGAGAGAGAGAGAGAGAGAGAGAGAGAGAGAGAGAGAGAGAGAGAGAGAGAGAGAGAGAGACAGAGAGAGAGAGAGAGAGAGAGAGAGAGAGAGAGAGAGAGAGAGAGACAGAGACAGAGAGAGAGAGAGAGAGGGAGAGAGAGAGAGAGAGAGAGAGAGACAGAGACGAGAGAGAGAGAGAGAGAGAGAGAGAGAGAGAGAGAGAGAGAGCACATGTCTTGCCTGTGGGGTGATGCCACACCAGAAGTTGGAGTAGAGGGAGCGGGACTCCATCATGGGGGCCACGAGGGTGAGGTTCTCAGCCATCATCAGGTTCAACACTTGGGGGTTGGTCAGGAGGTTGTCGCTGTCTGTAAACTGAAGGAACCAGCAACAACAACAACAACACTTGAAATGCACATGAAATGACCTTCATGACCAATCATAGCCGTCGACCACGCCAACTGTACCATCCAGATGAAGGGAACCCTGTTCCCTGTTCATCGTCACATACTCAAACATACAGCAATATAACAACAATATATACTATATTAACATATTTGTGTCTCACCAGGATGTAGTCAGCCCAACGGTCCCTGGCAGCCTTCAGTGCGGCCTGGCGTAGCTTCATGACATGGTTGAAGCGGGTCGGAGGCCAGTGCTTGGGACCCCACTCGTCTGTGTAGGACCTGGGGGGGGGGGGGGGCAGAGATGAGGCATGGTGGGTCACCACCCTCTGGAGGCCACTGAACCCCCGGGGTTTGTTTTGAAGCTAAGCTAAGCGCGCTAGCTTGTCGGTGAGCTAACTCGGCAGGGAAGAAGAAGTACGGAAATGCACTTTTGAGTTCTCTTAGCTACCTTTGTTGAACGCACTAATGTAAGTCGCTTTGGATAAAAGCGTCTGCTAAATGACTGTAATGTTATGTAATGTAATGTGTGTAAGTGTTCGGAAAGGTTGCGGGGTTTGAAACCCCCATTGTCTGCCTTCTAATCCATGAGCAGGATGGATAACAAAATAAGCATCTGCAAATGAATAGTCTATTCGTGAATATAGACTTCAGTCACCGGAGGCGACCGTGTATCTATGACAATTACTTTTAGATCAAATACATAAAGAGTCTGTAATAAGAACCATAACGAGAGCCTAGATCATAACATAAGTAGTCATTTCAAGCCTACACATCATAATTATCTTCCCAGCGCAAAATCATTGCATTAACATCGTTATGTGCGAAGGAACTCGAAGCAAAGCAAACAGTAGTTTGTGGGTTGGGTGAGGGTTAGGGTGAGGGTTAGGGTTAGGGTTAGGCTTAGTGGGGGGGGGGGGGGGGGGGGGGATGTGAAAAGTACCAGAACCCATCCGCCCCTAGAGAGAGAACCAGACCAGGGAACCCACCTGGGCTCCTCCATGGGTCTCCACTCCACGTAGTGGTATAGACTCTGGGCCTTCTTCATCCAGTCTCGCAGCATGGCCGTGGTGTTGTCCACACTGTGGTCCGTCGCCGCCCTGGAACAAAACGACACGACAGAACGAGTCAACACACAAGTCGGTCGGCACGAGGAGAGACTCTCGTTAAAAAGGGCAGGAGGCACGGACGCGTCCCGCCTGGGGAGAGGGGGCGGAGGACACATGGGCAGGTTTGAGAGAGAAACTCCGGAGCAAAGAGAGAGACGCTTTGTTGTTTGTGCGAGCGCTAGCCGGCGGGGGCCAGCTGGTTTGGAGCTCATTAAGGGCTGGTCTGGGGGGGTTGGGGGGGGGTCTGGGGGTTGGGGGGGGGGGGGTTCTGTGTACGAGGCTCCAGGTGGTGGAGTCACAAACACCAAGAGATGACTTAAGTTACACTCCGAAGAGTGACGGCACACGCACGCACGCACGCACGCACGCACGCACGCACGCACGCACGCACGCACGCACGCACGCACGCACGCGCTTACACACACACACACACACACACACACACACACACACACACACACACACACACACACACACACACACACACACACACACACACACACACACACACACACACACACACACACACACACACACACACACACACACACCCCATGCAGGTTTGCCCAGAGTGGTGTCTTGTTTGCCACTAGTTACAAACCGTAAGCGCTACCTCTATGTTTTCTTCCCGGAGATTTCCACATTGAGCGCCAAGCCTGACTCAGAGAGTACACTGTGTGTGTGTGTGTGTGTGTGTGTGTGTGTGTGTGTGTGTGTGTGTGTGTGTGGTGTGTGTGTGTGTGTGTGTGTGTGTGTGTGTGTGTGTGTGTGTGTGTGTGTGTGTGTGTGTTATAGTGGCCATGGAACTGTGGAAAGAAAATCTGCATATGAAAACAAAATGTTTTGCGGACATCCACTACAAGTATTTCGTATATTGAAGGCATTCACCTATCACACGTGTGTGTGTGTGTGTGTGTGTGTGTGTGTGTGTGTGTGTGTGTGTGTGTGTGTGTGTGTGTGTGTGTGTGTGTGTGTGTGTGTGTGTGTGTGTGTGTGTGTGTGTGTGTGTGTGGTGCAGAAAAGATCAGTGTGACATGAAACCCTCTGAACAGATCAGAACTACAATACGTAGGGTCACACTCTAGAGCAGTGGTCAACACTGCACACACACACACACACACACACACACACACACACACACACACACACACACACACACACACACACACACACACACACACACACACACACACACACACACACACACACACACACACACACACACACACACACACACACACACACACACACACACCAAGGCAGGAGGCAGACGGACAAATAGGCAGGTGAACAGATAGATGGCTCAACAGACAGACAGGTATGCAGACACACAAGCTGATAACCATCAGGCTGTCAGACAGAGGTGTAAGAAATAAAATGGATCTTCTTATCTTCTATGATTCTGAATTCATTCACAACTGTATATATTTTTGGTGTAATTTGTCTTAGGTTTGCCTTTGTTTGTTTAGATTATTGCTCAGGTGAAAAGGTGATCACTTTTTCCAAATATGAAAACATAATCTCATGCACACTTTACTCTCTGCTTTCATGCCATTGGAAACTGAGTAGATCCTGAAATGCGTTCCCCCCCTGTGTACTGAATGGAGAATACATTTTGAATTGTACCTGAGCGTACCGCTGAGAGACACGCAGGTTAATAACAGTCTGGAGTGGAAGGTGTGTTTTGGGAGAGAGAGAGAGAGAGAGAGAGAGAGAGAGACGCCCTGTTCAATGTTTGTGTGTCTGAGGAATGGATGTTTTACAGCGCCGTGAGTGGTGTTTAGCGGCACAAGTGTCTTTTAAGTGTGTGCCTGTGTGCCTGTGTGTGTGTGTGTGTAAGTGCGCTCATGTCTGTTATTGCAAGCAAGTAGTATTGGAAGAAGTAGGGGCCTGATCACCGGCCTCTGGTTTTTTAAAGCTGCGAAAAACACCTGATTCCCCCTTCCTAATGAATGGATGTGCACGGTCGTTGCACGCTTCTTTAACCGCCCAACTCAGCATTTCTGGAGGGAATGGAATGGGTTGGTACATGCCGTCGACCCGCTCGGTGGCAGACTTGTAGCTCTGGGCTGAGGATTTGACTGATGAGGGGCTGTGGGTTCAGTCTGACATGTGAACAGGGCTGTGCATGTGATACGGCATGTGTGTGTGGTTGACACGTGCAATGTGTGTATTTATGTGCGTTTGACATTTCCTTATTGTACACTGAATTTTGCATACATTCACGTAAAGGAGCGGGGTTAGGGTTAGGCGCCTTGCTCAAGGATTCGGATTGACACAGGGGGAGTTGAACCGGAAACCCTTCGGGTGTGGACTCAAACACCCTAAACCACTGGAAGACTATCTTGCCCCCATTCCAACTGGGTGTCTCTTTGAGACATTAATGCAGGGTGAACCGGAGTGAAAATGTGTGTTACGTTACGGTGTTATGTTAATACATGGAAATAGGCTGAATTCTTCTCAGCAGTGCCACAACCACAGTTCATTGGCTGAGTCCCTCTCAGATCAACCCATTAGAACCTCCAAATGAGCGAGACCAACAGTGTGGGTTTGTTTGTTTTACACACAAACATGCTAATGACGTTCTCCACATCTGGCCACACATTCTGAAAGTAGCAGCGACCTCAGTGGAACTCAAACTCTTATTTGTGTTGACAGCGGACGCACTATGGCAGCGTCAAATTATATGTCAAATTATATATATTTAATTTGAGTGATATATATATATGTTTGAATTTTAAGACGGCATTCTGTGCGTTTAGCTTTTTTTGTTGCTTGCCGGGGAGTTAAACTGCATTTAAAGTGCATAGGGGGAGAAAAATAACCCAGCAGCCAAAGATTGACACATGATACCAAAACCACATGCACACAAAAAAAATCCTAAATGTTGCATTGTGGGTCTTTTCTTTCCCATAACCCCCCCCCCCCCGTCGCCCCCCGTCCCCCCCCCCCCCGTCCCGTCTCCTACCCCTCACCTCCCACTGCCTTCAACCCCACCCCACCCCCACCCCCTGTTACTCTGTTACTCACCTAGCCTCCCTGGGCCTTAACGCAGCCCTCTCCAGCGTACTCCATGAGTACACCATGTGCTTTTCCATGACGGACGACACACAGCTCAACTGGCGGTGAGTATGAGCAGCTCTGGAACGCGCCGCGAGCACGTGCCAAGATTCCATGCTGTACATTCAGGCGGAGGCTGGAGTTACTGGAGAGAGATGTGCATTGTGTGTCTGTAGGAGTCCCCCGTGTGTCCGGCCGGGCGGTTGAGTCCTCCCGGGGGTGTCTCTTTGAGGTGAAACGTTTCATTCAATCATTCAATTCATTCATTCATTCATTTATTCGCTTATAGCAGATGCTCGCATGCGCCGAGCAAAGGCGGAGGACAATCGGTACACACAATCACTATTGACAAAGCAGCTAAACGTTCACATGCTGTATGAGGGATGAGTGCTTCGACTGAATCAAGGTTTTGTCCTTCATTTTTTAAGTGCTCGCGAGTGAGCGCCAAGTTGTTGAGGTGCCATCTTGCCACTACTACCGATATCCCTACAACTACTGATAATGTTTTTGTTGTGTTCGGGCCTAGTCTGCTCAGGTCCAGACAGGCCGACAGACAAACATAAGCCCTCGATCAGTGAAGATGGCCTGGAAAGGGTTGTGCAAGACAGGCTCCTCCATGTCTCTACTTCCTGGTCTCTCACCATCATTGTTCATCTCCCACTTCAGGAGACCAATCGCTGCTCCCTCTTTCGCCATTCCCTCCCGCTCTGACTGAGCTGGATATGCCAACGGCACTGAACAGTAGCCTGGACACTGAACAGTAGCCTGGACACTGAACAGTAGCCTGGGCACTGAACAGTAGCCTGGGCACTGAACAGTAGCCTGGGCACTGAACAGTAGCCTGGGCGCTGAACAGTAGCCTGGGCGCTGAACAGTAGCCTGGGCACTGAACAGTAGCCTGGGCACTGAACAGTAGCCTGGGCGCTGAACAGTAGCCTGGACACTGAACAGTAGCCTGGGCACTGAACAGTAGCCTGGGCACTGAACAGTAGCCTGGGCACTGAACAGTAGCCTGGACACTGAACAGTAGCCTGGGCACTGAACAGTAGCCTGGGCACTGAACAGTAGCCTGGACACTGAACAGTAGCCTGGGCACTGAACAGTAGCCTGGGCACTGAACAGTAGCCTGGGCACTGAACAGTAGCCTGGGCACTGAACAGTAGCCTGGGCACTGAACAGTAGCCTGGGTGCTTTGGTGCCGGACCAAAAGTTACTCTGTAAATCAAGATTGAAGATTTGTATTTGCCATATGCAACAAGTACAATGGAATGCTTACTCCCCATTCCCACCCGCAGTATGAATTTCTAAAACACAACACTATAAAAAAAATACTATACACAATAGAAAATGAACATAAAAACAACAATAAAGTGACTAATGGATGATATGTCCACGTGTTGAATTTTAAAGTGCCAGTAGTGCAGCAGCATCATGAATACAATTCTGTTCATTTGTCAACAAATTAGATATATATAAAAATGGTGGTGGATAGTTATATAGATCTGTGTTCTATGGATGCTGATCATTAGCTAAATTACCTGTGTCTCTGTCTCCTATTTCTTGTAATTTCTCCTTTGAATGTTTACAGCGAGACTTTAGACTCATTAATTCACTGCCTGGAGGGCTCTGGGTCTGCCTGCCTCTACGTTTCGTCTGACTTTATGATCCGCATCTGGACAACACATGGCTCCCCAGATCTCACCTACACACGCACAAGACCCCCACACCCACACCCACACACACACCCATCCCTAACTCCTTTCTCCCTCTTCTGTGTCCATAGATCCACCGGAATGTCACACTCTCCTCTCTATGAATGTAATCTCTTTTTGCTTCAGATTCTCGTGGTCAAAGTTCACCATATTAGATTTCCAAGGGAAGTGGAAATCCAATTCTTGTCGTTATGAAATAAAGTACGCCCAATGCAAACAGCTTTGCTTGTTGTTGTTTGTTGGTTGTATTCTATCTTAGGCTTTTATGGGATAATACCATAGTTTAAAATCTATTCATAATGCAATAAGCATCATATGTGATTGAGGTTTCTAGAGAATTATGGGTTTAAGCCGGAGTCTTGTCTGAACCTCTCTTACCATCAGAGTGCTAGTTAGGTAGTTAAAAACATAACACACAAACACAAAATAATTACAAAAAATAGTGAGCACTAATATTAACATAAAAAGGCCTTCCTTAATAAAAAGGTCTATGTTGGTTCCAGCAGTGACTCTGTATCGCCAGTCATCAGTGACTTCTATCCGTTCATCCCTTATGTTCTCTATACCCTATTATTCCTCTGTCATGGTCGTTGGGTGTGGTTGGGGAGAGGGGGTGTAATCTAGCCTATTATTTAGGCCCTTTCACACATTACCACACTGTGGAACATACTTTTCCACCCTCGTTCCCAAAAAGCAGCTCACTGCCGGAACATCGACGCCCGATCATCACGCATGTGGGATCATATGTTGATGCTTGAATACAGATGTTTCACACAAAATAGAACTATAGAACTGCGTCCCAATGCAGAAACCTGTGCACGCACTGCTTGATAGATATGTCCTAAACAAAGCTTCCAAAGCTTTAAAAAACCCTACAGAACTCACTCTTAAGCATACGTCCAAAATGACAATCTAATCAAGGCAAAGAACTATATATATTAACCATTTGAGGGCAATTTGCCCTAAATAGCTTCCACAGTCAGGCCACCAGGCTGCTGAACAAGGGTGTATAGCATATAACAATGTATATTTTATTACATTGATTTATATATACATATTGCTCTTTTTCTGTGCCGCTTGTGATTGTTGAGTTAAAGAGTGTAACTACACATGTGAAAGCAATATATGCAGAGGAGGCCGTGTGAATGGGGAAAACTGTGGCCGACAATTCATCCAGTCCGTATGTTGTCTTAAAGGGTTTCCAATTAATCAAATGGGCGAGTTTAGGGGCAGCCTGGGACAAAGAATATTCAATCTTCCCACGGAGGAACCCAACCCAGCCTCTTGGAGCTAGTGAGAGACACACGGCATGATGGCATGAGCTTAAGTTCTTCATGAAATGACCATGCAAACATGGTTCATATTATGTACATTTCACCAAGCTTCTACATCATACACAATGGAGCTCAATGTGATGTGGCTTTATTGATTCCAGACAGGACATTTGTGATGTGTGATCCAACTTCGGCAAGAGACTGTTCACGGTCACATCGTGATCTGTTTTGTGCACAATCAAAATAATATGAACTCCCCTAATCCTTGAAATCTATGAAAATAAATCGCTGGCTCTGATAACTCTCTCTCTCTCTCTCTCTCTCTCTCTCTCTCTCTCTCTCTCTCTCTCTCTCTCTCTCTCTCTCTCTCTCTCTCTCTCTCTCTCTCTCTCTCTCTCTCTCTCTCTCTCTCTCTCTCTCTCTCTCTCTCTCTCTCTCTCTCTCTCTCTCTCTCTCTCTCTATATATATATATATTTGTGTCTCCCACTCGTTGGTGTGTCTCTCTCTGTCTCTCTCTCTGCTGTGGATACATCTCTAGAGAGGAGTGTGCAGGATAACAAAGGGGTAGTTTATGAAGGAGATGAAGATCAGTTGGACATCTGGTGCTTAAAACACCAGCAGTCTCCAGGAGGGGGCCCCGCGGGGCCCGAGAGGTGGACGAAGCTCGGGGCCGGTGTGTTCAATAAACAGATCTAATATCAACGTTGGCCGTAATGGCCGCCTTCCGCAGGCCTGGCCGAATGTCTGAATGCCTCTCTCTCAGCCTCTTGGTACTTTAAAGGCTATCTTTCGAATGCTTTGATGGTTGTGTGTGTGTGTGTGTGTGTGTGTGTGTGTGTGTGTGTGTGTGTGTGTGTGTGTGTGTGTGTGTGTGTGTGTGTGTGTGTGTGTGTGTGTGTGTGTGTGTGTGTGTGTGTGTGAGAGAGAGAGAGAAAAAAACACGAGAGGGAAAAAGAGAGAGGGAGGAGGAAAGACAGATAGAGGGGTTAGAGAGGGAATGAGAAGGGAGAAAGTGGAGGCGGGGTTGTGGTACAGGTCCGGCTGACTGAAATTCCTCATGCCCCTAATAGTCAACAGATACTGAGTGGTAGCCAAGGTTCCCTGGGCTTGTTGTTCAGGGCAACTCTACCAAACCAAACACACCCGTTCACATCAGAGAATGACACTTTGTTTAAAACCGCCATTGCAGTGACCCTGTACTGATGTATTTGATCCCTATACAACGTACGTGGTCTTTAACCTGGTAGTGTAAGAACAATTGGCCTCTGGGGTGTAGACACGAGAAGCAAAGCAGGTGCACGTACACACATGTTAATGGTCCGAGGTGTCCACAGCAGTGCATCACGTGAAGCACATCCCCTGTCAATCGTGTGGGTGAGGGGGTGACGGATGCAAGGAGTTATACGTTATACGATATGAAGAAATGACGATAGACCGAAGTGGCTTTTGCTGGGCTCTTTCCTCCTCGACGACCAGGACACAGGTGTGTGAATGTGTCCCGGTTTATTTGAGAGTCGGCCATGTTAAACGCTGACAAGCCACAGCTCCTTCCCTGAATGTGCGTGGTGATGGCTGGTTCACCTACACTCCTTGATTGCTAAATGCACCACAGGTGTGCAGCCTCACCCAGGCCCTAGAGTTTAATCAGCCTGACTCGGGCCAGGTGAGGCTGCTTAAACCGGCCGTCAACCACACACACACACGACATGTATTGTCTAATCATTCAGATGAATAGGCTTTTTGTAAAAAATGAATGACTTCAATGACTCTCTCTCTCTCTCTCTCTCTCTCTCTCTCTCTCTCTCTCTCTCTCTCTCTCTCTCTCTCTCTCTCTCTCTCTCTCTCTCTCTCTCTCTCTCTCTCTCTCTCTCTCTCTCT
>CM051004.1:7877722-7885222 GCA_027704905.1 Muraenolepis orangiensis | reverse complement strand
AGGTCCTGCTCAATGAGAAGAAGAGGGCCTTCAGAGACGGGGACAGGGAGCAGATGAGGCGGGTTCAGAGGGAGCTGAAGGAGAGGATCCAGCAGGGCAAAGACAACTACAGGAGGAAGCTGGAGCACAAACTTCAGTAGAATAACCTGAAGGATGTGTGGAGTGGCATGAGGAGCATCACTGGCTACAAACAACCTGGTAGCCAGACAACACATCCTTCAGGTTATTCTACTGACCGGGCCAACGAGTTGAATTTGTTTTTCAATTGATTCAATGAGTGGGCTCCGGTCTACTCTTCCCCCAGCTCCTCTACAACCATTCCCCTCCAGCCCTCCAGCCCTGCTGTCCCCCCTCCCCCACCTTCCCTCTCCAGTGACAACATACCTGTTCTCTCTCCCCCACCATTACCACTACCTCCCCCATCAACACAACAGAGACTCTTCCTGCTCCCACACACGGCACACAGACCTTCACAGCTGAGCAGGTGAGGAAAGTGCTGTGCAGGCTCCACCCAGGCAAGGCTGCAGGTCCTGATGGCGTCAGCCCGAGGGTCCTCAAAGCATGTGCTGCCCAGCTGAGTGGAGTCCTGCAGTACATCTTCAACCTGAGCATGAGACTGGAGAGGGTCCCTGTGCTGTGGAAGACATCCTGCCTGGTGCCGGTTCCGAAGAAGGCACGTCCCAGCACCTCAAACGACTACAGACCGGTGGCGCTGACGTCCCACGTGTCAAAGTCCTTCGAGAGGCTGGTCCTGTCGCTTCTTCGGCCCCTGGTCAGATCATCGCCGGACCCTCTTCAATTTTCCTACAAGCCGAAACTGGGAGTGGAGGACGCCATCATCTTCCTGCTTCATCGTGCCTACTCCCACTTGGACAGACCCGGGAGCACTGTGAGAATCATGTTTTTTGACTTCTCCAGTGCGTTCAACACCATCCGGCCTGCCCTGCTGGGGAGTAAGCTGACGGCGATGAAGGTGGACTCTTCCCTGGTTTCCTGGATTACAGACTATTTGACGGGTCGTCCACAGTTTGTCAGACTGCAGGACTGTGTGTCTGACACTGTGGTCAGCAGCACTGGTGCTCCACAGGGAACGGTTCTTTCCCCATTCCTGTTCACCCTGTGAACAGGAATGTTCAACTCAGAGTCCTGCCATCTGCAGAAGTTCTCGGACGACTCTGCAGTTGTTGGTTGTGTCAGCGAGGGAAACGATGAGGAGTACAGGGGCGTCGTGGACTCCTTCGTTGAGTGGTGTGAGCTGAACCACATGCAGCTCAACACAGACAAGACGAAGGAGATGGTGGTGGACTTCCGCAGGAGGAAATCTACCCCCACACCCATTTCCATCAAGGATGTGTCCGCAGAAGTTGTTCAGGAATATAAATACCTGGGAGTTCACCTGGACAACAAACTGGTCTGGGCCAAGAACTCTGAGGCTGTGTACAAGAAGGGCCAGAGCCGTCTCTACTTCCTGCGGAGGCTCCGGTCCTTCAACGTTTGTAACACGATGCTGAAGATGTTCTACCAGTCGGTGGTAGCCAGTGCCATCTTCTCCGGTGTCGTGTGCTGGGGAAGCAGGTTGAGGTCAGCAGACGCCAACAAGATCAGCCGGATCGTCAGGAAGGCTGGCGCTGTCCTGGGGGTCCAGCTGGACTCCTTGTTGGTGGTGTCTGAGAGGAGGATGCTGCGCAAGCTGCGTAGTATCCTTGACAACAACTCTCACCCTCTCCATCAGGTGCTGACCTCATACAGAAGCACCTTCAGCAACACTCATTCCACCCAGGTGTACCACAGGACACCACAGGAAGTCCTTTCTTCCTGTGGCCATCAGACTTTTTAATTAATCTACCTCGGGTCGTGAGAGGGACAGTGGAGACTCAGTGACCTGAGGTTATTATTATTTTGGTCAACGCACTGTAAATCCTTTTACTGTAATTTTGCACTGTAAATTCAATTTCACTTTTCACTTTTCACATGTCACTTTTTCAGTATTCATCTGAGTTATTTATTAGTATTTTATTACTGCCAATTTACACTATACGTATTGTTGTATATTGTATATACCTACGTATTACTGTAATAATACTGTAAATTGTGCAATTCATCTGTCAATACATTTAGATTTCATTTAGTTATATTTTGTTTATGCTAGTTTAGTTTAGTTTGTTGTTATTTCGTTTTTAGGTATTAGTATATTTTGTGTGCATTTATTCCCCCTGTCTCAACTGTTGCACCTTAATTTCCCTCGGGATGAATAAAGTTATCTTGAATCTTGAATCTTGAATACGATATATAGTGGATATATAGACGTTGGATTTGATGTTTTAATCTGTGTTTAATCTGTAATCTTAGTTTAGGTCATATGCACGCAACTCCACAGACACAGCAAATATTGACCTGCAAAAGCGCAACAGGCCATACATAGAACACACGTGTCCATTAAAATAACCACACAAACCTTGGTAGTGTTGTATCAAAGCCTATGAATAAACACATTCTTCCACTCTCCGTGTGATGTCATGTAATGACAGTGTCTCGTCTTCATCCTCTGTTCTCCTCTCCTTCCTTCCTTTTGATTGTTGTTCTCCGTCTGGGTGGGTCGGTTCTCGGCAGCTTCTCGGTTAGAGCCGAACCCCAGGGGGGCACCCTTCACCCTGGTTCCATCCTCCTCAGCTACATCACCCACCACCACCTCCACCACCACCACCCCACTCCACCACCACCACCACCACCATCACCACCACCACCACCCCCCCACCACCACCACCACCACCACCACCACCACCCCACCTCCACCCAGACACACGGCCAGACACACGGAAGCTGCCTCATACCCAAATATGAATACTGGCTTTCATAGGGAACAACACAACGCTTCACACATACACAAGCACCACATGCACAGGGAGACTGAACACACACACACACACACACACACACACCTAATGAGCGTGACATTAAGGGAAAATGAATTATCCCATTAAAACCTCTCTCTTATGAAAACACACAACCCATAGAACCTTCAAAATGACTGCCACACAATGACACAACACATGCGGAGGGAGGGACAGACAGACACACAGATGGACAGAAACACAGGGCAGACAGACAGACAGATAGACGGACAGGGCAGATCGAGAGACAGACGGACAGACAGGGCCAGACAGAGAGACAAACAGACAGGGCAGACAGACACACAGACAGACAGGCCAGACAGACAGACAGACAGACAGACAGGCCAGACAAACAGACAGGGCCAGACAGACAGACAGACAGGGCCAGACAGACAGGGCCAGACAGACAGACAGACAGACAGTGCAGACAGTAAGACAGACAGAGCAGACAGGACCAGACAGACAGACAGACAAACAGGCCGGCTTGCAGGCAGACATCCTGGTCTTAACTTTGTTTGTTTGAACTGGGATCTCTGCCACCCGGTAATGCGTGGTTTATGTCACTGTGGTGGTAATGAGTGTGCTTTACAATCCCCCCTGGTAACTGATGCTGCTATTGCCCAATACAAAGAGAGAGAGAGAGAGAGAGAGAGAGAGAGAGAGAGAGAGAGAGAGAGAGAGAGAGAGAGAGAGAGAGAGAGAGAGAGAGAGAGAGAGAGAGAGAGAGAGAGAGAGAGAGAGAGAGAGAATCTTTAGCTAAATCTTTTTTACATTTTGGTCACAAATATATATATATTTATGCCTCATATATGTTTAGTTATGGTCCACACTTATTTTGAGCTGAGACTCATTTGAAGCAATATGCTGGACACTAATGTGTATTTAGAGTATGAGAACTAAGTCACTAACTCTCTGTATATCTCTGGAGACATTCAGAGACATTCAGGGTGAAAAGGACGGAAGGACCAGAGACGGCTAGCCAGAATTGTGTCCACAAAGATGAACATAAGTACTACGGTCAACTACAAGACCATAGATGATTTATGATTGCCTCTCCGTGTGCCATTATGAAATACCAAGAGTGATACAGAACTATTTCATGCTATTTCACTCTGTAGGACATTTCATAACAACACAAAACAAACAACAAGAAGCCTGTCTTTTTAAAGGGAGCACCTATAGACCATTGCCTTACTATAAGTGTCATAAAGTGATAAAGTCCTAAATGGCAGCTCCAGGTCGGCTTTTTAGGCTCCTCTCGGCTCTGATGACCCGGGTCAACGGAGCCAGCCAGCGGCAGCCATGCATTCTATGTTCCCATGGACGTCGCGCTGTCCCTTCTCTCTCCTCCGTCGGACCCAAACATCTGCTTTGTAATTGTGGTCCACATATTTGACATAGGTCCACTTGTCCTGTCTTGGGCTCACTTAAATAGAGCGCCCTTGGTGGCTATAGCTCAACAAATAAAAATTAAAAAAAGAGTATTTTTCTCGTATGTTCCTTATGTTTGGGATAAATGCACGTTTGGGGGAACAGACGCTTGTACGGTATTTGAAACTGTGGTCGCACAGAGAGAGAGAGAGAGAGAGAGAGAGAGAGAGAGAGAGAGAGAGAGAGAGAGAGAGAGAGAGAGAGAGAGAGAGAGAGAGAGAGAGAGAGAGCGAGAGAGAGAGAGAGAGAGCGCACCGCCCGGAATAACACTTCCTTCAGCGACAGTTAGTAGAAAAGTGAATAATGGATGGAAGTTAGAAAGAATGTTCGATACACGACGCCAATTATACACAACAATTTGGAGTAGCTAGGAGATAGGGGTCTGCTAAATAAAGCAGGGTTGGCCTCGTCGATCCTGTTGTTCTCAAAACTAATGGTTTGTTTTTGTGTCTATTCTTAGGAGTCCATCATTTAGACTATTTTACTGAGGATGAGCAATGACAGTGCACATCTCAACACATATAAACACAGCCACACACACACACCCACACACACACACACACACACACACAAAAAGACATGCAGTCATATATAAACACAGTCACAGACACACACAGTCCCATACACACACAAGCACATCTACACACACACACACACTACACACATCCATACACACAGTCCCATCTACACACAAGCACATCTACACACACACACACACACAGTCACATATACACACACAGTCCCATACACACAGTCCCATCTACACACAAGCATATCTACACACACACAGTCACATATACACACAGTCATATATACACACAGTCCCATCTACATACAAGCATATCTACACACACACAGTCACATATACACACAGTCATATATACACACAGTCACATATACACAAAATCCCATACACTCAGGAGGTAGAGCGGTCACTTAACAACCGGAAGGTCGCTGGTTCGATCCCCCGGCTCCTCCTAGCAAAACCTGTCGAGGTGTCCTTGAGCAAGACACCCTAACCCTAACTGCTCCTGACGTGCTGGCTGTCTCCTTGCATGGCTGACTCCGCCGTCGGTGGATGAATGGGTGATGTGAGGCATGACTTGTAAAGCGCTTTGGATAAAAGCGCTATATAAAAGCAGCCATTACCATTATTACACACACACACACACACACACACACACAGTCACATAAACACACAGCCACATTTGCACACAGTCCCATACACACACATACGGACGTCTTCACGCATACATCTAGATAACTTACCATTTAACGACAGGTATTAAACAATACATAGAGAGAATGTGAGAGAGAGATCTAACTTGTGTGTGTGTGTGTGTGTGTGACAATCCTGCCCCAACCACACTCCATCATTATATACCTTTGCCATCGAAGATGGACCAGAGGTTATGTTTTTACTCCTGTTTTGTTCGTCTGTTGGCAAGATAACTCACAACGCTATGTACGGAACTGTACAAAACCTGGTGGTTAGATTAATGATGGGCCAAGGAACAGTTAGAGACTATTTGATTTTGGTGCAGATCCGGATCCGAATCCAGGGGACATTTTGGTGTGGCGGAGGTATGCGCTCGACTGAGTGCCCTCTAGTTACCTGTGCTAATATACTATTTACTTAAAGATATAATATTTACCACACAACACCTGTGTGTTGTGTGTTTGCACAACTAACGTAAGAAGAAGAATTCTGAGCTGACATTGTGGGATCATGAGACCAAAAACAGGCGAGGAGTGACTGGGTTACTGTATTGGGTTCAGGGTCTGAGCTCCCTCAGCGACGACCAGCCAATCAGAGGTCCAGGAGCCAGTCATGACGAGGTGAGACTTCCAGTCATCCTTTCATTTTAAACACACACACACGCACACATAATTGTTTATTCATACAATTATGACCTGGCTTGTGAAAGACATGGCATGGATTCATCTGAAAACCCTGTACGAAATGTCATGAAAGTCATTGAATCAAGCGCAGTAATGCATCTAACTCCACAACCAGCCAACCACGTCACAGTCTCTGAGTGCGGAAGGACATCTGGATGGAGGTCTAATGTACGCCTCTATTGTCCTGTCCGGGGGACAGAGGACCGTGGACCCATCGCAGCAGGTAAACCGGGCTCCTTGAAATCAGGGGGTTTTCAATGATCTCTACGGTCTATAAGGACCGTCTGTAAGGGAGCAACGTGTAATACAATGTTCTCTATCTCCCTGTCATGGTGATTGTGAAGCCCGCAAAGTCCACCGTGGGTGCGCTGAAGACAAACTTCTCCGGGCTGAGGATGATTCCATTCTGGCTGCATATATCCAGTAATTCCACCGCATGGAAGTTGCTCCCCTCAATCGTATCTGACCATAGTAACGTGTCGTCAACGCACTTTGTCTTGTCACCAACGTCTGCGACGATCTCGTACTCACGTCGTACCGTCGTGAGTAACTGTCCCCTTACGCCATATACCCTTGTGGGGCCGATAGGTACCGGTAGCGCCCCCATGGATTGATGAAGGTCGTCTTGTGGCAGTCGTCCTCATGTAGTGGGGGCGCTGTGGTAAATGTTCCAGGCGTCAAACGCAGTCTTGCGCATCCCGTTGGGTACGCGTCTCACCTGGTGGAACGGGGATTGGGTGTGGTGGGTCAACCGGTGTCACATCCTTATCGAGCATAAGAGAGAGAGAGCGAGAGAGCGAGAGCGAGAGAGCACACAGAATAACAATTCCTTCAGAGTTAGTAGTCAAGTGAACAAAAATGAAATGGAAGTTGGAAAGAATGTTTAACAATTATCCACAACAATTTGGAGTAGCTAGGAGATAGGGGTCTGCTAAATAAAGCAGGGTTAGCCTCGTCGACCCTGTTGTTGTTTCCTAAACACATTGTTTTGGTTTTTGTGTCTATTCTTAGGAGTCCATCATTTGGATTATTTTACTGACGATGAGTAATGACAGTGCACATCTCAACACATATAAACACAGCCACACACACACACACACACACACACACACAAAAAGACATGCAGTCATATATACGCACACATATTCCCATACACACATACATCTAAGGTCATATTCAACAACGTATAACATTTATACAATATATAACAAACAATTATACAATGTATACATAAAGAGAAAGTGAGATATATAACTTCAGTGTGTGAGAGAGACAG